>OX637564.1:10573520-10983546 GCA_951800025.1 Oligia strigilis | reverse complement strand
GACGCCCGGAGCTACCGCTTATTTTCCTTTTCAGATCTTCAGTTATAAACTCATGATTACTCTCTATGAGCTGTCAAGAACTCATCCATTTTTGAATCAGTTTAGTTGGTTGAGTTTTGGATCTAAGTCTTATTATATCATAAATTACCACAACTACCTACAACGTCAAAGCTTCCCAGTATATTGTAAGCTCTTAATCTGTTTATTAATATGGAAATAAAGCCTATGGAAGATGTCCTTAATACTCTAAGCGATAGAGCTTTTAAAACACTGAGGATGTAGTGAATGAAGTGTGCATAAGAACGACGCTTTTTATAATGTTCCTACAAATTATTCATAAGTGGGTCAATTCTACCAGTTCTCAGTAAGGTGTTTGAAAAGTTGATGCTTAATCAAATGTTACGTCACTTTAATAAAAATTCCATCTTTCATGAACACCAGTACGGTTTCACCAAAGGGCGTTGCACTACTGACGCCGGTGTTACCCTAATAAAGAACATTTTTAACGCCTGGGAAGAAGCACAAGATGCCATTGGAATCTTTTGCGACCTCTCTAAGGCGTTCGATTGCGTAAACCACGAGACACTTCTGATGAAACTGGAGCACTATGGAATTAGAAAAGCAGCACTTGACTTGCTAAGATCATACCTGAAAGATAGAAAGGTTAAAGTTCAAGTAAACGGCGTAAACTCATTAGGGTCTGAAATGACAATGGGTGTTCCTCAAGGTTCGATATTGGGTCCATTCCTCTTTTTAGTTTACATTAATGATTTACCCCAATTACTTCAAAATCAACCGAAGATGGTGTTATTTGCAGATGACACATCGTTTATCTTTAAAATAGACCGACGGTCACAAAATCTTGACGACGTGAATAACTCTATTCTTCAGGTCCAAGATTGGTTTACGGTAAATAATTTAGTACTTAATGAAAAAAAAACCAAATGCATTAGATTTAAATTACCGAATGTTAGAAGTAGCGAATGTGAAATCTTATTGAATGGACAAAAACTAGAATTTATTGATCAGACAGTTTTCCTAGGAATCACGCTAGACGAGAAATTACAATGGGGACCTCATATAACATCTATTGCGGGGCGGCTAAGCTCCGCCGCTTATGCTGTTAGAAAGATAAGACAGTTAACAGATGTAGAAACCGCGCGTTTGGTCTATTTTAGTTACTTCCACAGTATTATGTCATATGGCATTTTACTATGGGGTCGGGCTGCTGACATTGAATCCATTTTTATTTTACAAAAGAGAGCTGTCAGAGCCATTTACAATCTACGTCGTCAATCTAAAAGTCTAGACAAAATCAAACTTGTTCCTAATTTAATTTATATATATATATTTAATTATGACATCTTATTCTAATTCATTTTTACAATCTGCGACTACAGTGGCTCACACACTTGTTAAAGTTCAACTACTTTTGCATTTTTTTTTTAAATAACTTGTAAATATGTGAGCACCATGTATCTATCACTTATTTGATTTACCTGTCATTGCTTAATTTTTAATTCTTTTTACCTTTTGTGGTAGACTAATTTTATTATGGGTGCATCGTGTTCACGTATAATTTTTATTATGTATACAAGACCTTGTAAAACATTTTTAAAAGAGTAACGGTGGAGTTTCTTGCCCATTCTTCTCCATACGAAAACTACCTTTTCGAATGGGCGACTAGAATCATTTCTATTTAGTTTTTTTTTTGACGTTCAAAAGTGCCTTTAATGTGCCTATTTGAAATAAATGATTTGACTTTGACTTTGACTTTGAATGGTTTAAATATTCCTACACAATAAAAAAAAAATCAAATGACTCAACTGTAACAAAAAAGTTTAAAACATGATCACTTTTCAAGCAGTCTGATGCAGTTGGTGGCAGTTATTTTAGTTCAATCTAATTTTTTTGCCAATAACTGTATCAGAGTGCTGATGCTTCGAAGATATATAAGAATCTAACATAAATCGATACATAGATAGGTACATAGATATCTGTCTTGGCTCAGTTAGATAATAACGATCTTCTCAAAAACATGGTTTTGGAGTTCACTTGTCGTGATCAGTAAAAGGATCCCCTGTGAAATGAAGATATTCCTTTATCTCGTGCTCCTAACTTCAGTGAACTTTTCTTCTTCTGCATTGAGGAAAATAAACATGATAAGGCAGCGTTTAGTACGTTTTTACAGTCAGGGCAATTCATTTTTAAGCAAATTGATAAATTTGCCTTTTAAAGTAATAGTCATTTCATACAACGCGAACGGTCAAAGAAAGACAGATGTGATTTGAATAATTTGCTTAAACAAATATTTTCCTTAATTTATTTCGGCGTGACGCGGAGTCAACAACCTTCTATGCAAGCGCGGTGATTGTAGTATCATCCTCCGATATCTTTCTAATAAAATTAAATTCTATCGACACTCCATTTGTTGACAACTCCATGTTCTAAATCGTAGGCTTTAAGTGAAATTCTGTGGGAAATGAGTCGGTTTGTAATTACTGAGCGCACCAATACCCGCTTGTAGAAATCTTAAGAGTCTGAAAATGAGGTCATTTGCGGCAGTAAGTTGTTTTCTTTTCAATTTAAACTCAACGATTGAGTGTTGATTGCTTCGTGTGGTATTTATTTGTTTTTATTCATTGAACTTGGCAAGAAACTGTTAAATAATCGAGGAAGAAGAAGAAGAATCGGTTAAATAAATGCGTGTTATTTTTTTGTCCAAGGTCTTCGACACCAACTCGTTGCCTCGTTTACTTAAACGACCGATTTTAAGCGACCTCACAAATAAAAATCTAATCTAATCTATCGTCTGATCTGGGAGGCCACTGCACATAACATTGTCCTGGTGCTCACTCTGGTACCATATCAACGAGTCTGTGTCCTCACCATCTCCGTGTACTGAATATTGGTGTTAGGGAAGCCATCGCGCGCGAAAAAAAATAAATGTGATAGCAACAAAAACGAAATTTGGAAACGCTTTCACTAATCGCTGCCGGCAAATTACTAAACCTTTGATGTGGGGCGGGCGGTGGCAGCGCGTGCGGCGGCATGTCAAACGTCAAAGGGGTAAGTCGGCAAATTAATTCATATCGCTCTTTCACATTAATCTTCCATTTGCAAAAAACGTAGGTCACAAATCCTAATATTTCGGCATTTCACAACAAAACAATGTGAAATATGATCTAAAAATTCGATAGTTCATTTAAAAAAGCTGTATTGCTTTGAGATGTTTAACTTTTTTATATCACAAAGAAATTCAAATTCTGTTGAAAATTTAAAGAAATACAAATTAAAAGTGTATTGCTAATTTTTTTTCATATAAATGTACATATTATTATTATTTTAAATAGGTATTAGCATAAATTATGTAAATATTAAATAAATAAATGTAGAAAAAGATAATAAAAAAAAAAGTGTATTACTTTTAATTAAGTATTAACTATTTTATTTAACGCGCACTACACATAGGATAGCTATGAGCGAATTACAAATTCGGTCGTGCATTTGAATAGGCTTCATTCCTTTGAGATAAGGCTTAAATTTCCTAAAATAAAATATTTTATTACCTAGTTATGCCGCGTTGGTGGTTCTTATTTCGGTTAAATTAAAGATTTTTTCCTGAAAAATTACCTAAATAGTAACGGAAATCGGTTTAGAAGCCGATTCTGAGAAAATTACTTTCAGGGGGCCTAAAAAGGCCACTTTGGCAAAAAACTCAAACTCAAATCATTTATTTCAATTATACCTTGTACAGGCACTTTTGAATTGTCAAAATTAAATAGTCTGTCAGTTATTCAGAAAGTTGAAGCTAGTTGCCCATTCCAAAGCGTAGATCTCTAAATCAGAATCTGATCGTGAGGAAACCGGAATGTCCTAAAACCAAAAATGGGAAGAGATGTGACTTAAACCAACCCGCACTGGGCCCGCGTGGTGGATTACGGCCCACTCCTTCTGAGAGATGGCATGAGTCCCAGCACTGGGAACATTATAGGCTGATTATAATAGGCTATTTGACAATGTAAAAAATAAGGTCATAATTATTGACACTCGTATAGATTATCGCTTTTAAAATCGATTTGCATTAATTTTACTACAAAACAATGTATTGTTTATTAAAAAAATCCCGAAAAAACTTCATCTTTTTAAATCTGGCGCCACGTAATCGAAAACGGTCTGGATTGGCTGAACTTATAATGACGTCATGATATAGTCAATTTCTGTCTATCGTTGACAGAACAGATGACTTTCATCTAGTATCTCGACCGTTTCAACGTTTGTTTACGTGTATTTTGACGTCACGACGCCATATTGTTAAAGATAGCGTTTTGGCGGCTTATTTAAACAGTACATTTTTATTTACTATTTTCTAAAAGAAATACATTATGCAATTTGAAGTAATAGGTTTTTGTAGGCTCGTTAGACACCATTAAATAATCTGAGATGTTTATCAGAAACCAGTCAAATAGCCTATTGTGCCGGACAGATGCTGCCTGACGCTGATTTTCTAATGAACAACAACAATTATTACAACCGATTTCAATCAGTTTCACGGTTTGCACGAGTAACCAATTATTCGGAACATAGACCACGAAGTCTAGACATTGCGAATTAAACTCAAATATTGACTCTGGATTCAGATCTCTACGTTTAGTTAAAAGTTGGCCTTAGATGATAGATCAAATAGATACAACTTTGTTTTAAAAGTAATCATAGTAATAAAATTTATAATACAGGGTGAGAGGGCAACTAAAGAAACGGAATACCTACGAGAGTGCGAAAGCCGTATCATCGAATTTTGTTTCTTCGAAAACCTTTCGACGACATCTCTATACTGCGACGCCTTGTTACTGCGATATTTCGTTACATCGAAAAACTGTACTGCGAACGATTTCACTGCGTAAATATCATACTGCGAAGCCTTGTTCAATCGATGTCACGTTACTGTGATGTTACTTAGGAAAACTTACTTCGGACGACCTTACGGCGATAACCAAGAACATCGATTACCTTTTCCAAATTAATACTTACATTTTTCACATTTCTATAAAAGCAGAGAGCAACAATTTAACTTTGCAATGATCTACCATCTTTACTTTTACACTGATGTTCATGACAGATGGCGCTCTCTGCTTTTAAAGAAATGTGAAAAATTTGGGTATTAATTTGGAAAAGAAAATCAATGTCCTTGGTTATCGCCGTAAGGTCGTCCGAAGTAAGTTTTCCTAAGTAACATCACAGTAACGTGACAGCGATTGAACAAGGCTTCGCAGTATGATATTTACGCAGTGAAATCGTTCGCAGTACAGTTTTTCGATGTAACGAAATATCGCAGTAACAAGGCGTCGCAGTATAGAGATGTCGTTGAAAGGTTTTCGAAGAAACAAAATTCGATGATACGGCTTTCGCACTCAAGTAGGTATTCCTAAAGAAACACGGGTGGGTTTAGTCAGTAAGAGTCTGACACTCCCTTCCGCTCCGCCCAGAGCAGGAGGGGTCATTTGATGATTTCCCACCAAAAAAAAAAAGGGTGGGTGGGCTTTTTTTTACGATTATGAAAACATAAAAAAAAATACAAAAAATAGTAGCCCACCGTTATCGGGAACAGGGTCCAAGCTACGCGGTCAGGGCTCCAGAGAGAGGAAAAAAATCGTATTATTGAAGCTATCTCAAAAACTACCCAAGCAAAATTTTATAAAATTTATATGGGACCACCCCCGAGGCGTACCTTAACCGTTAAAAAATGAGGGAATTTTGCAAACCCGTCTACTTATAAAAATGACGGAGTTATGCCTGAACATACATAAAATAAAAAATTAAACCAATTAATTGAAGTCTTCAACTACTGCTTGTTCAAACAATTCAGCCTATCGCAGTCCACTGCTGGACATAGACATCTCCCAGACTGCGCCACAATACCCTGTCCTCCACCTTCCACATCCGCCTTCTTTAGGCCGTTCGTCCATTTATCTGGGGGGCGTCCCACACTACGCTTGCTGATACGCGGTCTCCACTACAGGACTCGTCTGCTCCACCGGCCATCGGTATTTCGACAGACTTGACTACTGCTTGTTGCTGTTATTGAACTCCAACAATTTTTTATTTACTACCGTTCAAACGTTCCGTTACTGTCTCGGCCATGATGTGACGTCATTATATACGATACTGCTTCGTTTACAAATCCTTAAAGCCCCGATATATATATATTTTTTGGGCTTTAAATTCAAGCAGAAAACGCACCTAAAGTACTTTCACGTTTATTTTACCCCTGACAGCAACAACCCAACAACAACCTTATCGTAATGAGAATAAAGATCATTGTGAATTTGACAGTGATGTAAAATCAGAGTTAAAGTAACTGAAAGGACTGAAGCCACTTTCTGAAATTTCAAGCAGTTTGCTAAGAATAGATGTTTATTCATGGTTTTTCACTTCACTTCCAGATTTTACGAAGACGACCCATTTCTGGTTTGCATTTCGTTCCACCAAAAGTAATGAATTGTAAATAAATGAGAAATAAATCAAAAATGTAAAAAAAATACTTTTTTTTTTCTTCATTTATTAAATACAATGTACAGACAGTACATCAAGCTACTGCAATCTGTCAAACTTTAATAGATTGTCAACTTTATCATTCTAAGTTGATTGGGAAAATTTTACAGTTTCAGGTAGCTTGATGTGCTTGGCGTCTGTACATTAAAAAAAAGTGTTGTGTTACTTGCATATTCAGTATTCTATAAGCCGTACCCTAAATTTATTTTTAAACAAACTTATTTTATTTACCGCAGCTTTTTAACAGCAATATATTTCCCAACTGGACATAATTATTATTAGTTGAACTATTAGGACATATTTATAATGCATGGGAAGATAAATGCGATGCCTTGGGCATCTTTTGTCAAAATCAAAATCAAAATCAAAATCAAAATATTTTATTTCACATAAGCCTACATGGGCACTTATGAAACGTCAGAAGCTAGGTGCACGGTTCCAATTGGTCGTTTCCTATGGAGAAGAACCGGCAAGAAACTCCACGGTTACTCTTTTTAAAAATAATTGGCTTTTACAATATTTTCAAATTACAGTAGGTATGGGAGGATAGCGTAGGCCTGTCAACAAGTATCAGGTACTTGATAAAATAAAAAATGGTCTACAGATCTAAAGTCTACAAGGCCTACAAAGTCCTCACATTTACAAAATAAGAATCTATCAAAAGGATAAATAAAAAATAAAAACCTAATAAAACCTAGTGATATGATTCCCATTATTAATAAAGAGATGGAAAAAAAATTTGAATTTTCTGTATATAATGTCAAGTAATAGATTATGTCAAAAAAGTAAATAAAGTAAAGTAAATAAAAAATGAACATCGTAATTTGAGAGCAGTTAATAGACATTTAAATAGTTAAGCCGTTAATGAGTAGCCAGGGAAGCCACATGTGCAGAAGGAATTATTGCCAAACTACCTTGTCTTCAACATAGTCTTTAATCTTATAATATGCTTTTTTGATAAGGACACGTTTGATGAAGGTTTTGAATTTTCCATCGCTAAGTTCTGTAACCGACTTTGGCAACTTGTTATAAAAACGGACGCCGTTTACAAGAAATGACTTGCTAGTTTTAGTTAATCTAAATTTAGGTAACACAATTTCATTTTTACTACGTGTATTTATATTGTGGAAATCGCTTCTTATTTTGAAGAGTCCTAAGTTTTTGCGAACATACAAAATACTTTCTAAAATATAAAGAGAAGGCAGAGTTAGTATATCAATTTCTTTGAATTTGTTTCTAAGAGACTCGCGAGGACCCATTTGATAGATTGCGCGGATTGCCCTCTTTTGTAAAATGAAAATTGAATCTACGTCAGCTGCCGATCCCCACAGCAGAACACCATAAGACATAATGCTGTGGAAATAAGCAAAGTATACTAACCTAGCTGTGGCTATATCTGTCAACTGCCTTATTTTTCTTACTGCATATGCAGCTGAACTTAATCTACCTGAGAGAGCTCTAATGTGTGCGCCCCATTGTAATTTTGAATCTAAAGTAATTCCTAGAAATACAGTTTCCGTAACAGCGTCTAGTTTTTTGCCATCAAGTTCTAAATTCAGACCCACTTGAGGTACATTTGGTAATGAGAACTTAAGACATTTAGTTTTGTTCGCATTAAGTAAAAGATTATTAGCTGCAAACCATTTCGAAAGAACAGCCAGACTCTCGTTAACATGTAAGACATCCGTATCTTTTCTATCTATTTGAAAAATAAGGGAAGTGTCATCCGCGAATAAAATGATATCCGACAAGTTAGCCATCATGTAAGGAAGGTCATTAATATAAACTAGAAATAGGAAAGGGCCAAGAATTGAGCCTTGAGGCACGCCCATCTTAACTAAAGACCCCGATGACGTCGCCCCATTAACGTTTACTTTTTGCTGCCGCTTTGACAGATATGAAAGAACAAGATCAGCAGCTTGTCCACGAATTCCGTAATGGTATAATTTACAGATCAGTGTATTATGGTCAACGCAGTCAAACGCTTTTGAGAGGTCACAGAAAACGCCAATTGCATCCTGGGACTTCTCCCAGGATTCCAAAATGTGACTGATGAGTTTTACTCCCGCGTCCGTCGTCGACCTACCTTTCGTGAAACCAAACTGGCGACTATGTAAAATCCCATTTGAATTAAAATGTGACAACATCTGGTCCAGCATGATTTTTTCATAGATTTTGCTCATAGCTGGTAGCACAGATATAGGTCTATAATTAGAGGGATCAAACTTACTACCCGATTTGAAAATTGGTACTACTTTACTATGTTTCATTAAGTCAGGAAACGTACCGCTGTCTAAACATTGATTAAATATGCCTGTTAGGGCAGGGGCAATTGTGTCAATAATATCTCCAAGAACCTTAACAGAAATCCCCCATAAGTCTTCAGTGTTTTTTATGTTAAGACTTTTAAATGCTTTTTTAATTGTGGCAACAGAAATGGGCTGGAATTCAAAGCTTGGAATATCCTTATTAAAGTTTTCTTTAAGAAGAGCTTCAGCTAATATAGGTGATGAGGGGAGAGACTTTGTAACCTCTATTGGGATGTTGGTAAAGAAATTTTCTAGTGTCTCAGCAACTTTTAACTTATCTGAAATGGTTTCACTATCAATTTTTAGGGACAACTCATTCTGATCTCGCTGTTTTGTGTTTCCAGTTTCTTTGTTAATTACCTGCCACACAGCTTTTATTTTATTATTAGACATACTAATTTTGTTACTTATTAATTTAGATTTAGCCTCAGCGCAGACTCTTTTGAATATTTTAGAATAATTTCTTACATAATTATGAAGGGCTTGATCAGAGGTTAATGATTTCTCGTGATACAGATTATATAAAATATCTCTGCTTTTTCTAATGCCAGCAGTGGCCCATTCACTAAATTTTGGTTTAGTATTGATAGTAACTTTTTTTACAGGACATGCTTTATTGAATTCTTGGCATACTGTAGAAAATAATGTACCATAGTTTATGTTGGGGTCTTGTGAATCAAAACTTGCTGTTGAAAGATTGCTAAGAACATTATTATTAAACATTTTCAATTTATTTTTAGTTAGAGGTCTTAATTGAATTGATTTATCTATGTGTAATCTTTTACCTAAGTCAAATGACACAAGTTGACCAGTATGGTCAGACCTGACGCCACTAATTAAAGACGAGTCTGTTTGTGATTTGTCCAAGGCATTCGATTGCGTTCTTCACGAAACGTTAATCAGGAAACTCCGCCACTACGGGATCCGAAACACTGCTCTGGATCTTCTTATTTCATACTTGAGTAAAAGGATTCAGAGCGTTGACGTTAATGGAAAAAGATCACCCGGATCTATAGTAACAATGGGAGTCCCACAGGGCTCAATTCTTGGTCCTTTCTTGTTTCTCATTTATATTAATGACTTGCCGTACCTCATAAAGGATCATCATGATATAGTGTTGTTTGCAGATGACACTTCTCTTTTGTTTAAACTTAAACGTCAGCAGTTGGATACTGACGATGTAAATAGCGCGATCTCGAAAGTAGTCCACTGGTTCAATGTTAATAATTTGCTTCTAAACGAGAAGAAAACCAAATGCATTAAGTTTACGCTACCCCACGTAAGGCAGGTGAAAACTAATGTGTTGATAAAGGGCGAGGAATTGAATCCTGAAGACAACACAGTATTCCTGGGCATAACTTTGGATGCTAAACTTCAGTGGGGTCCACATATAGATAAATTGTCAAAAAAGCTAAGTTCTGCAGCATACGCTGTTAGAAAAATTCGTAATTTAACTGATATAGAGACTGCTCGTTTAGTGTACTTTAGCTATTTTCATAGTGTAATGTCGTACGGTATTCTATTGTGGGGAAATGCCGCCGATATTCAGACTATCTTTGTTTTGCAGAAGCGAGCTGTTCGATCAATTTATAAATTAAGTCCGAGACACTCTCTCAGAGACAAATTTAAAGAGATTAATGTAATGACTGTGCCTTCTCAGTACATTTATGAAAATCTTTTATATGCCCATAAAACTATAAAATTGTTTAAAAAATACAGTGATATCCATAATATAAATACTAGAAACAAACACAAATATGTTGTACCTACAACTAGGCTCAAAAAAATAGGTGGCTCGTTCAGATGCCAATGTATACGCTTTTACAATAAACTACCAAGCCACGTTCAAGATCTAAGCCTTAATAAATTCAAATCTTTCATTAAACGTAAGTTGTGCCAGAAAGCCTTTTATACCGTTAAAGATTATATTGAGGACAAAAAGGCTTGGGATTGAGCTGCCTCCAATTTCTGCATTTTGAATGATTTTTTTTCTTTTTTATATACACATTGACATTGATGATTTTTTTTTAAACAATGACATTTGCTTACTTTGTAAAGTATTATATTATTTTTTCATTGTGAATGTGAAGACGATGTGGGTCATTTTACATATATATATATATTTTTCTATTCTCTCTGTTCTGTTTTTTTTTCATGGTCTGGCAGTTTGAGTTATTTATGTGGCCTACCCAAATGTCCTTTCTTTGGTATTGTTCGTCGAATCGTTGAGCTCCTTGAATCTTGAGTTGAGCTGCACGATTTTTGACAAATGCGTGCACTGACTGGACAGGTCCTCTCAATCTGTGTGGTTCTTTCCTCAAAAGACCACCTCAGACATCGATCTACATGGTCTTCATATAACCTGACCAAGATTATGTCTGGACTTTAAAAGAGACTGTGACCTCTGAGTTTGTTTCGGCCTTTCTTCTCAGAGTAGTCAGATAGGAAACGCCGACTTCATCTAGTTTAAAAAAAACATGATTGACGTGTAAAAGTGTTTGTACAAACCTACTTACAAAAATAAAAAATCATTTCAATCATTTCAATCATCATTTCATTTCAAATCATTTCAAAAATCATTTCAAAATCATTTCATTTCATTTCATAATATTGAAAAACCGGTCAAGTGCATATCGGACCACCCACACAATGAAGGGTTCCGTAGTCGAGAACAAACTTAACATTACCGTTGAAAAACTGTTCTTCCATACATTACAACTGTAAATGTAAGATTGTAAGTACAATGTTGAGAGATTTACCATTTTATTTTAAGACCATAGACTTCTTACAGGTTTTCCCCCTAATTTATAAATATAGAACTATGTATTTTCTGTATTTTTTTTTCAAAATTTTAGGCACAGTTATTTTCGATATAAATGGAAATGAAAATGTTCATCCATTTCTTAAATAACTTTAAAATTGAAAAAATATATATGTTCGGAATATTAATGAAATGATGACTCGCTTGTTACATATTTACTTATTTAATTCCGATAAATTTACAATTACAAATATACAGGGTGATTGGAAGATGGGTGCAAAGCTTTAAGGCGAAGATAGTACAGACAATTTAGAACCATTTAAGCCATGGTTGTCTTAGACGAAGTCTTACTACTTTTTTTTTACCAATTTCTTAAGATTTTTTTCAAAAATTCCTAAAGTTTTAACTAAACTATTTATTTATGGCCAAATTGAATGATAAACGAATTCATTTTTATTGTATTTAATTAAAGTAATGTGTAAGCAATCTAGCAAAACATGTTTTAGGCCTCTGTGTCGTTAGACATTTTTTTTACAGATATTTAAAGTTCATAACAAATTTTAAAATTCATAAATACTTTTTGTAAACCTTATTTTAAAAATAACGGAGCGTGATTTTTTTGTTCAAACCTTTTTGAAAACATGCTTGATAATCGCTCTTTCTATTCAGGTAACATTTACGCAGATATCTTACAAATTATTGAAATTAGAACCTACAAACCAATTTATGGGAGAAATTTTAAATTTTAGGCAGTCTAAATAAAACAACATTTGAATTAAATTTATTTATGTTTCATGGTCAAAATGTTGTCCGTGATTCCTAATACAAGCACGGCTCCGTCTTCTCACTTCTGTTGTTGTTATTTTCAACATCATATCTCCAGCTTCATTGTTTCAAACTCTGAATTCATTCTCTCTGTCAGTTCTTCTCTCGTGTTTATTTCAACATTCGTATACACCAGCTCCTTGGCCCGCTCGCTCACCAGATCTGTCCCTGCTGGACTTTTTCGTGTGGGGCCGGGCCAAGGAGCTGGTGTATACGAATGAAGAACCGATAGAGAGAATGAATTCAGAGTTTGAAACAATGAAGCTGGAGATGATGTTGAAAATAACAACAACAGAAGTGAGAAGACGGAGCCGTGCTTGTATTAGAAATCACGGACAACATTTTGAACATGAAACATAAATAAATTAAATTCAAATGTTGTTTTATTTAGTCTGCCAAAAATTTAAAATTTCTCCCTCAAATTGGTTTTTAGGTCCTAATTTCAATAATTTGTAAGATATCCGCGTAAATGTTACCTCAATAGGAAGAGCGATTATCAAGCATGTTTTCAAAATGGTTTGAACAAAAAAAGCACGCTCCGTTTTTTTTTTAATAAGGTTTACAAAAAATATTTATGAATTTTAAAATGTTTTATGAACTTTAAATGTCTGTAAAAAAAATGTCTAACGACACAGAGGCCTAAAACATGTTTTGCTAGATTGCTTACACATTACCTACTTTAATTAAATACAATAAAAATGAATTCTTTTATCATTCAATTTGGCCATAAATGAGTAGTTTAGTTAAAACTTTGGGAATTTTCGAAAAAAATCTTAAGAAATTGGTAAAAAAAAAGTGGTAAGACTTCGTCTAAGACAACCATGGCTTAAATGGTTCTGAATTGCCTGTACTATCTTCGCCTTAAAGCTTTGCACCCATCTACCAATCACCCTGTATAACTAAGATCGTGCGGCCCCGGTACGTCCGCCGATGACCGAATCTGTAGACGAGTGGTGGGAGCGCGGCCGCGGCTGGATCAGCTGTGTGGCCCCTCAACCCGCGCGTCCCCCGTCGCTGCTGGGTCACGCGTATTATGCGTGGACATCCTCCGGCGCGTTGAAAGCCTTGGCTTTTAAGATGTAGACGAGGTAGGGAGCCTGGAAGCGGCCCTCTCTGCTTCGTTGTCATCTGGTTCTGGTGGTTGTTCTGGTTCTGCAGTTGGCAAAAGACACAATTTATTTACAGCCCTTCGTATAATGCCCTTTGAAGTAGTGACGTCAGCTACCCTACTGACGCCGTCGGCCCCTGGATAGAGGCGGCACACGCGCCCTAGCCGCCATTGTAATGGCGGTAAGTGGTCTTCTTTGAGTACAACCACGTCCCCGCTGGTGAGTTCTTGTCGACCGGTGCGCCATTTGGTGCGCTGCTGCAGCTCAGAGATGTACTCCCGGCGCCATCTCTCCCAGAAATGCTGCCTGATCTTCTCCAGGAGCTCGTATCTGTTAGGTCTGGTAGCGGTGATGGGCTTCGTTGGAATAGACGTAAGTGGTCTCCCAATTAGGAAGTGGCCTGGGGTCAGAGGAGAAGGATCAGTACAATTGGACGAGAGAGGAGTCAGCGGGCGTGAATTTAGAATAGCTTCAATCTGTGTGAATAGCGTTGCTAGCTCCTCAAACGTCAAAGCAGCCTTTCCAGCTACACGTTTTAAATGGAATTTAGCTGACTTGATTCCAGCCTCAAATATTCCGCCGAAGTGGGGAGAATAAGCGGGGCTGAATACAAATTTTATCCCTTCAGAAGTGGCATAATCACTGACAGACTGACGGCTGGATCTAAGCAGCTTGCCTAATTCATTGTTAGCACCTACGAAATTCCTGCCGTTGTCGCAAAAGATCTCATGACATTTTCCTCTGCGTGACACGAATCGTCTTAGGCATAAAATAAAGGCTTGCGTACTCAATTCAGTCACAAGTTCTAAGTGTATTGCCTTTGTACTCAGACATACAAATAAACATAGGTAACATTTACCAATTCGGTTACCACGACCTTTACGGTTACTTATCATGAAAGGTCCAGCAAAGTCAACTCCACACCAGTAGAAAGGGAAACAAGCATTAGTGCGCGCTTCAGGTAGATGACCCATTATCGGTTGCACCGTAGTCGCTCGCAGACGAACACAAATAATACACTGTCTAACTACTTGTCGCGCTAAGCATCTCCCTCCAACAGGCCAGTACTTATCACGCACTGATGCTAACAGTAGCTGTTGACCTGCGTGGAACAAACGTATATGTTCATTAATCATTATTAATTTGGTTAAATGATGTTTTGAATTTAATATCATAGGGTGTTTCTTATCAAAATTGTAATTTGAGTTTTTTAAACGACCACCCACGCGAATAATGTCATTTGAATCTATAAATGGAGTTAACTGTAATAGTTTATTTCTCTGTGGTAATGTTTTTCCTTGTTTTAGTAACCCAATTTCGAACGAAAATGATTGTAATTGACCAAACTTAATTAATAGCATAACTGAATTATTTATTTCATCTGAGTTTATAGGGCCTGAGTACCTTTGTTTATTTTTATTACAGTTGTTAACAAAACGTAGAACATACGCGAATATTCTACTTAACTTATTGAAATCGGAATACTTATTGAAATCTATAAATAAGCTCTTGTCCGCAGAACTGTTTGCTGCAGATAATAACGAATGTACCTTCAACTCAGGTATATTTTGAGCTACGAATGAATTCTGTGGCCATTCTAAACGTTCCTTCTTTAAGAAAGGAGGACCTTCCCACCACAAAGAAGACGAAGATAGATCCTGGGGTTCAACTCCCCTTGAGGCCAAGTCAGCTGGGTTCATATTCGTAGGTACATGTCTGTGTTCAAAACCATTAGTTAACTCGTTAATTTCGTTAACCCTGTTGCAGACAAACATTTTAAGATTTCTCACATCTGTTTTCAACCATCCTAAAACCACTGTTGAATCAGTCCAAATGGTTTTACAACTTATATTAAATCGCAATGACTGTAGAACTTTATTACATAATCTAGCTCCCAGCAAAGTACCCAGTAATTCCAATTTTGGTATAGTAATAGGCTTTAAGGGTGCAACCCTTGCCTTTGCGCACAAAAGTCTTACCGTAACCTCATTTTTTTCATTTATGGAACGTAAGTATAGACATGACGCATACGCTTTCTGTGACGCATCGACGAAACAATGCAATTCTATGGATATCGAGAAATTACAGAGAACATTTCTGTTAATTTTAATATTAGAAAGAAAGTGCAAATTAGAGATGAATTTAGACCATGTGTTTAATAGTTTTTGTGGTATAGGCTCCTCCCAATCTAACTTAATGACCCATAACTGCTGTAAAAATATTTTTGCTTTAATAATACATGCACAAATTAATCCTAAAGGATCAAATATTTTACAAATAGTCGCTATAACAACCTTTTTTGTGATAGTTTGTGGTGGCGATTCGACCCTTGAGTGGAACTCAATAATGTCTAGTTTTGGAGAATAATTCAAACCTAGCACACTGGATTCTTTAGTCAGATCTACCGGGTCAAACATAGTATCGTCGCCAGCAAATGCCTGTAAACAGTTGGTACGAATCTTTCTTAAGGGGAAGCATGCTGAATCTAGAATTTTCTTAACATTTATATATATATGTAGTAATTCACTTTCACTATCTGCTCCCGTATTCAAGTCATCTACGTAAAAATCACTTTTGATAATGTTAGCGATAGTGTCGTCTTTGCATTCTTTAGCTAATTGTAATAAACATCTGGTACTTAGAAACGGAGCGCTGGCCAACCCATACGTTACTGTATTTAATTGTAAAACTTTTAAATTGTTATTATTATCGGGTTCCGTACAAGATGAATCCCTCCACAGAATTAACTGAAGGTGACGTTGAGAAGTATGCAAGGCCGTTTGTCGGTACATTTTCTCAATGTCTCCTAAAAGAACAAACCTATGTCCGCGAAAGCGTAACAAAATTGAGAATAAGTCGGACTGCACAACTGGACCTACAGCCTGTATGTCATTTAATGACTTACCAGAAGAAGTTTTGGCTGAGGCGTCGAATACCACTCTCAATTTCGTCGTTTCACTCTTCTCACGAATTACGCAGTGATGCGGAAGGTAATTACCAAATTCTGGGCGATCTATCTCACTCAAATGACCTAACTCCTTATATTCATCTATAAATTTTGTGTATAACTCCTTAAGATTCGGATTTTTATTTAACTTTAATTCTAAATTCAAGAAACGTTTCTTAGCTAGATAATATGAATCACCTAGACTAGTTTCTGGTTCTTTCAATGGCATACGGACACAAAACCGACCGTCGGGTAAGCGGCTTGTGTTTTCTACAAAGTCAGTTTCGCAAAACTGCTCTTCTAATGAATTGGTTTTTTTCTCTGCAGGTAGTTCTTCAATCTCCCAAAATTTCTTAAGAGAATTATCAATATCCGAAAGATGATTGAAATAACAATGGACCTGAGACTTGGATTGACTGATACCGACTGGGCCGGCTATCAACCATCCCAATTGTGATTCTTGTAAAGTAGGCTTATTAGACCCTAGCTTAATTTGATTTTTTCCAAGAATGTTCCAAAATATGTCAGCCCCTAACAACACATCTATAGTGGAGGGCTGGAAAAAGTTTGGATCCGCTAGCTGTATACCGCACGGAATATCTAATTCTCGGACGTCTATTTCGACACTGGGTAAAATACCTGTTATGGTTGGCACCAATAAACAAGAGATCTGAGCACTGTATGCAGTTGAATAAGAATTCATTTTTACGACACATTTTCCTAAAATGTTAGTTTTAATGTTATTAAGTCCACAAACATTTAAGGTTTCACTAGAGCTCTTATTTAACCCTAATTTCGCTCGCATAACATCTGTTAAAAAGGACGATTGACTACCAGTATCTAACAATGCTCGCGCCTTAATCGTTTTATTGTTTGACTCATTAACGATTTCTACCTGCGCCGTGCACAACAACGTATGAGTCATCGTCGTAGCCGATAATGTAACCGGCTCATTTATTGGACTATGTATACTTTGTTCTACGTTAGAATTACTGTCACTTTTATGAATCAAAGTGTTATGCTTCCCTTTACATATCTGGCAAGAACCCTTCAAACGACACTGATAACTTTTATGCCCACTACGTAAACATTTAGTGCATAGTTTTAACTTATTTACATCGCGAATTCTATCGTCGTAGTTCATTTCCTTGAATTTCGAACATTCATGAACAAAATGATTCCCATTACAAATTACGCATTGATATTTCTTAGTACTCGAGTCCGAAGCAGCCAAGAAAGATCTCACTGGTTTATTATTTTGAGAGTTCGCCTTATTATGTTCCTGTTTATCAGATCTATTATAGTGGGTAGTTTCTAAGATGTCTGCTCGGTTACGTAAAAATGAGTAAAATTGATCCAACGACGGTAAATCCGATAGACTATTCTTGTATTCCTCCCATTTCATACTAGTGGTGGAATCCAACTTTGATGAGACCATGAATATTATTAAAACATCCCACTGCTCGGTGGGTAGCCCAAGAGTGTGCAGAGAACTCAAGTTTTTTGATATGTGATCAATTAAATATCGCAATGCCTTAAACGATTCCTTCGTAACAGGATCTATACTTAATAGTGACTTAAGGTGATTATTTATTAAAATATTTTTACTGTTATAACGGTCACATAAAATTTGCCATGCATTTCCATAGCTATTAGCGGTAAACTCAATTGATCTTATAACGACAGCGGCACTATTTTCTAAGCTTGACCTGAGATAATGATATTTATTAATTAATGGAATCGAGTCGTTTTTATTAACGAGGGAATCGAAAGTATCCCTGAACTCTAACCATTTCAAATAGTTTCCGTCAAACTTTGGCAAATTTATAGTGGGTAATTTGATTGAATTCATGGAATGTGAACATTGATTTGACATACTCTCATCATTGACTGATCTTTTCTCTAGATTAGCACATTCAATCAATTCTTTAGCCCTGGAAAGAAGAGAGAAGAATTGTGATTCAATTAAATCCCGCTCAGTTAACTGTTCACCCTCATTTGAAGAAAGTAACTCTATGTCTGATTGCATCTCATTGAAATCTGATAACAACTCTGTATACTTATCAATCCGTAAAGATAATTCTTTGACCTGAATACTAGTCATTTTATTCGCGCCCACCTGGGTTAAGGTATCCACATAATCTTTAAACTTTGTCAATCTACCTTTCATTATGCTACGCTTTTTCATAAGATCCTTCAAACTTCCTTCCATAGCTAATTATTTCGAACAATTAATCTAAACAATGAACTAGGCAAGAGAACGAAATTATCAAACCAGTTACAACGGTTCCGTCGCACTTTGATCCAACCGCCTTCCCGCAGTCGCCACTCGCCAAGTCGCCACAAGCGCTCGATGGGCTCGCGAATCACCAGCCAAGCACTGGGTACAGCGGAATGGAAATTGCTAGGCGCTACGTTAAGCAGTTCCCTTAGAGTTTATCTGGAATTTGCAGAAATGCGTAAAAGTTAAATCAAACTTATGAGAAGGTAGGCGGAAAATGACGTCAGCGAAAGAAAAAAAAATGACTAGGCAATATTTGAATAAATGGATATATGCTTTTAGTTATGTAGCTAGGGATAGAAATATTTTATGCATATGTATATGTGGACATTTAAAACTATAAGCTGAACCCTAATTATTTCAGCGAAATGAAATTTATATTCTAGAAAATAAAATTAGAATGCAGTAGGTATTGGCAAGCTCTCGCAATAGCCGAAGCGTAAATAATAAAAGATAGTACGTGCACACGAAATGCTATCTCTTTGGCGCTTTCGGAGCGGCTAGCTGCACACAAAATCAAAGGGAAAGAATGAGAATTATTGGATAGGATTATGTAGGCCAACTTCCCTTGAGTATTCAGCCAGACGTCCAGCAGTCCTCAGCAAAGTTCTTCACTCCACCAGGGCAGAAGGCAGCATAAGCAGCAATCCGATCCAATCTTCTTTCCGTTAAATTCAAATTCGAGTAGCGGTTATCCGTTGTTACTCTTGACCCGTTGAATGCAGTATTCTTTATTATCGAAGACGGTCGCCAATTGTTCGGAATATTAATGAAATGATGACTCGCTTGTTACATATTTACTTATTTAATTCCGATAAATTTACAATTACAAATATATAACTAAGATCGTGCGGCCCCGGTACGTCCGCCGATGACCGAATCTGTAGACGAGTGGTGGGAGCGCGGCCGCGGCTGGATCAGCTGTGTGGCCCCTCAACCCGCGCGTCCCCCGTCGCTGCTGGGTCACGCGTATTATGCGTGGACAATAGTAGTAATATTTGAGACCCACACAGCCATAGCCCTTTCATTTGATATGTCACACGGTACTAAGCTTCTTTTAAATGTTCTTATCTTTTCTGATCTTGCCTTCGAAAGTGACCTCCCTATTTTTAAATTCATTTATTTATGTTACACGTCCGTGTTTGGGTCACATATGTCATTAGAATCAGTCATGGTTCATGTCAGGGTTTCGTTTTTGCATTCGGCCGTAAGGAACCCTAACTACACACATGAAAAATTGTTTCAAATCTAATATAAAACTATTTTCATCAGTGTAGTATTTTCCCAACTATCTTAGGGACGACCTCAAAACTACCAGGAAATAAAAAAATCCACCAATCCAGAGAAAATCCAAAGAATTCCTGTCAGGTGACCTCCAAACAACCTTTCCTTATTCGAGACAACTTCTTAAAGACTTTCCACAAAAGGAATTTGGCCCAAGGTCGACACTTGAAATTCAGGAGAGGGATTGACAAATGTCTTAGAGTCTAATGCCTTTTCTGTTTACATCTTTTATAAAGTTCCAAATGACAAGATGAGGAAATGCTGTTGACGATTTGTGCGACCGTCCTTTGTTTTCTGTGTTGGATTTATTTTGAAAGGCTATGTTTAATCCGCTGTTGATACCTTCTGTATTTGTTTTTTTTTTTATCCTGCATATTATTGGCATATATGCAGGTTACCTTTACCCTGCAGTGGGTAGTCCAGTCCCTCTTTTCGCTTTTCCTGGTCTATTGTGGGCCAATCCTTTAATTAGTCCAGCTCATAATAATAGAAAAACACAGGCTTACAATAAATAATCATGAAAATCCTATTTTTTTGGAGCACTTTGTATTTTAAAAACATATCTTTGGCATTTGCTAGATAAGTAATGTCTTGTTGATTATTTTTTGTAGCAAATAAATTTTCAGAACTACAAAAATCCACATTTATGTTAGTTTAGAGACGGATATCAAAGGAAACTGAATTATAAATAAAAATAAAAAAAAAAAACTTCATCTATTCCCTCAGTCCGGACAGAACAGAGGTTTATCAAATGTTTAATATTTTATTT
The DNA here is from genome assembly GCA_951800025.1 of Oligia strigilis. NCBI lineage: Eukaryota > Metazoa > Arthropoda > Insecta > Lepidoptera > Noctuidae > Oligia > Oligia strigilis. The sequence goes on along the minus strand of OX637564.1, from coordinate 10,962,709 downwards.
TTTTTATTTAGAAGAAACACATTTAGGTTCACAAAAACTATTTTCCAACTAAGAATGAACATACCCCCATATATGCCATGCTATGCATATGCCTGTACTAATGAATGAAAATCATTGTGTCACACACACCAGAAAAGTCATCATACGGACTCTACCCGACAAACATCCATTTTTAAATCTTTAACCATGCTCCTAAAATCAGCATACCGCCATGAGTTCACTTCCTTGAGGACCTTCCCTTAACAGTAACCATAAAATAATAGGTCTTAAAATTAATTCAATAATACTCAATACTAAGACAATTCCGTTCGGGAGTAGTCCACTAGATACCCAAAACAGCCATATCCATATTTATAAGGGTGTTAAAGAATCGATGCACGAGACCCAAACAGTGTAAGCGACATTGGCTTTAATGGCGCTTAGGCTGAGGCTACAGTAGGCAGCGATTTGCGATGCGACTGGAAGAGTGAAACGAGAAAAACATGGTATGGCTACATTACAAGCGAAATTCTGGCGTATTTTCTAATAAAATCGCTTGAATTTCGCTGATATGTTGATGTAGCCGATGCCGTGATTACAGTAATGTTGTTCCTATCGCATAAAGAAATCAAAGATCGCTAGTAATATTTGATGTGTGGTGTAGCCATAGACGTGAGCATTCATTTACTTGTTTTAATCGCTCATGTGTCGCAGGTCGCGTCGCGGCCTAATGTAGCCTCAGCCTTACGCCCGTTAGGATTAAGTGTATTATAATAAACAATAATTTTACTAGTAATAAAGTTAGGAATCAAGAATTGGGTTTAGTGCTACATAATATAATATGGTTATATGAATGAAAGTCTTTTTACGACATTTTGATTCGTTCTGCGCTCTTGGTGGCTCGTAATAAGGGCTAACATAGCAACTGGTGCCTATTTAATCAAACCTACAGGCGTTGTGGCAAGCGACAACCCGCCAATTCAAGTATGTATTTTAAAAGTTACTTTCATAGTTATCTGCTTTTATGGGGAATATGAACTCGAAAGGATGAACGCCTTTTAAAATTAATGAACCTCCATAAACTTTATAATGATGCACCCTTTTTAGGATTCCGTACCAAAATATTAAAAACGGAACCCCTATGGTGAGACTAAGTCTGTCTGTCTGTCTGTCTGTCACAGCTGGATATCTCAAGAACTACTAATGCTATTAACTTGAAATTTGGAACAGTTTTAGATGACATTTGCCCAAATATTTTGCAAATAAGAAAGAAATGAAAAAAGGGGTCTGAAAAATTCGAAGTGAGGCTACTAGGGCATGTCGGGTATCATATGAAAGAGCGCAGTTTGCACATTCTCAAACATATTAATTTTTTTTTAGGCCGCATACTTTTCGACTTTTGATGGAAAATGTAAAACAAAAATACCGTTACCTACCGTACCTTATCTCCAAAGTTTGCAAAGAGATAAATCTGAAATAATTCTATGTGTTAGAAGTTTATGTAAAGATTACAGGAAAAATAAAACAAAGTCTCTAAATAGCACACTTTTTCAGAAATCATCAACAAAAGTTACATTAGTTCCACTAATTGGTCAAGAGATGGCGCTTACATAAATCTGCAATATTCTACACCGCAGTGCACAGTGTTAAAACTCTCTGATGAATATAGGCCTCGCCGATGAAAATTTAAAAACATAATTATGATGGTACGAAACCCTCTCGGTGCGCTAGTCCGACTCGCTCTTGTTTGTAACTTACCTATTTTGAAACGGCTTCAAAAATTCTAGTAAAACCTCGCGTCCCAGAGAAAAGCTAGAACAGTCATAGTCAATAACTATGACTTTTGTAAGCACTGAAATAAGGTTTAATTCACAATAATAATAATAATAATAACGTCAACACGTCAATCTTGTCATCTCTTTATATTTTACAGATTTTTATTTTTTAGTAGCAGTACCACCGGTCATATTTATAATTTGTGTTTAATGTGAATCTAAATCGAATTAGCAAAAAATTTAAAACATACAATGAATGAATTATTTGGAAACCATCAAAAACTGCCGAACCGGAGGTGACATCTGACATGTCACCCCGATATATAAAAACATTGGAATTGGAAGATGACAATATAATGAAAAAATGTTGACGAGATCAGCAGCTCGCCGAGCACGCCTACCACCTCCGGACTCGTCGCTCAGCTCCGCCCCGCCACCGCCGGAACCCAGCCTCATCGAGAGTGCTGTGACACCGGCCGTAGCAGTTGCGTCGAGCTCGAGCGACGAGTATTTCTCTCCGCCGACGTCGCCAACACCTGTACGTCGGCAGGGGAGAGGCCGGCCACCGAGGAGCTTGGGACTTAGGGGCCATCCGGCCCGAGTCGGGTCCCCGCTACCGGTGGTTGTGTGCAGCGCATGAGATGGACTCACTCTATGAACGAGAACGTCATGCGCGCATATTACGGGTCTACAGAGGGGGGAATTAACCTCACTGCGTACCGCGACAGGATGCTGTCTCTGTTTCAGGAACTGGAACCAACCGTCAACGTTTCGGCCCAACGACTGTCGGATCAGGTGCGGGTCATCCAACGCAATCACAGGTTGGACGATATCGCACTTGATAGGCTGCGCTCAGAGGTACTGAGCAGCCATATCGTCTCGACTTCGACACAAACTGCGGCACAGGCGTCAACTGTTGATGCCATCCCGCCGCGGTCCAATCATGTTGAAGAAGAGTATGATAGGGTTGACACAGTAAGTAGCCAGTGCAACGTCCGACTGAGGAGCGCACTGGAGGATGCATTACGCGAGTATAGGTCCACTCCAGCCGAACTTAGACCCCGATTACCACGGTTACCCATGCACAAAAAAAATAGGGCGCTGGTGTGTGCCTTGGACTCGCAGCTCAAGAGTTTCTTCGAGAGCAGCGAGGATCTCGTTGATACACATTCGATCCTGTACTGTGCGGCTGTGGCGGCATGTCGTTTAGCTAACGTCAAATTCCCAAGTTGTGACGGAGCTATTCGACCAAAACCAGCCGTACCAGCCTGGCAGCGCAGGATCGAACGTCGTATTGATGGGGCCAGGGTACTCATCGGCAAACTATACTGCTTCAGGGAGGGCAATACACGACCACGTGTGATGCGCTTTGTAAGGCGGGCATTCTCGGGGACTGAAATCAGCCCTCGAGAATACATGTCCCGTGTCACAGAGCGCATCGACTTCCTGAAGCAGAAAGTTTGTGCATGGGCGAGCCGAATTCGGCGGTATAAGCGGCGGGTTGATCGATACACGCAGAATCGCATGTTCCAGAGCGATGAAAGGTGGGTGTATAGAGCTTGGGAGCGACCTGAACAAAATGTGACAGATGTATGCCGCCCGGATGATGCCGCCACAAGTGCATTCTGGTGCAGCATCTGGTCGGTGCCCGTCTGTCATACTGAGGCTGACTGGATGCAGGATGTCGAGCGAGTGTGTGAGTCTGTACCAGAAATGGAAACAGTCCTAATTACGCCATCAGACGTTGCCAGAGCGGTCCGTCCGTTACCGAATTGGAAATCACCGGGACCGGACGGACTGCACAATTTTTGGCTGAAATGGCTAATTAGTTCACACACTTGCCTGGCATCTCAGTTCCAGTCATCCTTAGAGTCTGGGTCGCTACCACAGTTTCTAACAACAGGCGTTACCCACCTGCTCCATAAATCAGGTAGTCCCGCGGAACCCAAGAATTATAGACCGATCACGTGTTTGTCGACGGTTTATAAACTTCTTACATCTATTTTGAGAGCGAAAATTAATACACACATTGAGAGTAACTCGGTTATGTCTGCCTCTCAAAATGGATGTAGGAATGGGTCCCGCGGTACTAAGGAGCTACTCCTCATAGACATGGCCATTAGCCAACAGGTTTGTCGATCCCGCAAGGATCTGTCGACATGTTGGATAGATTACAAGAAGGCCTACGACTCGGTGCCACATACATGGCTCATGAGGGTGCTGGAGTTATACAAGATAGATGCAACTCTACGCACCTTCCTTGAGTCGTGTATGGGGCAATGGAAGACGGTCCTTCGTTATCCAGGATGTCGACAGATCCAGGGGAATGATGAGCCTGTATGGATTAAACGGGGAATATTTCAGGGCGACAGTTTGAGTCCACTTTGGTTTTGCTTAGCCCTGAATCCTCTAAGTACACTACTGGAGGATTCAGGTCTAGGCTATCGGTTAAAGAGAGGTGGTCAGGTCATATCTCACCTCCTTTACATGGATGATTTAAAACTCTTTGCCCCCAACAAATTGCGTCTGATGGAACTACTGAAGGTAACTGAAACTTTCAGTAGCGCCATCAGGATGGAATTTGGTGTGGATAAATGTGCAGTCATGCATGTAAAGCGAGGGGAGATTATGGAATCCGAGGGAATTCAACTCTCCGATTCCATAAGCCTCAGATCCCTCTCCTCATCCGAAAGCTATAAGTATTTGGGTATGTCGGAAGCGTTAGGCATCAACGACGCTGACATGAAGCAATCGTTGAAGGAGCGCTTCTTTTGTCGCCTGAAGAAGGTATTAAATAGTCTTCTTTCGGGCGGAAATAAGGTGCGCGCCTTCAATGGTTGGGTCATGCCGGTTTTGATGTACTCTTTCGGCATACTCAAATGGACTCAGACCGAACTCGACGCCCTGGATAGAAGAGTCCGTACACTACTGACGGCAAACCGGATGCATCACCCACGATCATCGGTGATGAGACTGTATATCCCGCGGAAGTGCGGGGGTCGAGGCTTTTTAAATGCGAAGACCCTCCACAACCGCGAGGTGTGCAGTCTCAGGGAATATTTTTTAAAAGCCGAAGTGGGTATGCACCGTGATGTTGTCGCAGTGGACAAGGGGCTCACCCCGCTCTCCATGGCTAAAGAGAACTGGCGCAAACCTGTAGTACTTTCTACTGATGACCGCAAGAAGGTATGGCAAAGCAAGGAGCTTCACGGGCGCTTCTATCGGGCTCTTCATGAGCCCGGTGTAGACTTCTTAGCGTCCGTATCCTGGCTACGTTTTGGTGACCTTTTCGGGGAAACTGAAGGTTTTGTCTGTGCAATTATGGACGAAGTTATCTTAACGAATAACTACCGGAGACATATTATGAAGGACGGGACGGTTGACGTGTGTCGGGCATGCCACCGTCCGGGTGAGTCTATCAGACATATTATCTCTGGTTGTTCTCGTCTGGCTAACGGCGAGTACTTGCACAGGCATAACCAAGTAGCTAGGATTATTCACCAGCAACTTGCTTTGAAATATAAACTTGTAGATTCTGAGGTACCGTACTACAAGTATGTGCCCGACCCAGTTCTTGAAAATGACCATGTCACATTGTACTGGGATCGGTCTATCATTACTGACAGGACTATTGTTGCCAATAAGCCTGATATAGTGGTGATAGACCGATTAGCGCGCCGCACAATGATTATCGATGTTACCATTCCACATGACGGGAACCTCGTGAAAGCTGAGAAAGAGAAACAAATTAAATATCTCGACTTAGCTCACGAGGTTGTTGACATGTGGAATGTGAGCTCGGCTATCATTGTGCCGATTGTCGTATCAGCCAATGGACTGATGGCCGAAAGCCTCGATCAACATCTATCGAGGCTCTCGTTAGGCGGTTGGATCAAGGGCCTGATTCAGAAGGCAGTACTCCTCGATACGGCTCGCATTGTGAGGAGGTTCCTGTCTCTGGAGCCCTAACCACCGGTAGCTTGGACCCTGCTCCCGACACCGGCGGATCGCTATTTTTTTATATTTTTAAATGTTTTTATACTTACTTTTATTTATTAAGAAATATTTAAAAATGTAATTAGATAAGAAAAAAAAAAGACGAATAAACGAAATAATAATAATTATAACTCGTTGCTTCATTTTTCAGATATGATTATAACAATGTAGTTTCCCTACTTACTTGGTAACTTCGCACATATTTTAAAGATTTTTTAAAACTATAAGGTGACGTAATTCCGGTCTGACTGCACCTCGGTTGACACTTTGACGTGTAGCCCATTCCTTTTTCGTGCGCGGTAGCTATCGCACGCGCCCTTAAGCATCATGCCAAAAAGAAGCGCGCAATCAAAAATTGATCACTACGCTAGGAAAATTAGAAAAATTGAAGAAAAACAGAGACCGTTACAATCGTCATCGGATGATGAAGGTAAGCAAAGTATACTTTATTCTTTGGTGATCTAGAAGTGAATAGTGAAAATATCAGTTTTGTAAATGCTCTGGGATTGACTGCGAGTCAATAACTTTGACATTGTTCAAAACTAAATTATAAAAGTTAAACTTTAATATTGCATCGGGATTGACTGCGAGTCTTTAACGATGACAAACAAGCACAGAAAATACGTACAATCTAAAACAGATGTAACGTTAACGTGCAAAATCAATTAAGAAATTTTATTCTTTAATATTGCATCGGGATTGACTGCGAGTCTTTAACGATGACAAACAAGCACAGAAAATACGTACAATCTAAAACAGATGTAACGTTAACGTGCAAAATCAATTAAGAAATTTTATTCTTTAATATTGCATCGGGATTGACTGCGAGTCTTTAACGATGACAAACAAGCACAGAAAATACGTACAATCTAAAACAGATGTAACGTTAACGTGCAAAATCAATTAAGAAATTTTGTTCTTTAATATTGCATCGGGATTGACTGCGAGTCTTTAACGATGACAAACAAGCACAGAAAATACGTACAATCTAAAACAGATGTAACGTTAACGTGCAAAATCAATTAAGAAATTTTATTCTTTAATATTGCATCGGGATTGACTGCGAGTCTTTAACGATGACAAACAAGCACAGAAAATACGTACAATCTAAAACAGATGTAACGTTAACGTGCAAAATCAATTAAGAAATTTTATTTCTTACACTACCCTCAGAATTGTTATCTTCACAACCTTAATTACAAATTGTAATTTTAGGTAGCGAAGATCCTGATGTGGTCCCAGGCAATGATAATGAAGCTATTATGGGGCCAGTACCCGTGCCACCCGACGTACCACAAGACGTGGAATCGGAATCTGGCGACATTCCTAACCAACACTATGCCCAGGCGGAACCCTGTCCCCCTGAGGGAACTACTGGTAGCATGGAACCTGAGTTAGACTGTTAGATCCTGATCTACTGTCGCCACTCGGTGAATCCACATCCGATTCGCCTGACTACGGCGATAACATTCACGATAATCTATCGCAGTTGTGGCTTCCTTTGCTAAGGAAAGGAATGCCTAAAGAAAACAAGGACAAGGTACTGAAAGAGTACCTTGTGCCAGACAATTGTAGGCTCCTTCAAGCACCCAAGTTGAATGCTGAAATCTCGGCGGCGGTACCGGACATGGTTCGCAACCGCGACAAGACACTTACAGCGTCTCAACAACAGCTAGTGCGGGAATCACCGCCATCAAGGCTCGAGTGAAATTAATCACACCTAGCTTGGACAAGGCATTCATAAATATCATCAACGAGTCCGAACGGGATAAATCACTGTTTGGCTCGTTCTTATCAGAAAAAATTAAAGCCGCCAAGGCCATTGAAAAGCAAGGCCTTTCCATAAAAAAGACCGCAAAGTTTCAAAATCGCCTCAACTTCCTAATACTCGCCAGTCCTACCCGGGAAACTGGAACCTGCCTCCTCGATACCCAGCGAACAGGGGGGGGGGGCGGGGTGCATACAGGAGGCCGATGACGACGGCGGGGAATCGCTGTCCGTACATGATGTCAGCACAGCCGCCACAACGCCCGGCCTCGCAGGACAAACCTCGGGCTCCCGCTCAGCGTCACCGTTAACGCAGGTACATGCGGTTAGACTTACCCAATTTTATGACCGATGGCTAAAAATAACAATGTTGTTCTTGATTGGTTAAAAAATGGTTATCCAATACCCTTTCATACGCATGTACGACAATCAATAATACCTAAAACAACCTATCAAATACTGAGAAATCAGATATGATGAAAGCCGTTATGAAACTCAAATCTTTAGGGGCTATCTCAGAGTGCAATGTGACTAAAGATCAATTTATTTCTAAAATATTCCTCACACTAAAACCTAACGGCGATAAACGCTTTATATTAAACCTAAAAACCTTAAACAAGCTAATCAAGAGCGAACATTTTAAAAATGGAGGATTACCGAACAGCATGCAAATTGATACCACGCGATGGATACCTTGCTACCATCGACTTAAAAGATGCGTAGGCATTAGGCATTCCGACCGTAAATATTTATCAATCTCAGCCCAATAATTCGCTAAGAACATATGGCTTTAATTGCATGCCGTTGGCGTTTGGCTTATCCGTTGCCCCACGGGTATTCACTAAGGTTATGAAGGAAGTCATAACTTACCTCAGACATCACGGTTTTCAGTCAGTTTGTTATTTAGATGACATTTTATGCATTGGAAATACTTACGAGAATGGTCATAATAACGTAAATGAAACTTTGAAATTACTCGAGTTTCTAGGGTTTGTTGTGTAGCGGTATCTACAACGCCACATGCGAACAACGCGTCATACTACGTCACGAAAATCCTACATCGCGCAAGCAGAGTTTACCGCGCAATTAACATAGATACAACGGCCCGACATGAATCATTGGGCAGTTGCCCGCCAGACATAACACCCGTCTGGTCGGAGGATCCTCCCTTTTCTATGGAGGTTGAGTGAACTTTACACCCTGTTCCTCATACCTCTATATTGGTGACCCCGAACATGGACGTCAGCGCAGCCTTCGTGCAAATACTACAGCGTGACGTCATCATCATCACTCCCGCAAGCTTTAGAGCGGCGAGTCACCCAGCCAGCCAGCTTCCACGGCTTCAACGGGTATCCTGACCACCAGCATGCAGCGACCGCGCATTCCTGGTCATCACCCACAGCCTCATCAGCAACTCGGCACAGCACACTGCACTTTCGGCCGGTCCACAAGCAGAGCCCTTGAAATACGCTCTCCTGGTCGACGCCAGCAGTCAGCCTCAACCCGGCGCTGTACCACATCCGACGCACTGGAGCATAACGCAGCGCCACCCCGACTCACTGGGGACATCTTCGCAGACAGTTCCGACTCACCGTGAACTATGCGGCAACCGGTTCCGACTCACTGGAACCTCAGCTGGACTGGCAAGCATCGCAAGATACAAGACTCAGCCCACTATCGACCTCCGGTCTCCGGGGGGGAGTGATGTAGCGGTATCTACAACGCCACATGCGAACAACGCGTCATACTACGTCACGAAAATCCTACATCGCGCAAGCAGAGTTTACCGCGCAATTAACATAGATACAACGGCCCGACATGAATCATTGGGCAGTTGCCCGCCAGACATAACACCCGTCTGGTCGGAGGATCCTCCCTTTTCTATAGAGTATGAGTGAACTTTACACCCTGTTCCTCATACCTCTATATTTGTCAATTACGATAAAAGTATGTTAAAACCGCGACAATTCTGCAAGTACTTAGGATTTTGTTACGATACCAGGTATCTCAGTATACAATTGCCAGCCGATAAGCGACGTAACATCATCGAATTAGTAACAAAATTCACTAAATTACAGCCATGTTCCATCCGCGAATTAGCTCGCTTTATCGGTATTCTAGTCGCCACTAGCCCAGCCCTTAAATACGCTTGGGTATACACTAAGATTTTAGAACGCCAGAAGTTTCTAGCGTTACTTAAGCATAATAATAATTACGAAGCTAAAATTAACCTACCTAATATTATATTAGAGGATCTGAACTGGTGGCTATCAAATGTTAATACAGCACGCAACTTTATGCGACAGCCAAATTTTGACATCGAAATCTATACCGACGCGTCGATGTCAGGCTGGGGTTCTGTTTACAACAACGCTCAAGTACATGGCAAATGGAAGTCTTCAGAAAATTATTGTCATATCAATTACTTAGAGCTGATGGCAGCCTTTCTAGGTTTGAAATCCTTCGCCAGTGATGCAACCAATAAATAAATAAAATAAACAATATTACTGCGCATGGACAACACCACTGCGATCAGTTATGTAAATCGTATGGGGGTATTCAATACCCCCACTTAAACGACTTGGCTAGGTCCCTTTGGAAATGTTGTGAACAGCGCAACCTATAGGTCATATACCTATCATACGTAAATTCCAAAGAAAACCGGGCAGACGCCGCGTCTAGAGTAGTCAATCCGGATACTGAATGGTCACTTTCCGATGAAGCATTCCAAGACATTATAAAATATTTTGGTCAACCTGAAATAGACTTATTCGCGTCCCGCGATAATGCGAAGTGTACCACATTCATCTCATGGAAACAAGACCCTGACGCAGCATCCGTAGACGCATTTACGATGGACTGGCAGAGCCATTTCTTCTACGCTTTTCCACCATTTTCCCTGGTATTAAAATGCCTTAGAAAAATTATTGATGACAAATGCACATGGCTTACTAGTTTATCCCAACTGGCCATCACAGCCATGGTTCCCACTATTGCAAAGCCTTATAGTTTCCGACGTTGTTTATAAATTAAGACCCATAAAACCCAAGTACTCCACCGCCTGGAATCCCCAATTGGTTTTAAACCATGTCTCAACATGGTTCCCTAATAGTGAGTTCTAACTCGAAAAAAAAAAAAAAATACTGGTGATCCTACTTGCAATTTGTACAGCTCACAGGGTACAAACGCTGTCTTTAATTAAACTCGAGAACATACTTTTCTCTGATAGCGGCATAAAAATCGTCATAACAGACATCATAAAGACATCCGCACCCGGCAGAGACCAGCCAATATTGTTCTTGCCATACTTCAGGGAAAATACGCGTATATGTCCAGCTACGGTGCTCTCAGGTTATATTTCTATAACTAAAAACATAAGACCTGAGAGTACAAACAATCTGTTGTTGACGTACAAACGGCCACACAAACCCGCTACCACGCAAACCATCAGTAGATGGATCAAACAAGTCTTGTCAGAAAGCGGCATTGATACCAGTGTATTCGCCGCGCACAGTACACGGCTCGCGTCAACCTCGGCCGCAAGCTTAGCCAGGAGTTAATATAGAAACCATTCGCAAAAGCGCAGGGTGGACTATTAGTTCATCTAATTCATTTGCTCGTTTTTATAATAGGTGCGTTATAAACGAAGGCGAATTTGCCAAATCTGTTTGCTTACGATTAGACATACAGACTGATTATTAATTCCTATTAACTATAGGTACCTAATCTATGATTATATTACATTACAGAAATGTTTATTTATGTTATGTTCATGTGATCGATAAGATCTTTATGTTTAGCTCGTTGAAGTTAATTCGAAATAAGTAAATATAAATGTAACGTACCATTACGGAAACATAAGTATAACTATAAGGCTGATTTGTCTATAGGTAAATAAAACCATAATGTTTAAAACCTTATTGTTTTCCATTTCAAAACTTTCTGACTCTTAACATCTACATTGTTATAATCATATCTGAAAAATGAAGCAACGAGTTATAATATATGATCAAACGAACTTCCAAGTGAAGTTCGATCATTATTATGATGAGTTGCTTCATTTGAAGATAATATGATCACCCTCCCTCCCTGACGCTTGAAGATTCCCAGATATAGAGAAAGTTTTATATCATACTCATGACTCTAAAAAATGAGCTACACGTCAAAGTGTCAACCGAGGTGCAGTCAGACCGGAATTACGTCACCTTATAGTTTTAAAAAATCTTTAAAATATGTGCGAAGTTACCAAGTAAGTAGGGAAACTACATTGTTATAATCATATCTTCAAATGAAGCAACTCATCATAATAATGATCGAACTTCACTTGGAAGTTCGTTTGATCATATATAATATTCCACAACTATCACACAACGCCGTCTAGTCTCAAGCTAAGCAGAGCTTGTGTTATGAGTACTAGACAACTGATAAACACACTCTTGAAAAATGCAACAACTACATTGTTCTACATATAGGTACACGGTACACCTTTACATTCCCCTCGCTTTCCTTGATTACACGCTGCAAGAGACGTCACCTCTTCAACCCCAAACTTTTGAGATTTTTCTCCCCTACTAAAAGGTATTGGAGCGTTTTAAGGCAGCCGCTCCACGGCTAAGCTACTAAGTGGCTAAGATAGCTCACATTGTATGGGAATGTAGGCGGGATCGTCCACTGTGACTCATAGCCACGCTACGCACGAATGCGTGGCTGAAAAACAAATGAACCGCGCAGCCAACGTGGCAAAACTCTTCGTCCACATCCTACGTAGCAGTGAAAGGTCGACTTTAGTTTTTGAGCAAATTAAAAACTGTCCATTAAGTTAATGAGTTCTTAGAAACATAAATAGACGAACTAATAGAAAAGAAAACTCAAACAGTAGTTCCGTTTGAGTTCTCTTTCCTATTAGTTCGTCTAATGTTTTCTCGGCCGAAAAATAGTTACCGGACTGCGCCAGAAGGAGGGTTATGTTTTTCGAGTGTATGTATGTATGTATATTTCTTTGGCACGCTCTGTAGTATAAACGGCTTGATCGATTTCAGCTTGAGAGGTGCCGTTAGATTCGTCTTAATTGTGAGAGGGACACTGGGTACATCAAAATTGACGATTTTTGGCGTCATGTGTCAAATTTTTTATTTTTTTTCTCAAAACCTATCGAGTGGGGTGTCAAAATAAAGGGTTTTAAAAGGTGATGTAGGAAATCTAGGTTCAAGCACTTCAATAAAACGAGTTATAGGCTTTTTATAACTGTAAGTATATTATTAGCCAATTAGAAAAGTCACTAGGAAGGATATGCATCCATCTTTTATACGGCTCAAAAGGCAAGTGAAGAATATTAGAGATGGCGGTTAAAAGAGAATTTTATTTTTTTAAATAAGTACCTTCATATCGATTATTACAGAATCGACTAAAGATTGATTTTTGTAAATAAGTAAATCGAATAAATCAACACGCCCCCTCAAAAATTAATCTACCAATTGTACAAATAAAATAAATTAAAGTCAATACCTAATTGACCGGAACATATTCACTTCCTAGTGGCTGCTGGGAAATACATCTCATGGCCCAACATTTGTTGCTAAGGATTAAGGGAAACCCAGAAAACCTTAATCAGACCATTACTAAATAATAATTAAATTAATCACAACACAAAAATACTCAGAGTCTTATTCTAAGAGTTTAATTCTATTGGTTGGATTATTTGCAATGCTTAAACAGCCATTGTTATCCTCATAAATTATGATAGGTTTATCAATGTCTATCTTAATACTAACTGCTAGTGATTTAAGCCATAATGCCTCAACATGACATACATTAAACATCCTATAACGTTTCGACATGGCGCGTTATATTTTTCTTCAGAGTTTAATGCGTCATAATTAAGTTTATTTTCAATGGGTGTATTATCAGGTTTACATTAGTGCATATTAAATTTATTTAATATCGTCTGTATGTATACACTTTGATCTAATGTGATTTCATTTGCATGCCTTTTAATTTTTATAGGTACCAAGAAATAATTTTATCTCTTTCAAATCAGTCATTTTAAATTAACTCGATAAATACCTTTTAAAATTATTCATTATTTCAATATCAGCGCATACTATAACTAAATCATCTACATAAAGAACGACATAAATATTTTTATGTACATCTCCATTGTCTTGCAAATATATATCTACACCTATCGACTGAAGAACTTTGAAAACCTTCTTCTTTATTCGAAAACTTCAAACCAACACCTAGCTGCCTGTTTCAGCCCGTAAAGTGCTTTATTTAATTTACACACATAATTATCTGGACAAGAGATACCCTCAGGGACTTTCACATATTTTTTTTTTTTTTTTTTTTTTAATTCGCCATTTAAGAAGGCATTTTTGACGCCCATATGATGAACTAGCAAATTAAATTGATTCGCAAAACTAAGTATAAATAAAGTTTCATTATAGTCCGTGAGGTATTCTTGACTGAAACCCCTTGAAACAAGTCGTGCTTTGTATCTAAATAGGTTTTCCAAATTCATAATTTTTTTTTATAGTGAATATGCATTTACAATCGACAATGTTTTTATTTTCAGGTCTTGGTACGAATGTCCAAGGATTATTAACTTTAGAGAATTTAATTCATCCCTAATTGCGCTTTCCACTGAGATCTATCGTCTCGAGTTTTGATCTCTTCTAATGAATTTGGTATTTATTTTTTATTACATAGAATAGACTGAGCACACAAAATGACACAATCACACATCATCATCGTCTTCATTATACGAAATACGTGGACGATTTTTGAGTCTATTGCTTATTCTAATCTCAGCATTATTATCTGTGTTTTCTTTTGGTGAAGACGGGTTATCAGACTGAAAGTGTATCAACTATTTGTTCAGATTCAATTTAATTATCATGGTTTAATTTGCGAATTTTACTAGGACACTCGTGCCCATCAGGTTTAGATGTATCTGATATTAAATTATCAGAGTTATGAGACTTTACCGGCACTGACTTGGATATTACATCATCAGTTTTGCCGTGAGAATTTTTAATATTCCCTTCACACTTGAGGTCTGGCCTGGATTTAAGAAAACCAGTCTCATTAACAATAACATCCCTGACTACTACGTATTTTTTCGCATTCTGGGTTCCAAACTTTATTGCCGTTTGGTTCATAACCCACTAGTATCTCTTTCCATGATTTTTCATCAAACTTGGTCTTACTGATTTTAGTATGAACGTAAACAGTTGAACCAAATACCTTCAAACATTTAATTTGAGGTTTTTTTTTTTTTTTTTTTCATGCTACATTGCGAATTATTTTTCGCATTCTGGGTTCCAAACTTTATAGCCGTTTGGTTCATAACCCACTAGTATCTCTTTCCATGATTTTTCATCAAACTTGGTCTTACTGATTTTAGTATGAACGTAAACAGTTGAACCAAATACCTTCAAATATTTAATTTGAGGTTTTTCATCATGCCACATTGTGAATGGTGTTTTTGAATGTTTCAAAGCTTTAGTTGGGGTCAAATTAATTTTATTAAACAGCAGTCAGTACTGCATCGCCCCAAAACACTTTGTCTAATTTCGCACCGCTTATCATGGAACGAGCTTTTTCAGTAATGGTTCTGACCATACGTTCAGAAACGCCATTCAACTGTGGTGTTCTCGGAACTATTAAATGTTGATATCCCTTGTAACGTTGTACCTAGCAAGTTATACTTTAGAAGAGTTTATTCTAAGTATCCTTACTAATAACTAACCTATATACACTGAAAACTATACCATTTACACATAAAGCTTAAAAAAAAACCAAGTGTAATAATTAAAAGTAAACATAACACTTAAAAACAACAATAAACTTAAATACGGAACCTTCGAGCGGTCATTAACTTAAAGGTACTCTACCCTTCAACCCTTTCGCCACGTCGTGGTTCCGGCGTGAAGGAGGACGCTTGGTGAAGATCCTCTGCTGCAGAGTGATTCACGTCTACTACCATACACTGAAGTTTTACCACAGAACCTGGAACTGGAGCCGGCAGTTGCGGACAAAGTCTTGGACTACCATCATCACCTGGAGACGGTTAAGGCCGGTGTTCCCTACTCCATTACTACCCTCTCTGCTATCGGGACTTGAGAAGGCCACGGAAGTTAGGCAATGAATAATAAGTATACCTATCTTCTAGTTCTTATTATTTACGAACCTCCTACATTCCTACCTGCTGGCAACCCCCCTAAGGGAAGAGTCACGCCCTCTCTCTACACAATAACTTTTCATTTAAGTCGTTAGATATTCGCCACCGTTAAGTATCACAGTATAAGTTGACTAATTTTAAATTAAACTTAGCCTCACTTTTAGCCACAAAATCTTTAAAAACAGCAAACACGCCTGATTTATAGGTTAATATATACGTAACGCAATAATGTATAGTATACTCTTCAACAAAAAACACAAAATAGTTTTTGTTGTTGTTAGTTGGGGGAGTAATAGGTCCACAAACATCTGAGTGCACAATATACATAATAATGGCCGTTTAACATGACTTATATCTTGAACCAGATTGAATGGAAGTCGACTCTGTTTTCCATTTATACAGGCCTCACACAACTCATACTCATCATCTGGCATTACAGTTTCAATTTGGCTGGTGTCATAAACCATTTATTAGTTTTAATTTCAATGAAATTATTTTTACTAATATTACCAAAGTTATGATGCCATAATTTGTACATATTTTTATAACTGCATACTTGAGAAACAGATTGACACTTATTTACAGATGCCATTAAGTCTACAGCAATTACATTATTTTTCAACATACCTTAATCGTAATGGTTTTATTATCCTTACGTATTTGGGCTCCTTGCTGGTCGAAAATGACTGTCAACGCAGCACGTTGCATTTTTGATACAGATAGCAGGTTGCATGGTATCTCAGCACAGAAGAGCACGTCCTCTAAAACTCCTTGAACGCCCATGTTGCTGGTCACATACATTGTTCCCTTTTTGGTACCTGAAACATAAATTCACCATTTTTAGCAATAGAAATTCTTAATGGCGTTGGTGACGGTGTGACTAATGAAAAGAACTTCCCGGTGTCCGATGCTCCAGAATCCATAGGAAAGTAACTTTGCTTCCATCATCATCCGCTTGATAGTCTCCCATCATAAAAGCAAATCCAGAAAAATTGTTTGTTGTGGTCCACTGATCTCAACTGCCTGGACCCTCCTTGTCCTTTCCGTATTTTTCTGCTGCTGCTGTTGAGCTCTTTTGAAGTAGAAACAGTCGTTTTTCACATGCCCCTTGCGGCCACAGTGATGACACTTCAAGAACTGACACTTCTTCTTCTGCTTGTTATCCTTCTGCTTGTAGCTATTATTCCCTTTATAATTTTGAAAATGATCGAATTTTCTTTTTTCGAAATTCCTGTCCATTTTTCCACTCAACTTGCAAAACTTTGACACTGGTATCACTAGACTCATTTTTCAACTTGACTTCATGATCCAAAAACCTTGTTTTAACAAATGCTAGCGTTAAATTATCCTCCGATAAAGTTTTGATCACAGTTGTCACGCCATCATAAAGTTGTATCCAATTATCGGGTCTTCGTCAATAAGTTTTATCACATCCATTTCACTTAACAATGCCCGTATTCTAAACTTCTAGACACTGTATATTTCAACATCGAATGGCTTGATATTACGTTTGTTTATAGATTATCCGTTTTAAAAAGTTCGTAACGGACTTACTTTTTGAACCACTTATATTGCAGTAAAAACGTAACCTGGTCCCATAACCTGTAGGAAATCTAGGTTCAAGCACTTCAATAAAACGAGTTATAGGCTTTTTATAACTGTAAGTATATTATTAGCCAATTAGAAAAGTCACTAGGAAGGATATGCATCCATCTTTTATACGGCTCAAAAGGCAAGTGAAGAATATTAGAGATGGCGGTTAAAAGAGAATTTTATTTTTTTAAATAAGTACCTTCATATCGATTATTACAGAATCGACTAAAGATTGATTTTTGTAAATAAGTAAATCGAATAAATCAACAGGTGATTACAAAAATATATACAACTCATATGGGTGATCCTAAGATTGACTAGTAGAAAATGCCTCAGGCATTAAGTCCGCCTTTGTATGTACAGTATTTCTTTACTTGTACAAGTGTTTTAAATACATAATTTTTAAGTAAGAAAATCCATCTGCTGACTGAAGATATACCTAACCTAGGACCAATCAGATTTTATGAAACTCCTACCTTTTTATCAATGACTTAGTTAGGTTTACTGTTACTGACCCGAATTTATTGCTCTCAAATGTATAATCTTAGTCTTAAAATGTACACCAAAAACCTTATCAATTTTGAACAAATATAACTAGACCTTTAGCTCTTTAGCTTCCAATACAATGAGAGGTTTTCTTTTTGAGTATTTAAAAAAAAAAATAGTTTCCAAGAACTCTGTAGATGGCGTTGTACTGACTACGTTACTAGATGCCAAAGCCAAAACGCTTGAAAAAAAAACCTTGCGTCACGTTACATACGCTCGTTGACTGACACTTTCGTTTACTTTCGTTTTACGATCTCAAACTTACATCCAAGTGAAATAATCAAAAAATGATGTGAAGTTCCATTCCTTGCAGTAACTTACCAAGGTCAGCGCCATCTATCCAGCGACTAGGGAAGGGTTGAAAAAAAAAATGGAAAATTCCTCATTCATAAATTTGGTCTACGCTACACCACTTTTAGAATGTTGTTACCCAGACGTTTTGAATCGACTGCCCATTCGAGTGCCATGCAATCAGGCATTCGATTCCATGACATTGAGCACTGTTCATTACCGAACGCAATTGGTTGAAACGAATCGAATCGCAGTATCGATACTGTAACTAGGCATCGATATTGAATGTACGATTCTTTAGTCGGTTTAGGAAGTGCTTCTGTGAAATCAAATAATTGTTCGCCAGTTTTAAAAGACCTCTGTGTAAGACTAAAAGGATCGTTTTCACAGCTCAACGTATTTTTGTCCTTGTTTTCGATGTCCAGACTAGAATGAGCTAGGAAAACATGAAATACTTAGGGTGTCATGGTTCAGTCATTAGTGGTGTTTCAAAAGACATTTCGCCCTGTATTTCTGTTTAGTTACAATTACAACAAAGCCTCTACAAACAATTTAAATTAATCTAGTCCTAAATAAATCTTGATAGAAATCTTCGTTATACAAATTAATTAGGATTACATGGTCTACGTTAGTGTGTAAAGGATTCATTACTGGTTTCTGAAATCCTAGTTACATATTTAAAAAGTTTGTTTTACAATTCCATTAGTCAAAATCAAATCGTATAATAATATAATTAGGCCACTGAAAGGCCCTTTTAAACGTCAATAATTACAAGACAAATAAGATTAATTTGATTCTACATCGTTGCCCATTCCGAAAGGTACCTCGTTTAGACAGGGCAATAAACTCCACAGTTACTCTCAAAAAATATCTAAGCGCACTCGTTTTACGTCCACTTGTCGCACGAGTATACGTCAAAAACGGCGCCAATACTATCTATCGTCAAACAAAAAAAAAAGCGTTGTTTCAAATTGAATGATGATGGCCTTGACGTACGTCAAATATTATCGAACACATAATCGCTAATATTTGACGTACAGACGCCAGCACATCAAACTAGGAGTCGATAGCCGATTCCCGGCCACCGTAGGCGCGGGTTTGCGGGCGGCGAGCCGTGGGCAGCTCGCCGTCCGGTAAGGACCAGGCCCGGGTCGACGGCGCGTTGTGTTCCACGCGCGCCTCAAGGAGATGTCAGCACCAAGTGACGGGGTCCGCTAGGGCCGATGCCCGCCAGGGTCGCGGGTTGTTCGAAAGAGATACCGTGGCCCCTGGCACAGGCAAGTGAAGGAACACGGGTGGGTTTTAGTCAGTAAGAGTCTGACACTCCCTTCCGCTCCGCCCAGAGCGGGAGGCGTCATTTGATGAATTCCCACCCAAAAAAAAAAAAAAGCACATCTAACTACCCGAAACTGTAAAATTTTCCCAATCAGCTTTGAACCTTATGCTGTAGCGATAAAGTTGAAAATCTATTAAAGAAGACAGATTGTAGTAGCTTGATGTGCTGGTGTCTGTACATGTTACGTTAACCAACCGTTTGAAACAACCGAAGCTCAAACCTCGTATCGTTACTGGATACTTGACAGTAGACTAATACGAAACCGAGTTTTGTCTAGTCATAGGTATAATAATTAACTATTTCGTTTATCCAGTTTCAACCATAGTTCAAGCCATAGTACCTAATTCAAGTTAGTAACATCACAATACAACTTTTCCTCATTCTAGATAATCCATTTGGCGTCTAAAGAAATCTAGTTAGGTACCTTATGTTATTTTTAGCCACTTAATTTCACACACACAAACACGCAAACACAGGCTATTAATAAGTTTGTTCAATTAAAACAGGATCTAGAAGTTTGTTCTATACAAACCAAACGAACAACATACAGGGTGGACAAATAACAGGTATACACTTTATTTTTTAAATTTTAATCCATGTAATATAAAAATTATTAAGATTTTTTTTTTTAATATAGTATTTAGGCCCGGCAATTAAGTATGGAAAATAATGTCAGACAAATATCCACCTCCAGCAGCATGGCAGATGTGAATCCTTTTCATTGCGATTTTCATGACATTTTCACACATTTCCTGCGTTATCTCAGTGACTGTGTCTCGGATATTTTGTTTTAATTGTTGAGGGTCCATTGGCCTATTAGCATAGATACGTCCCTTCAGATGGCCCCACAGAAAAAATCAGGAGCTGTTAAATCCGGGGATCTTGGGGGCCAATCAATGTCACCGTTTCTCGAAATTAATCGACCTGGAGACGTTCTTTTCAATGTGTCGATTGTGGCTCGTGCCGTATGACATGTGACCATGTCTTGTTGGAACCACATGTTTCCTAAGCGACGAGGACTTGCTTTATCTGTTCGACGAGGAACTGCTCACTAAACGAGTTATTGTTAGCCGCGAAGGTAAGTGATTTCTACCAAAATTTGCCGCAATTTTTAATAATTAAAACACGTTGTTCAGTCTTAAAACGCTCCGTAACAAAGTTGTCGTATCTACACTAAACAATTTTCATGAAACAACTGTCAAATTAGCCGTCAAAAAAAAATGGCGGCAAAAAAAAAGTTGTATACCTCCAAGTTGCCCACCCTGTACATAGATACCTAACAAACCATTTATTTTGTTTCAAGACAACAGGAAATAAATGAAAATAGCCATAGAGAAAATTGGGGTGGCTAGAAATCGGGTACTACCCCTATTTTTTACGTGAATTCCATGACATCAATGCGACATTATAAAAAAGTTAAATTAAGGTAAATACAAATTTAACCCAAATGTCGAATTTCTGTTGCAATTTATTGAGCTGTTGACTATTCTGTCAGAAAACGTAAATAAAGCTCTGGGGTATTTTTAGCCAAAAACACACACACAGGAGTTTGTAAGCCAAAGACCAAGATTTTGTCTGGACTTTAAAAGAGACTGTGACCACTAAGTTTGTTTTGGCCTTTCTTCTCAGAAAAAGTCAGAAAGGAAACGCCGACCTCATCTAGTTTTTTTTTTAAATATGATTGACTTGTAAGTACAAGTGTTTGTACAAAACTACTCACAAAAATAAAAAGGAAAAAAAAAGTTGAAACAGCAGAAAAAATTATTAATTCCACACACATTCAGGTCATTCGTAGTTCACTTACAAATTGGAGATGCCTTCCTTGTTTCCGTATTCTGTTTAGAACGGTACGTTTAATGGCTGCTACCGAGTATCGCATGGTAAGTGGCAATTTCGGATTCGTATTTTCTATTTGAATTCGGATCGGTGCATCTGTTCAGAGGTGTTTCTGAATTTGTATTGTGTTGTCGTGATAGAGAATGGGGTTAGTGATTTCTACTGCTACTAGGTATTTCTTATTTGCCGTTAGGTAGGTACTGATGTTACAGACATCCATAATAATAATTCTAATTAATTAATAATTCTTTTTTTAAGTATCTAGTTACTTAAATAATGACATGTACATTTACTGTATAAATTATTATATTATTTTAATTATTGTGAATGTGAGGACTATGTGGGTCATTTTTTCCGTTTTAATCATGGTCTGGCAGTTTGAGCAGTTTATGCGGCCTACCCAAATGTCCTGTCTTTGGTATTGTTCGTCGAATCGTTGAGCTCCTTAAGTTCTGAGTTGAGCTGCACGGTTACTGACAAATGCATGCACTGACTGGACAGGTCCACTCAATCTGTGTGGTTCTTTCCTCAAAAGACTACCTCAGACAGCGATCTACATGGTCTTCATATAACCTGACCAAGATTATGTCTGGACTTTAAAAGAGACTGTCTGAGTTTGTTTCGGCCTTTCTTCTCAGAGTAGTCAGATAGGAAACGCCGACTTCATCTAGTTTTGTGTTTGTTGTGGAGTGTTTGTACAAACCTACTTACAAAAAATAAAATCATTTCATTTAGACTATAACTTAAAACTATTATATAATATTAATATTATAAATGCGAAAGTCACTCTGTTCGTCTCTCTGTTATGAACGTTTTGACCTCTTAGCGGCTGAATGGAATTGAATAAAATTTGGCAGACGACCGGTCCTCACCTAGGTTAGAACAAAGAATACTTTTAAGCCCGATAGCACGTTCCTGTGCACGGATGTTCCTGTGGGATAATTGCCGACGCGGACGATGCTGCGGGCAAAAACTAGGAGATAAAAAATATATTAAAATACCTGTGTAGTGGATACTACTTTTACTACTAATTATGCTAATTTTCACTCTACAGCTCATAATATAATATTATTATACATTTGTGTTAACTTTTCAACTAGTTTTTAACTAGCTACTGTCAACTTTTAAGTAGGTAGTGGAAACTTGTAAATGGCAATTGTAAGCGCTAATTGTACAATATTTACCTATAGTTTAAAGTAGCGACCCGCCTCTGCTTCACCCAAACATCAACATAGTCAGCCTATAATGTTCCCACTGCTGGGACACAGGCCTCCTCTCAGTGAGAGGGAATGGGCCGTAATCCACCACGCGGGCCCAGTCCGGGTTGGTAGATGTCACACGTCTTCGAATTGTTGGTTCTAGGACATGCCGGTTTCCTCACAATGTTTTCCTTCAGCGTTTTGAGAGCAGATGGTAATGAAATAATTAGCAAAAAGTAAAGCGCATAAATGGGTTCTTTTTTATCATTATTTATGTTAGGTTAATACTCAGCCCAAATAAAAAACCAAGACAGAGGGCTGTCAACAGTAAAGTGAAGCCGGTTTCGTAAACATGTGTGCACATAGTGAGGTGTAGTTTGATTGTAAATGGTTGCAAATATGTGCGTTTGAGCGTGACAGAGCGGAGGTGTAGTTTTTGCATGCTTCACTGTGCTCGCAGCGCTATGTCTTGACTTTTTATTTGCAAATTCACTAAATTATGGTGAGGACAGCAGCATAAATAGGTATGTATATATACAGATTAGATTGTTAGCTTTCTAAAGAATAAAATATAAAATAGATATCACTGTCCTGCAAATCCTTTTCTTTACGCTTCAAAATAGTTACGGAATTTCTTTATTTTTCACCTGCGGTTTTGTTTGCATACACAAGCTTGAAGCCCGAGTTACATTTCAAGTTCTTATACACAGTAACATAAACATGGGTTCCCTTATCAAATGAGCTGCGAGTTAAACGCATCCTTCCGATACTTCTTATTTACATAAGGTCGTAACACTCATCACGTTGCCTTAAGATCAATGAGGCGGAATTTTTTTTCTGTCAACGTTAAAGATACAAAAATTACTGATTATAAATGGTTATTGGAAAAAGACCAACCACCTCTTAAGAGGTCATTGTACTCATCATTATGAACAACTTTTACTATGGGGTCAAACCTGAAATCGCGAAAAAAATATCTGCTGTTCCCTACATTTTGACGAGCTTTACATAAACGAACATAGATAAATGTAAGGAACTGCAGATTTTTTTTCGCGATTTCAGATTTGGCCCCATAGTAAAAGTTGTTCATAATGATGAGTATAACTACCTCGGTTGATTTATAGAGGTTGATGGTGTTTTTCCAATAACCCTGTATACCAGAGTCTAAGTTGTGTGTTATCGTACAAGGATTTTTGAAAATTGATCCCCTAAGGGGCAAATTAAATAGGGGATGACAGTTTGTATCGAAATTCATCACACGGCTTGTAGACTTATTAGTCGATTCGCACGAATTCACTCGCATGAATCGGGCGAATTGTCAATTTAAAATAGTATAATTTAGCTTACGACTAACGCTAACGATTACGACTCGACGGTTTGGCTAACGATTTGGAGGTGATTTGGTGGTTTTTTTTCTTAATAGGTGATATCGATAGAAAAATTATGGCTGAACCAAATTACGATTCATATCATGTAGATTACCAACTATTTTTTCAGATGTAATTTCTCTGTAAGTTCCGGAGAAAAGCTGCTTCATCTGCACGCTGTTTTTAAGCTTTTTTCGAAAGAGTGATCCTCAGTTATGTCGAAAATACCGGAGCATTAATTTTGAAATAAATATATGTTAAAGTTGAGGATGAATTTTAAGTACTATGTTAGACGAAAACACGATTCCATAAAATTTTCTCCATAGAAAAAAAAATCCAAAGTTACCTCCAAACCGAACAATAAACCGCTTATATTAAAAAAATACTTCAAATTAGATTCAAATTAAACTTTGCAAACTAACTTAACTAACTATAAAGCAGGTCTTATGTCCGCCCAGCACCGCACTCTGTCTCGCTCTCACACAGTCCGCGAGCAGCATCGTGCGAGCGAGATAAAGAGTGAATTTTAGCTGAGGTAGTATACTATACTACCTCAGCTAAAATTCACTCTTTACTTCATCTCTTAACTTTCATTGCATAAAATTCAAAATGTGCAAAAAATCGAGTATATCGACTAATAAGCCTTGTATAATCTATGCTAAAAGTTTCCAATGGAAATGTAAACAAATGGATCAGAAAAAGTACCTGTCGATGCCAATTTGTAATGACGTCACTTAGCCGAAAACTGATGCGAACTAACATTATAAAATGTGTTTGAATATTCATGTACTTCGGTAACACCTAATTTTGTTTGCAAATAACCGTTTGGCTATTTATGACACTGAATTATTCAAAGTGTTTGTTTTGTTGTAGGATATAATGGGTGTAATTTGTTTAGGCAAATTATGTTCTATACACATGTTGTAAGTCATTTACGGTTAGTAGCGAGTCATATTTCGATCTAAGTTCGAGTAAGAATTTCGATCGACATACAACGAAACAAAATCAGTATGTAGATATGATAGACTAGCTTTTGCCCGCGACTTCGTCCGCGTGAAATTTCATCCTCCCCGCATTCCCCCCCATCACATCGCATCGCATTTCCCCTAAGGGTTGAATTTCGAAAAATCCTTCCTTATTCCTTGTCTACAATATAAAGGAACCTCTGTGAAAAATTTCAGCTTACTAGGTCCAAGGGTTTGGGCTGGGCGTTGATGAGTCATTCAATCAGTCAGTCAGGACTTTTCTTTTTATTTATATAGATAGATAGATAGAAAAACCATTTATTTGACGCACACAAAAGACAGCACAACACACAAAAGTACAATTAGATGATAACCAATTACCTACATGAATATAATATAAAACAAGTTGGCGATATAAAAACAAAAAGAAAAACATACATATCGATGTAAAAGTGACACTATGACAAATACTTAAAATCAAATTAATAACGAAAATACACAGTGTGGTGTGCGTCTCAAAGTTGCATCAAATGGGAGTCCAGCTCAGCATGTGTCAGGTGTACCTGACGCTGATATTCTGCTCGTAAGGAGTATGTAAGGAGCGTACCAGATGGAGCTTTGCATTTTCTGCCTTACCCCCATGGGAAGAAGGTGTGAGTCCCTACCTGCAAATCGAGGGCAACTAAGAAAGAAGAGAAAAAGATAGAAGAGAGACAGTGAGAAGATGAATATCGCAGGCTATTCTTCCGCCTTAAATTTTAATTTCTCTTTTTGTATTTATTATTTTTGATTAGTGTAGACCACGTGGTTAGGCCCCACACAACATGGACCGACAGCTTACTGAACGACGCGAAATCCCCTGCATGTACAACTGTTTATCCTAGAAACTCAAACAAAAACACCCTTCATACATCCCATAGACCATTGACGGCACGGTTGGCGCAGTGGTTAAACGATTGACTGCTGCGCTGCGTGTCGCGGGTTCGATTCCCGCACGGAACAAATATTTGTATGACCTACAAGTAGTTGTTCCGGGTCTGGCTGTTTGTGTATGTGAGTTTAAATGTTTGTAAACGCACCCACGGTACAGGAGAAATTCCTAGTGAGGGCAAAGTTTAAAAAAAAAAAAAAAATTGTATTGCATACCTTCTGGTGACGAATAAATATTGAAAAGGTTTAAAAAAACAATGTTACCTGCTCGTCAGCACTGTGTTCCCAAATGCTATTCGGATAAAAATAATACATTTTTATATTCATGTATTCATCCTCAACAGAACATATTTGTAAAGCTCCCACCTGTTTCAGATATGGAAATACTGTTTTAAAAACGATAAAACTATTGAAATACTTTTGTGGTTTTGTGTACGAAAAGGTGCCGAGCTCAGTAATTATACCTATTCATTCTGAAAAATGTTATGCAAAAATGTTTACTTTTGATTCCGCAAAAACAAGATCCAGACTTGGATGCAGTATATGTGATATCTACGAAACCCAGTGGGCCCGCATGGTCGATTACGGCCCACTCCCTCACACAGAAGGGAGGCCTGTGTCCCAGTAGTGGGAACATTATAGCCTGAATATGTATTGATGATTTTTTTTTTTATGTTGCACCGTACTAGGTATATCTCCCGTATCGTGGGTACGTTTACAAACATTTAAACTGACATACACAAACATCCAGACCCGGAACAACTACTTGTACTTGTGTAGTATATAGCACCGCACTACCCGCATAAATGAGGTATTCCACTAAGAGCACTGATTTCAACGGCACCTGACCGAACGGCACCTAAGCTGTTCTACTAACCGTAAAATTTTGATAAGTGTGGTTCGGTGAAACAGTTTATTAATATTATTTTCAGTCCACGAACGGCACCTGCACACAGTGTTTATGTACCTATATGCAGAATCTGCGAATTTTTTTTTTGCAACATGTAACCCAAACCTACACTCGACAAGTGTTTCGCCTCTCCACGGAACATCGTCAGGAGGAGATATTGACTCGTCGAATCGGCTAAATGGCGGTGTTGCATTCTGCATCCAAGCCTGAATTAAAACGAAATATTTTTGCATGACATTTTACTGTCATGGATTTTACTGTCATGGATTTTACTGTCATGGATTTCCGGAAAGTAACATCTGCGGAGTAACTGCGTGACACGCTATCAGTAGCATGGTTTTTTATTTTGATCCATTGCGTTCTTTAAGTTCTTTGAACTTATATGAAGCAATGGATTAGCCAATATCCTTCAAAATGATTCAGATTGAGATTGATTGTGTGTAAGGCGATTAACACACAGCACCGCGCACCGCCGCGGTAAACTTTTTGAGACTGTCTTTTTGATAGTGTGGCATTTTGCTAATGTGGCATTTTGCGAATGTAGCATTTTGCTAATGTGGCATTTTGCGAATGTGGCATTTTGCTAATGTGGCATTTTGCTAATGTGGCATTTTGCGAACGTGGCATAATGAGAAAAGACATTTTGCGAATGTGTCATTTTGCGAATGTGGCATTGTGCGCCGAATCCCTCGAGACGAGTATCCAATTAGGAAAAGCTACATAATTTCAAAAGAGTATCGAATTGGGTAAAGCTAAATAATTTTAAAAATTCACCTTTTAGCAAAACTGTTCTGGAACGTTTTCAAAAAAGAAACTACGTCACATCCAACTTCCGAATTCCATAAGCTGGGTTTTAAAGGGAGCAGTGTAACAAAATTGCGATCACATTTTGTTCTTATTCTGAATAAAATGGTCCAACAGAACGCGACTTTCCGCACTTCACGTTTGTAATTGACCCACTACTCCACCACGAGTCTTTTTAGTTACCACTTCTTTTTAGTTTTTTACTGACCACAGTTGACTCTCGTTTGCTTGTGGTCGGAAAAAAGACATTCCCTTTCGAGCGGCTGCATAAGCACAGATTTTTGCTGCATTCGTTGAGTTCGGGATGTTTATCGCAGTTTTTCGTGCCATCGTTTGGCGCAAATGTTTGTCTAATCGTATTGTTGGCTATAGCTGATTATCATTGTGATGCGGTTATGGAGATATGGCCGGAGAAGGCAACACACAAGGAACGGTGGAAAGTTGTGGTGGATACTTTTGCCCACCAGTGGGACATAAAAAAATATCATGATACATCTGTATGGAACTATTCAATTCGTTCCGTCATTTATGAAAGAAACAAAGAAGAAGAAATGTACATTCCACTATACGTAAAAACAACAACTGACTTAAAAAAAAAGGCAACAAAGGGAAAACTTATTTCTGTTGCAGTTTCAAAACCGAGTACATCCCGAGTATAGCCGAACACATCCGAAGCGGGTATTTTTTTAATCGTCCTATAAACAAAACACGTGCGGTGTCGCTTACGGTAACAGTGGCGCGAGGTCAATGGTTTTTTCCCATCTCAAAAAATGCCAACGCGCCTATAAAAGTTTTCACTTAAAAAATACAATTAACACTACAAAACATACAATGGTTGGCCTTAACTTTAAAAGTGACTAAAATATTATTTTCATTTTCGAATCATCATCATCTGCCTAGCCTTTTCCCAACTATGTTGGGGTCGGCTTCCAGTCTAACCGGATGCAGCTGAATACCAGTATTTACATGGAGCGACTGCCTATCTGTCCTCCACAACCCCATAATCAGCCTATAATGTTCCCACTGCTGAGACACAGGCCTCCTCTCGGTGAGAGGGAGTGGGCCGTAATCCACCACGCGGGCCCAGTGCGGATTGGCAGATGTCACATGTCTTCGAATTTTTGGTTCTAGGTCATGCCGGTTTCCTCACGATGTTTTCCTTCACCGTTTTGAGATTTTGAGAGCAGTGGTGATGATATAATTTACAAAGTAAAGCGCCGGTCTGGGTTCGAACCTACGACCTACAACTCGTAAGTCGCGGCTGTTACCACTTGGCCACCACTGCTCTAGCTCCGCTCTGCTCTGCACTCCTCCACAACCCAGTTACTGGGTAATACGATACCCCTTGGTATTTTAATTTTCGAATAAAGATTAAATTTTTTCTATCATAAAGAGATAGTTACTAGCTTTTTATTTGGTTGGATGCCCCTTAAATTACACTTCATTTCGCACTAAGGTCCTGAAAGACGAAGTTACGGTAGGAAAGTATATAAAAATATAGATATTTATAATAAAAGATACTGTAATGCCGTCTTTTACAAGGTCCATTTTCACTAAGGTTGTACAGTAAGAAATTATACTTACTGTATTTATTTTATTCTTAGTCATTTTCCATCAAGAATAAACTTCAATTAGTTACTTTAATGATAGTAGTAAAATGATTTCTTTCATTATTTTTCTCAATTTTGGTACATTAACAAAAACTACTGATAAAAATCTAAAAATTCATTCATTCACTGACAGACATTTTTTGAGATGGGAAAAAACCATTGACCTCGCGACACTGTTACCGTAACCGACACCGCGCATGTTTTGTTTATAAGACGATTACAAAAAAAGTAATTTAAAAAAATTAAACCGACTTCAAAAAGAAATGAACTCAAAATTATGAAATTACTTTAATTTCGGAAGTCGGTGTCTTGGGATCTGTATTTTAGTTTTAGTTTTTTGCCACCGACTTCCGAAATTAAAGTTATTTCATAATTTTGAGTTAATTTCTTTTTGAAGTCGGTTTAATTTTTTTAAATTACTTTTTATTTGGTAATTTTTAGTTGTTGCACTAGAATTTGACCAAGGTTTTGAGATGTTTTCGCTTTGACACTACACCCGTAGCTCGTATCAATAAGTCAGGCCGTCACACTTTTACGTCTTAGTCCATATCTTGAAAATGACTGAATCGATTTTGATGAAACTTTCACTGTTCCCTAAGTTGAAGTAAATGTAAGCCAATAAAAAAAAAAGAATGGTCACGATCCGATTAATAGTTACGGAGATATGCGTGGACAAACATACATACATACGTCTATAAAATTTTGTATATTTGTTTGGAAGCCCTAATAGATTGTCATATGTGAATATAATGCAATTCTAATAATATTACATACATACGTATCGAATTGATAACCTCGTTTTTTTTGAAGTCGGTAAAAATACACACGTAATTGTCAAGTTTTCATTTCTGTCGGCACTCCCGGAGTACCACTGTTTTTTTTAGCTTAGCCTGTGATATCCCACAACAGGGCAAACGCCTCCCTACTTTCTTTTTTAACCGACTTCATTAACCGACTTCAAAAAGGAGGAGGTTCTCAATTCGTCGGAACCTTTTTTTTTTTTTTTTTATTTTTTTTTTTTAAGTATGTTCCCCGATTACTCGAAGATGGCTGGACCGATTTCAAAAAATATTTTTTTGTTTGAAAGGGTATACTTTCCAGGTGGTCCCATTGTCAGCAGGTCAGGCTCTGATGATGGGATCCTGGAGAAATCGACGGAACTCTTCAAATATTATAGGCACACCTATAGCGATTTGGGTATTTTTTATAGTAACTCGTGCATTTGCTCTCGGAAAGCACTATTTGGTGAAGTGGAACTGATGATGAAGACCACAGATGGCCACCGGAACTACTCAATAATAAGTATTTCATGGGTTGCGATTCGATTACTTTATTATGGTTGCTAAGCAAGTTATGCTCGTCACAATGCGAATGGTGAAATGGAGCTGATGGTGAAATACCAGGAGAACTCTCAACAATGAATTTCCCTGCATCGGGAAAAGCAATATTTTGGTAAAGGCGATGAGCAAGTTGACATTAGGCTATTGTAACTTAGATAAATTATAAACAGACCCACTAAAAAGCGGGAAATAAAAACTTTTTAACAAAAAAGAAAAACCGACTTCCAAAAAAACACTACAAAGTGAAAAATAACTTTAATTTCGGAAGTCGGTGGCAAAAAACTAAAATACATATCCAAAGACACCGACTTCCGAAATTAAAGTTATTTTTCACTTTGTAGTGTTTTTTTGGAAGTCGGTTTTTTTAATTCTTTTTTTAAATTTAATGGTCGGAGTCTGTCAGTGTCACATTTTTTATTCGGTCGTAAAGAAGATTAATGTTATTCTCGACCAACTAAATTTAATACACTTACTGTCGTGACATTGACATTGAAAGCAGTGACGGCCCAGTGGAAACGGCCGCGACTTGCGAGCATTAATTGCCACGCTTGCTGATGACGGGTTGGCGATTTCAGACTTAGGTATATCTGACTAGAATATTACATAATCAGCCTATAATGTTCCCACTGCTGGGACACAGGCCTCCTCTCGATGAGAGGGAGTGGGCCGTAATCCACCACGCAGGCCCAGTGCGGATTGGCAGATGTCACATGTCTTCGAATTTTTTGTTCTGGGACATGCCGGTTTCCTCACGATGTTTTCCTTCACCGTTTTGAGAGCAGTGGTGATGAAATAATTTACACAAAGTAAAGCGCCTGTCTGGGTTTGAACCTACGACCTATAACTCGTAAGTCGCGGCCTTTACCACTTGGCCACCACTGCTCACCACTGACTTTAATAATAACTATCACACTAATATTATAAAGGCGAAAGTTTGTGAGTGTGTGGGGGTGTGTTACTTCTTCACGCTCAAACGGCAGCACCAATTTAGATAAAATTTTGTATGGAGGTAGCTGACACCCTGGCTACTAACATATAATCAACTTTCTATCCTGACGTTCCCACGGGATCGACACTTATGCGGGTGAAACCGCGGGGCGCACCTAGTTATTATTATAAATGTGAAAGTTTGTGAAGATATTTGGATGTTTGTTACTCAATCACGCGTAAACCGTTGAACAGATTTGGATAAAAATTGGCACCTGGATTAACATAAAATATAGGATATTT
Source organism: Oligia strigilis (assembly GCA_951800025.1). Taxonomy (NCBI): domain Eukaryota; kingdom Metazoa; phylum Arthropoda; class Insecta; order Lepidoptera; family Noctuidae; genus Oligia; species Oligia strigilis. Next base: position 10,931,053 of record OX637564.1, on the reverse strand, counting down.
TTTATCCCGATATTCCCACGGGATCGAAACTTACGCGGGTGAAACCGCGGGGCGCTGCTAGTTAACTATAAAGTCCGGTTCCCTCACGATGTTTTCCTTCATCGAAATCATACATACAACTTATCACTGACCTGTAAATTGCAAAAATTTTTAGAAAATTTTAACTTCGTGGACGAAATCATTAAACAGTTTCTTGGGTATAGAACTTAAGATTTGACATTTTGGTGAACAATATGAACATTAGCGATTTTAATTACATTCTTTTTTCAAAGCCAGACTCAAAGTAACGAGCTTAAAATTGTTTTAGTTTAGTCCTAATGACTTTAAAATTATTTTAATTCTTCAAGTTTCGAAATGTCACAGCTTAGAATATTTAATATTCTAAATTATTAGATTCAAGAATTGAGCATTCGATTATTTATTTTGAAATTGAAATATTGTTTATTGAAATTGAAATAATTGATTTACATAAAATATTTACAATATAGGGCCTGAAACTAAAGGTAGGTAAGAAATAATTGGATTCTACGTGAACCAGGAATAAACCTGTATCTCAGGTGTATTTGATTTTGTACATAACTAAATAGCCAAAAGGAACGAAGAAAATACACCATTATCGCATTCTGCTAGCCTTTCCCCGACTATGTATATTGGGTTCAGCTTACAGTCTAACCGAATACAGCAGAATACCTGGAGTACTTTACATGGAGCGACTAACAATCTGACATCCAGAATGCTGCAGTTACTGGGTTCATTTTCATAAGTCGATAACTCGATCGATATACAGCATAGAGGGAATAACAAATGAAATATTAATAACTAATGACAGTCGATAACGAGAAACGGTATACCGTCTGCGGGGAACCCCGGACGGAGACGTACGGAGCGTGCGGAGACTCACACCCAATGAAAATGACCAATAAAAAAAATTAGCTTTCAAAGCAACTGCCAAATGTGCGGTGCAGGTTCTCCTTATACTAATAGAAACGGTTCCCCAAATACGGGCCCTATGGCATGCTTTAGAGAAATCTCCAGCATCCCACATGCGGGCCCTATCGACTAATGAAAACGCATGCGGGCACTATGGCATGCGTTACAGAAATCTCCCGCACCCCGTATACGAGCCCGATCGACCGATGAAAATGAGCCTTAACACGTAAAAAAAATGCGAAACTGCATAGGTACTTCCACATAATTATATTACGTAGGCAAAGCAATTGAAACTGCTCTCTACTCGTACCTATATAATGAATTCGTTCATTCTGTTAAAACAATAATTTAAAGCTAATTTCGATTTGCGGTTTTTTTAATGAATTACAAAGTAAAACCGTGTGTCGATTTACACAATTGAAATAAAATATTGACAAAAGACGATTCATTTTTCATTGGTCAACGAATTTTTATTCGATATCTAAAAACTCTATAAAATATAAAAAAAAAATTCAGAAGTTATTTACATCCACAATGAACTACAGTCCCATTTAACTTTGACCGTTAAAGTGATTCTACTTAAAATTTTATTGTTTCCAATTTCAACAAACTGTTATCTAGCAACGGGATTGTAACGCAAAACCAGGATTTACATAGATAAGGAAGTTTGTATTTTATAAAAGGAAAAGGTATTGTAGGAATTTCATGCCTATATTTGTACAAGTTTGGCCCTTCCCGTGAAAATATATTTCTTTGAAAGCTCGTCTACTAATCAAACTTCCTGATTTCCATCTATTTCTCTGTCTCATCTGCTCACTTTTTTAGTTTTTGGTTGGCTTCTAGTCAAACCGGATGCTCCGGATTTTCCACTTACATCTCAACTCCTATAGGGGATGAATTTTCAAAAATTCTTCCTAAGTGCTCACCGTCTTTGTGAACGGAACTCTTACGCATTTAATGTTTCAGTGTCAATGGCAGTGAATGAATTACACATCTAAACTCCGCTGCGGCAGATAATTACAGAAGATCGAATAGTGTAACCTCCCTCATACTTGACGTTAGTGGACTACGAGAAAGCTTTTAGTTCAATCGAGACGTGGGCTGTACTGCAGTGTCTCCAACGGTGCCAGATTGACTATCAGAACCTCAAGGTGCTGCAGTGTCTGTACAAAAACGCTACTATGTCAGTCCGACTCCAGGACTAGACTTCGAAACCTATCCTTCTGCAGCGAGGTGTGAGACAACGAGACGTTATCTCTCCGAAACTGTTCACCTGGCCGACTAGAAAGGGGTTGGCATACACATCAATGGTGAGTACATCACTTACCTTCGTTTTACCGACGATATGGTAGTTATGGCTGAGACTGTGGGGACCTCGGAACAATGATCGATGACCTTAGTAGAGCTTCCAAAAGAGTGGGTCTTCAAATGAATATGGACAAGACAAACAAATCGCCGATGGGGCCGAAAGATTCTGGAGTGGTGACCGCGTACCGGAAAACTTAGCGTCATCTCTTTTCTTTCATTTCTACTTCAATACAAAAATTCTTTGAAGTGGTAACAATGAATTGAGGAAACTACATACTCTAGACTTACTTAACTATCAGAAAATGCGATCAATTCGCCGGACCAAACTTCCAAATGGTCCTGACATACCTCAAAGACTGCAAGACAGTTGGCTTCGTTCCATTGCTAAAAGTTTTGTTGAAAGATCAACCTTGGAGTGCACTCAGAAGGTTCACTTCTCCTATAACTGAAAAAATTCCGAGACTTTTTAATTAAGAGGGATCCGTCAATGTAGCCCGCGATATTAAAAAAAATATTACATTTTTTGCAAATTGCAGGGCTTTTTTACGATAGAAGAATCACAAGATAACGTCAAAATTACATAGGACTGAACGTTTATCTCATTTTTTGATCATTTGGTAGGCGAGTGCTGACATTCAACATCGTTGGATCGGTTGACTAATATGTATTTTTTTTATTTTTGGTTATTTATTTATTCAGACGGTTCTTTTCCGGTGAGAGATAAAATTAAAGAGAAAATTGAAGCACCTTTTATCTGCTTAAGACTCACTGCTCTTTTTTTCCTTTTTAAGTGCTAAAGCAACTTTTTAATGTAAGGGTACTTGTTCAGGCATTACTTCCAACTTGGCTTACAATTTGAAGAACAACAGTACATTTAAGATGTTTTAAGGCAACTGCAATTCGTAGCTCACGAGAGTTTCTTTACTTACTTTTAATTGCTGCATTTACGCTGAAAAGATAAATTGTTCCTGTACATGCAAAGTGGGTTCTAAAACATTTGTAATGTTAAATGTTACATCGTTTGCACCTTCCTTCCTTACACTATTTGCACGACATGGAGTGTTATGAATAGGTATGACAATTTTATCAGCCCTTGCTTTTGCCAGCGGATTCGGCCGCGTCATCATCATCATCATTTCAGCCAAAAGACGTCCACTGCTGGACATAGGCCTCCCCCAAGCACCTCCACTTCGACCGGTTTTGTGCTTCGGCCGCGTGGTAGACGATTTTTTTTCAAATTTAGAAAGCAATGGATTAGCCTTCAAAATGATTCAGATTGTCATTGAAAGTGTGATGCGCAATTACGGTGAAGGTCTCAAGTTCTCATACAGAAAAGGAACGAGTAAATAATATGTTCACAGCGCCTGCTTATCGAGTGAGCAACTATGCTATCTATCTTTACTGTATGTGGCTGATTTTATAGCCTATTAGAAACCTAGGTTTCCTTTTGATTTCTCCTCCCTTCTCCTTCTTCATCAGCCTTTCGCCACCCAATGCTGAGTGTAGGCATCAGGCCACTCTTCTTTGTCTTTAGCCTTACTAAGCCAGAGTCATCCAGCAATCACCAGGCAGTGGGTCCACCTCATCAGCTGTCTGCCCACACTTCTACTACCAGGGAGCCTAAAAAGGCCACTTTAGCAGAATTGTAAAAGGATAACATTATGAATCATAATATGGAGAAGACAGTTCGTGTTTTTATTTTTTCGCTGCATTACGTAGGTATAATCAAAGAGATTGGGATTGGATTTGGATTGGATTGAGTGGTATTTTAGCCTAGAAAAATCCTTCACCAATGGGATTTGATACGATTAACTTAACAGTTAACTGTCCATTACGATCCATAAGGTTATCCTTTTATGATTTTGCCAAAATGGCCTTTTTAGGCCCCTATGTTTCGGGCTCCAGTCCAGTACTGTTCTACCCGATCTGCTATCTGTTCTACGCCCTCTGTGGCCTGCCCATTTCCACTTTCTTTTACTGATTTTTCCTGTATTCAATGATGTCCAAGATAAACTTAGAAAGACTTATTTATTACTTTAATGTCGTCTTTTATTATTTAAGTGTTAGTAGAGTAGTTCTTATTTGTCTTACAAGCCTCTTTCCCCTAATGAACTAAGTTTTTTGTGATATTGAACTCTTATCTCTATAAAATGAGGTCCCCAAAGTTCACTTACCTTATCTCCAAGCAAGGCGTAAGTGTTCCGTAATTAGGACTCGAATAAGGTCAAAAATTCCCAGGAAATCCTACAGCAAAAACTAAGTTACAGTAATTTAAGTAACAGCAGTGGTGGCCCAGTGGTCCCGACTTACGAGTGTAGGTTGTGGGTTTGAACCTAGGCGGGCACTTTACTTTTTGTAATTTATGTCATCACCACTGCTCTCAAAACGGTGAAAAAAACATCGTGAGGAAACCGACATGGCCTAGAACCAAAAATTCGATAGCATTGTGACATCTACCAACCCGCACTGGGCAAGAGAAGTGGATTACGGCCCACTACCTCTCACAGAGAGGAGGCGTGTCCCAGCAGTGGGATCGTTATATTTTAATAGTGAAAGTCGTAACAGAAATCCAGTCTAACTTTAATGTCTTTACTGCCAATGATTTTCTGCAAAATTGAATAGTCTGTTCCATTTTCATGTTCGTTTTAAAGTCACAAAACTCTAAATTAAACAAATTACTAAATGGATCATCTGTTTATCCTTTACAGTAAGTCGTAAACGTCAATTAAATGAAAACGTTCTTACAGATAGCCATCTACTAATGCGATGCCGTCTTTAAACGACGCAATTACTATTAAGCCCCTCACACAAAAAAAATGGTACAGAAGATCGACTCCATACAACACGCACACATAAAAACGCTTCATATTTATAACGCCTGGACGGGAAAAGCCTGTGCCTGATGATGGGGGCTTGCTAAACAAACACTTCCACACAATAGGCATAACGGAGAGTCGTCTATGCAGGGTTTGTATGGAGGCTGAGGAAACCGTTGCGCATGTGCTCTTTGAATGCACAGGCGTCACCCAGATTAGAACAGAAAGCCTCGAGGCATCCAGGTCTTACGCAGATGTTCTTGACATACCAACTCAACTTGAACAATCAAGAGATAAAATCAACTTCTGGAGGGAGGCAACCAACCCGGTTGGAATAACCACTGAGACCGCCATGGCCCACATACAAGGTCCACCTGAATCCAAACCCTTATCCTCACTTTCCTTAGTACACGCTCACGCTCACGCTTCACGTACAGCGAGTACAAGCGCACTCGCGACCGGAATTTGTTTGAGATCGCCACACAGTCACGAGCACTAATATGTCAACACTTGGCAACTTTCAATTGCGATTTTTTCACGAAATAACGAATGCAAAGATGAAATACGACACTTTACATAAACCTATAGGTTCGAAAATACTATGTTCGTAATAACATAAAATTTCATTAAAAAATAAAGGAGAAAATCGCCTTTGAATAAAGCCAAGTGTATACATACTTATGCTCGTGACTGTACGCGTCTATGTCTACGTGCGCCTGTTTTCGCTTCGACCTTCTGTAGCTTTTTTTGAGTCGACCTTCTGTAGCTTTCAATTTTGTGCCCTTGAGTTTCCATTGCTATTTCTGTGACGTTAAGAAATTAGAAAAAAGTATCAGGTAAATAGTTCTATTTAGGTAATGTTCAAACCCAACTATAGTGTAGTCAAAAGGATTATTTCTTAATCAAGTAGTTATTTTAATGTGAAAACCGAATAGTGGGCGTTTTGAAATGGTTTGATTTTGAATGAGTAAAAGTTTTATGAATGGAATCTGTAAATAGACTAGTTGGGTAAGTTAGGTAAGCAAATATAGGCCTGACATTTTTTTTTGAAAGGCCGTTATACCTTTGGCTACATAATAACAGCCGTACGTCTCGATCTTCAAGGTTGAGCAGCACTTGCCGAGGTCGGTCTATGGATGAGTGACCATCCATTACATACCAAGACCCCTGTATGCCCCGGAAAGCACGTTAAGGAGTTGGTTCCGGCTGTCATTCGTAGATCTTTGACAGTCGTCACGGGTAGTCTTGCCCAAGGGGCCTAAAAAGGCCACTTTGGCAGAATTATAAAATGATAACATAATGGACAGTTAACTGTTAAGTTAGTCGTATCAAATCCCATTGGTGAAGCAATTTTCAGTTTTTTTTTTGTCTGTGCTAAAATACCAATCAATCCAATCCAAATCCAATCCCAATCTCTCTTTGACTGTACCTACGTAGTGCGGCGAAAAAAAGAAAAACACGGACTGTCTTCACCATATTATAATTCATAATGTTATCCTTTTATGATTCTGCAAAGTGGCCTTTTTAGGCCCCTAGAAGTATGACAAAAAAGTATTAACAAGGGGTTTCGTGTTACCCGATAACTGGATTGTTTAGGTCAGACAGGCAGTCACTCCATGTAAAATAATAGCATTCAGCTGCATCTGTTTAGACTGGAAACCAACCCCGGGAAAAGGCTACGCAGATAATGACGACCTAGTAAAATTCTTCTTATAATGTGGTACGTGAATTAGTTTTCAAAGGATGCATGTAAAACAGCTAGGAATGTAAAGTTACCGGAATGTAAAGGTACAAAACAACAAAAAAACTAACCTTACCAGCAAAAGAATTGGAAAAACCACCTTAAATCATCCCCTTAATCTTATCCACAAGGTAAAACGAAGTCGTTTCCCCTTATAAAAGTTACCTTCGCAGCATTATTTTCGTAAATTATCTTATTTTTTTAACAAAGTATCTAGCGTGGACATAAATTTTGGAAAAGTTATTAACAAGGAAGTTTGGGGACATATTGTTCGAAAAACAGTAGTTTCTACAATAATAAATTGTAAGGGAATGCTGAGATGATACAAATTTTCTTCTTTATTTAAAACAAGCAACCCGCCCCTGTTTCCTACGGGTGTAATCTAGTTAGTGGACATTTCTGTGGTAAGTAAAATTTTACATTATCTCTTCAGGTATAAATTCTATAAAGGATGGTACAATCCGCATCTCAATCCAGTGTAAAGGTTAGAAGACCTCAGCGGGTACATAGACACGAAAATAGACTTCGTTTGTTTTGGAAGGACTTGGCGAAGACCTATGCCCAGCAGTGGGACAGTATAGGCTAAATAAAAAAAAAGCAGAGTGGCAGGGAAATCGATGAGCAACCTGTTACCATCACCTGCCTAGCCTTTTCCCAACTATGTTGAGTTCGGCTTCCAGTCTAACCGGATGCAGCTGAAACCAGTCTGTTACATGGAGCAACAGCCTATCTGACCTCTACAATCCAGTTACTGGGTAATACGATACTCCTTGGTAAGACTGGTTGTCAGATTTTCGGGCTTCTGACTCCGTAACGACTGTCAAAGATCCACGAATGACAGCCGGGACCAACGGCTTAACGTGCTTTCCGAGTCACGGAGGGGTCTCGCTATGTAAAGATGGTCACCCATCCACAGACCAACCGCAGTAAGCGTAGCTTAACCTGATCGATCGACCTGTGCGGCTGTTTTTATTTAGCCACGGGTCCCTCTCAACTTGTTACCGTGGATTCAATACAATATATAAAAAAAAAAACAGATTTTATGTTCGGTATCACTTTTCTATGAACCAGTTTTTTTTTTACCTACGAAATTTTTTTTAATTCTAAAAGTTCTAGAATCGTGATTGTGCTGAATTAATGGTTACAGTTTGTGCGTTGATGTCCATGCCACCCTGTAGATATCGAAGATTATACACTACTCAAAAGCCAAGGGTGGTAGTCACAAAAAACGCAGAAAAAAGTACTACAATGTACTAAAATTCACACATTCTTACATATTATATCGCCGTCCTCAAAAAACGGAAGCAGACAAAATTAGTTAATCCGTCTCACTTAATTATAATATCTTTATTGTTCTTGGAGCGAGCTTACTAATCCATATAAGGTTAGTGTTCCACAAATGCTGCAGACTATCTGACGTACTGCAGGGTACTATCCGCACTTGGATGATATCAAAATCAAAATCAAAATCATTTATTTGCATAAAATGTGGTAGGTACAAAAGATGATAATATAAAATTGTATAGTGCAAAGACACATTTCGCCATATAATAATGGCATGCAAATATCTATTACATGAAATTATCTCTCTCAGTGCTTCTCTTTCACATTTATTATGCGCACGGCCTAAGTATGGAACTCTCTGCTAACTTTTGTACTCCCTTTCACCTGCACCTGCTTTGTAGGCTGACGGGATTTATGCATTAGCATTCAAAACAATTGACACGCCTGTTCCGTGGTAGACCTCATCTATCGTTTTCCATCAGGCGAGAGGCGGTCAAGAGCAGTAGATGTCACTTGTCTTCGAATCTGTGGTTCTAGGATATGCCAGCTTTCTTACGATGATTTCCGTTACCGCTTTGAGAGCAGTGGTTATGAAATAATTTACACAAAGTAAAGCACCAGTCTGGGTTCGAACCTACGACCTACAATTACTCGCAAGTCGCAGCCGTTACCCCAGGGCCACCACTCACTTGCCTCTTAGCTTGTAAAGGACATTATTTCCAGCTTAGCTTAGCTTCGCCGCACAGCGTATCCCACAGCAATGGTGAGCCAGCTTTATTGAGTCCTTCTTATAATCTCGGACTTCACTCAATGGGAGTTAATTAAGTTTTATGTGTACTTATAATAAATTATTCATTCTCTTGATCTTTGTTTACGAATGTACTGCGATACGTCAATCTTCTTGGGAGTGTTGTTCTCCTAGAAGTTTTAATCGTATTTTAAAGCATGTTTAATAGTAAAGTTAAAGGGAAATGAACCCTATTTCTACGTGCAACGGGTTGATTTTAAAATATTAGGTATTTTTGTATTCAAGAGAAAATTAAACGTTTTAAAACTAGTTCTTTTGATAATTAAATTTCTTCTATAAATAGTATAAAACAAATTCGATTTTCGTGTTTCTCTATTTCAACGTACAGATCTTCGTATTTGCACAATTGATTTTGATGCTGTTTTCACTATCATTCCGGATTTTAATAATTAATAACCTATTTCAGTCTAGCCGTATTCCTGACTATTAACAGTCTTCTATCGTCGTTATCTCAGAATTTACCCCTTATAGAATTCATATATTTTATAGAATTCAACCATCAGTTCTACGCACCCTAATCGCGTAACACACTATCAATTTCAATTAATCATTTAGCAGCAAAGTGCTAATCCATTGCTCCATATGTTCGAAAAAGTCTCCCCAACAACGTAGATAACGCAATGAATGTTGTTGAACTGTCAAAATGAAAGCCATTACTCTTTACCTAATCTTTCTGACATGATTAACTTCTAAATATTGTCTGAGTGGTTGTATAGGAAAAAACATGGCTTTCCCTGCCTAATTTTAATTATCAGAAATCTAGTATTTCTTTAAACTAAAACCAAAGCTTACAACACACGTTTAACCACTACACCGTATTGGCATCACCTCGCCTCGTTCAAGGCGAGCCCGTTCTATGCCAAAAGAGTGCGTTGCATTATGGAGTTTCATATTAAGGAATGGTGAATGGCTCGAGTTAGGCGATGCTGATCCGGCGCAGTGCTTAGATTATGTGTGCATTGAGCTTAATTCCTTTAAAAAAAAAAACAATCTTACAGTAAAAATGCGCAGTGCTGCACACCCCTACCCTATTTCAAGTTAAACAAATATCAACTTTATTTCAATGTCACTTACATTGATTTCAGAGTGACTATTGAAAAAGTTATAAAAATTTTTGAAGTTGTAGCGTAAACTGAACTTTATTTTATATTTGTTAACATTTTTGGCAAATAAATTATCTATTTTTTATTGAATAAAAACGCCTGGACCTTTATTTAAAAAATGCAAACCAAATCTTAAACCAAAACCGTAAGTAAGAAAAGTAAATATTTTATCATTAAGATGACCCTATTTCCAAAAGTTTCCCCCAGAATTATGTTTGGTGAAGCAATTTTCTATTGAATTATGTAATGTTGAGCCTGCGTTGGTAAATTTGATTTTGGTGTGGAGCCCGTGAGTAAATTGTTGATTATATTCCCTTGAGGTATCAGGGCATATTAAATTATGGGTGTGAGGGGCGGACGAAAGTAAGCCTTCGTAAGCTGCGTCTAGTTCTTGGAATTTTCTGGATTATCAAGTCTTGGTGTGGAGAGAGCTTACTGTTGCTTTGGTCTACCAATGCTAAAGTTCTCCCTAAGCACGAAATTACCGTGGCCTACCTGGAAAAATTTAAAGAGACTTCGTACCCAAGCAGGCCGCAGCGAGGATAACCTCCACAAGTGGGGAGGTCGAAAATCGCTTTTGAATCATGCCTAAATGTTCGGTATTTCTTGTGACTGTTATTTTTCTTGTGAAATATTTCAAATTCTTCCGAAAATTAAATGTCAATTGAAACAAATTATTAAGGCCAATTATATTACATTCATCAACGAATCTCACAGTCAATTTCCCGAACATGTATCGCTTCTTGAGTATGAATAAGAAAAGCTCTGCGCGTCAAGCGCTGTTTTTTGCAGACCATCTATACAGGGTTATTGGTAAAACATTAACAACCTCTTAAGAGGTCATTGTATGATGAGCATTATGAACAACGTTTACTATGGGGTCAAGCCTGAAATCGCGAAAAAAATCAGCTGTTCCCTACATTTTTACGAGTTAAACGAACATAAATGTAGGGAACAGCTGATTTTTTTTCGCCATAGTAAAAGTTGTTATTGCTGTATATGTATATGAAATTCTAAGTCCTGACTGACTAATATAACGACGCTCAGCCTAAACCGCTTACTTTATATGTATATGTATGAGAAACCTACACCGTAATTGCATAACATATTTATTCAATCACAATCCGATTGTTTTTAAGTATATTGCTAATCCATTGCTTCCTAATGTTTGACAAATTCGTCTCCTCAACAACGCAACGTAACGAATCCTATGAATGTTCATCATATTATTATAATCTTATTTCATCGTAAATGCTTGTCATATTTATACTGTCATGTTTAAGCTCTTTCATATGGAAATGAATTAAAAGGCCGATTCGCCAGCAATTTGAATAGAAGAATGAGTTCCGGAGGCATTTGGTTCGCTTAAAAGATTGCCAACCACTGCAGGATATCAGCTAATAATTCGATAAAAAAAAACATATTTATAAAAGACACACAAAATAAGTGTAAAGGTAATATCTATCAAAATCTCTTTTTCAACACACACTTGCTCGAAAAGTTGCTCTTATTGCACCGCTCTTAGATTTACAATGAAGTATATTGGACACACGTGCTTTTTACTTTGCATTTCTTCACAAGTGCTGGAAAGTACACCACAGTAGCAATATTTAATTTTATCGCGAAATGGGCCTGCTCTTGACCTCAATCACGCTTGGTGGCGTTAGTAGGAGATGTGAGATTAAAAAAAAAGATTTTTTCTCCTTTTAACTTCTGCATCGATTGATTTCTATAAATTAGTGGCATTCAGCTGCTGCTGCTGCTGCCGCTGCTAAAAAGCGACCGCTATAAGTATGTAGGGGTCAGCTTCCTATCATCCTATTCTAGCATCTGCCTAGCCTTTTTCCACTGTAACAATGCTAGGTAGATAAGTAATAAGTCAAGCAGTTTCGTCAGTGGAACATCTTCCAATTTGCTCTGTTGAGAGCCCGTATCTTAACCCTTTCTTTAGTTGGCTTACTTTAACTCTCGTCAGTCACTTTCTACTTTAAAATCTGTGTGATGTAAGTATCTCGATCTACCCTAGCCTTAGATTTCTGGCCGGCTTTACGCATGTCCGGTGCATTCCCGGACATGCGTTTCCGTGTATCCACCTTTGGGTGGATTTTTTGGGATGGATAAACGGTATAACCCCAGATTTCTGTAACGTAATATCATTCAATACAATATGGCTAACTGACAACATGAGTACATTATTACGCTACCTAAGTATACATTACTGTGACGCCACTAGCTCAAGCATTCTATTTCGGAACTAATCAGTATATTATGAGCAATCCCGGCTTTTAGCTACTATAAGCACTAACATTATGACAGGCATGTTACGTACAGACGCCAGCACATCAAGCTACTCGAAACTGTCATTTTTTCCCAATCAACATTGAACCTTATGTTTTAACGATAAAGTTGAAAAAATCTTAAAGAAATTTGATAGATTGTAGTAGCTTGATGTACTGGCGTCTGTACAAATTTGCACAATTGTTTGTCACCCCAGCGTGATGTCGAGCTTCAGTGTGTCGTCGCACATGCGCGCTTTCGAACTATGGTGAGTCGCAGTACAGTTTTGTCGCACAAGCGTTAATCGCACATCCATTTGTCGAGTTCACGTTGTACACTCGATAAAAGCATTTATTTTAGGATAAAGTAATAGTACATTTTGATACACGTGAGCAATGTTTGTGATTGCACACACATTCACACGACACAACTCGGGATGGCAGAACGAGTCGAAAATGAGAGGAGCCGAGAGTGTAATGACAAATGGTTACGCAAACGATGTTTTTTACACATTTCGGCGAAAAAAAAATTATAGACACTACATTTAGTAACAAATATTTGTGGAAAGTTTGCTTGCAGGTTTTCACAAATATTTGTTCACAATATCACTCACTAGAATAGAAGCCGCCAAACCAAATATTTTAATATACATATTTATAGAACGCTAATTATTTATAACATAATTTTGTTCGGGAGAGTGTTGTGAAAACAAATTTCAACAATTTTTGCATCTCGTTTAGGTATACAATGCTGTGTAATTAACTTTTGACTTTCTGCCGATGAACTGACTTTCTGATTATCCAACAAACTTATTGCGTCTCTAAAAGAGTATTTTTATTAATTTAATGTACACTAAAAATCGGAAATGTATTTTCATAATCTCATAAGTAACTATTTACACTAGGTAGAAAATTAAAAGACTAACTAAATATATAAATTATAAATAAATAAAAAACAAAAGGATATTTAGGCGTCGAAATATTCGTCCGTATCTAAAATGTTTATAAAATAAATGCTCATCATTTTATTTATTGCACGAGTCCAGTCTCCTTTCCCTTTTTTTTTTTTGGTTGGGAAATCATCAAATGGCCCCTCCCGCTCTGGGCGGAGTGGAAGGGAGTGTCAGACTCTTACTGACTAAAACCCACCCGTGTTCCTTCAGTTGCCTGTGGCAGGGGCCACGGTATCTCTTTCGAACAACCCGCGACCCTGGCGGGAGTCTCCTGTCCCTCGTCCAAGAGAGCGTCAGCGTTTGAGCGTTGAGCGAAGTCTGACTGTGATGACATGTGTTCACGGATGAATGGAAGAAAATCTTGTCCGTATGTTTGGAGTGTTGTAAGATGAGCGTATGACTTTTCATTATTGTACTTATACACATAAGTACAATAATGAAAAGTATACATTGTGTCTTTATGTCCTGGCCGTTTTATGTTAAGATAAAATAAATTAATTACTGCTTGTAAATTAAACAGAACACTAACTCCTGCAATACAACAGTGTTGTGAAACTTATCTACCGCTGGACATCGAGCCTTACTTAGTATTCGTCCGCAATGCATTTGCATTTGATGAAAATTCCAGTAGTAGTTGGCAACTTGCAAAAACTCCGGCAGTTGAGTCCTCCTCTGTCTGTCGTACATTTGGAATTTGAATAAAACCTACATTTTGATTGTAATATACAGTGTGGGGATATGTCGATGGATTAGCTGATATATCGATAGTTTTTTTGGGAGAGACGTTGTTTTTGCTTATCGATCATTTTACTGTTTTTATCTTGGTGGCTGGCACATTGGTGCTAAAATTCTTGATGCTATTTTTAGCAAGTACATATATATACTTTTACACTTCGTAAAGTAGGATTAGGGACCACTTTTACAACTACGAACTATTCAAATAATAATAAAAAAATAACCATAAAATATCTAAACTTAACTAAAATATTAAATTAGGATTAGGGTAAATTACTTTCCTAATCTCCTTCTATTTCTCTCAATCTACCAAAGGTTTGTGTTTTTAAAAGAAATTGAAGTCGTCTTTACATCTGCTGTGTCTCCATAACTTCCAGTATTTTAATATAATGGTATGTCAGTCATGTTTTGCTTAGATTTCATGCAAATGAATTTAAAGCGGAGTTTCTTGCCCATTCTTCTCCATACGAAACTACGTTTTGGAAGGGGCGACTAGAATCAATTCTATTTTTTGTAAATTTTGACGATCAAAAGTGCCTATTTAAAATAAATGATTTGACTTTGAATGTATTTTCATTCCATTAATACTTTTTTTTTTTTTTTTTTTTTTTTAATTAGCCTGCGCTGTCCCACTCCTGGGCAAAGGCCTCCCTCCACTCCTTCCATCTCTCGCGAGCCCGCGCGTCCTCCTTCCAGTCTTGGTGGAACCGATCCAGCTCGTCCCGCCATCTCCTACGTGGTCTGCCACGACCCCGCCTCGCTCATTAATACTTAAATAAAAAAAACCAGCCAAGTATCTGTCAGACCTCGCACTGAACTGAGAACTGTTCCGTAGTTGGAAAATATTCATAGCACCGTCTCGATTTTATCGGCGCAAAATACTTTGTATTTCATAGCATTTCTAGCATAAACTATGAAAAACAATGTTATTTTACGGTTGGAACATATTCTACATCTCAAACATCTTTTTATATATAGGACTCAAAAATACGCCTCAAAAAAAATACCCCACACGCATATGTGCATTGAATAATTTTTTCACCGTCGTCGTTTATGGGGCGAGCCACCCTAATGTTTTTTTTTTTCCAATTTCACTACACCATTGTTTATGTGCATAGAATACAACTTCTTTCCAATGTTCAACGATATAGCAATGGTATCCGAGTAAAATGGCTGTGGACTTCCGGGCAGACGGACATGATGAAATTATAAGCGTTTCGCTTCTGCCATCTGGCGGATTTTACGGAACCCTAAAACGTAGGGATGCTCATAACTTTGTCGATGTTTAATTTTGTCCAAAGACAGCTAAACGTTTTTATCAGTTTTGACGGCACGGTTGGCGCAGTGGTTAAGCGATTGACTGCTGCGCTGCGTGTCGCGGGTTCGATTCCTGCACGGAACAAATATTTGTATGACCTACAACTAGTTGTTCCGGGTCTGGCTGTTTGTGTATGTGAGTTTTAAATGTTTGTAAATGCATCCACAATACAGGAGAAATTCCTAGTAAGGGGCAACGTTTTATATAAAAAAAAAAGTAGTATTGGTAGGTAAGTGCATCTCTTTTTAGTAACCTGTAAAGTGGAAAGAATACCTACTGGAACTGTTGAGAACCAATAGATTAAGCTTATAGGTATCATTATTTTTAATAAATTATTTAAATCGACAGATTCGCCCGACCACGTCAAAAGTTGGTCACGTTTCTGTTTCGTTGACAATGACATTTGAATAGTATTGCTTCCCTCACTCATACTGAAAATCGTATCTACCGTTCCATGCGGGAAAAATAATCAGCCTCTAATGTTCCCACTGCCGCGACCTCTTTTATCTGTTCTGTGGCCGTGACACAGGCCTCCTCTCAGTGAGAGGGAGTGGGCCGTAATCTACCACGCGGCCTTAGTGCGGGTTGGTAGATGTCACACGTCTTCGAATTTTAGTTTCTAGGACATGCCGGTTTCCTCGAGATGTTTTTCTTTACCGTTTTGAGAGCAGTGGTGATGAAATAATTTACATAAAGTATAGCACCTGCCTGGATTCGATCGTACGACCTACATCTCGTCAGTCGCGGTCGTTACCAGTGATCACCACTGCTCCATACGGGATGTGTGATGAGCTCAATCTTCTAGGTATTATATTTACATCCTTCTTTATAATTAATTATATTCTAAGGTCATTTTGCTTGCCTCATGATATTTACGTTTTTTCTATCCTAATCCAAACTATTTTAATATATATTATCTATATATATATCTATATATATAAAATGGTAAACTGACTGACTGATTGTTGATATATCAACACACAGCCCAAACCGCTGGTCCTAGAGACATGAAACTTGGAGGGTGTGTTCATTGTGAAGAGTAGGTATCCACTAAGAAAGGGTTTTTCGAAATTCCACCCCTAAGAGGGTGAAATTTCACGCGGACGAAGTCGCGGGCAGAAGCTAGTTAATATTATAAATACGAAAGTTTGTTTGTTTGTTACCTTTTTACGCCTAAACCACTAAACCGATCATCCTGAAATTTTGCATATACGTTGTCAGGTGTACAGAAACCGACATAGGGTACCCTTCATCCCGAAAAAAAGAGCTGTTCCCGAGGGAAACAAGAATAACGTTATTAAGATAATAGATAGCGCTACGTGCCTTTCGAATCAAAAACAGGACGTCTGTCAGTTCAGCTAGTTTGATAATATATCCCTTCGCATGTCGCGCGTACAGGGTATGTACCGATAACGATAGAATTTCTATTGTGTCTGCTAATTAGATATGCGACGGGATATTACTTTAATCACAATAACCAATTAAAAGATAGCACACCTAATAAAAACAAGATAAGCTTTTCCATAACTTTATTAATTAAAGTTAACTGTATAGTTGGGAACGATAAAAGTTTGTGTTAATTAAAGCTTTTGAAGTATTTCAAACTAATTAATGTATAACGTGTACAGAAAGTTTTATGACCGTATACATTTTGTTGTATTTGTCAATCCTAGGAGGGTTTCTAATTGTTTGGGGCTGAAATTATGTTATTGTTTTGAAGTGCCCAGTTTATTAATCAGAAAGTATCTTAGTTTTGAACAGGTTTTAGGGCGCAGACGGATCGTATTTAGTATTTGCTGCGTTTTCTTCGTCGACAGAAACATAATTATCTAAACATCCATCATCTGCCTAGCCTTTTCCAAACTACGTTGGGGTCGGCTTCCAGTCTAACCGGATGCAGCTGTATAGCAGTATTTTACATGAAGTGACTGCCTGTCTGACCTCCACAAAACAGTTACTGGGTAATACGATAACCCTTGGTAAGACTGTCAAAGATCCACGAATGACAGCCGGGACCAACGGCTTAATGTGCTTTCCGAGGCACGGAGGGGTCACGGTATGTAAAGATGGTCACGCATCCACAAACTAATCGCGGCAAGCGTAGCTTAACCTGATCGATCGACCTGCGATTCGGCATTAAATGATTGATAAAATTGATTGATGATTCTTCCCCTTTTTAGGGTTTTGAACCCAAAGGGTGCCGACCGGACTAATACTAAAACTATTACCTACTAAACCTCCGCTGTCCGTCCGTCCGTCTGTCTGCCAGTGGGCTGTATCTCATGAACCGTAATAGATAGACAGTTGAAATTTCCAGAGTAAGTATTTCTATTGCCGCTATTATTTTATGACTATTAACTTTTAAATAATGCAAATCTTCTCTTGAAAATTATCCTGCAATTTTGTGGCGAGGAGAAGGACCAGCGATATAGGATTTCTTTCGGTTGAAGATAAAGACAAAGAAAAATTTCAACACACTTGTTAATTAGCCAATTAAAAGAACATTTAGTCAAATTATGATAAAAATAATAATTATATTAATGTTTCAATGGCGAATCCAACAGTGACGAGTAGGGGACAATTCGGGAAGTTAGGTCTAAATTTTTTTTTGTTAAAAACATAATTATTATAACAACATGTATCGATATCGATAAGTTAAATAATTATCGACAAATATCACATCACTACGATGGCACCATCTGTATCTTAGAGCGGGGAAATCTTTCCTGAATATTTGATTCTATATCATGGTGTAGATTTCATGTGAGTATGTTAGCAGATGCGTAGCTTTGATTTGTTTAGAAACATCTGCTGCGCTTCCGCTTTTAAATTTCACGTTAAATTATTCATACCACCATCATCTGCATCGTCTACCTTGCCTTTTCCAAACTTTGGGTCGGCTTCCAGTCTAATCTGATGCAGCTGAACACCAGTATTTTACATGGAGCAACTGCCTATCAGACCTTCACAACCCAGTTACTGGGTAATTCGATGACTCTTGGTTAGACTGGTTGTCAGACTTTCGGCAATCTGACGACCCGGAACGACTGTCCATGGTCCAAGAATGACAGCCGCGACCAATGGCTTTACATGCTTTCCGAGACACGAAAGGGTCTTAATATGCTAAGATTGTAACCCATCCACGGACAAACCGCGGCAAGCTTAGCTTAACCTGATCAATCGACCCCCTGCGACTGTTGTTACTCAACCACAGTGGTTAGACTGGAAGCCGACCCCAACATAGTTTGGAAAAAGCTAGGCAGATGCTGATGTATTTAATAATGGTGCATATGAAATACAGATGAATGCGTCACTTATTCCATTTAGTGTGTGATTGCGTAAGAAATTTACCTGAACAGGGTTTGTTTACACTTTCGCTAGATACTTTTGGAACAGACAGTAGCCATCCACATTCATACCATAAGTACTCAAGTACTTTTCCTCCACATTATTAAGAGCACGACCAAATTGTGGAACTCTCTGCCTGCGTCTGTGTTCCCTTCTACGTATAACCCGTCTGCCTTCTGGCATCTTCTGGGCACGCTCGTTTCATCATAGACCTCATCCTTTTTTGCAGCTGGCCTTTTTTGCAATAAAAAAAAAGTTAATAAAAAGTAAGTAAATAAAAATAAAGAAAAATATTTTATTTGGGACGCGTATAAGAAATAAAAATAGTAAATAAAAACTGGCCAAGTGCGAGTCGGACTCGCACACGAAGGGTTCCGTACCACAAGGCAAAAAAGCCGAAAAAAAAACACGTTTGTCATATGGGAGCCCCACTTCAATATTTATTTTATTCTGTGTTTAGTATTTGTTGTTATAGCGGCAACAGAAATACATCATCTGTGAAAATTTCAACTGTCTAGCTATCACAGTTCATGAGATACAGCCTGGTGACAGACGGACAGGCGGACAGTGGAGCCTTAGTATTAGGGTCCCGTTTTTACACTTTGGGTACGGAACCCTAAAAAGGAGCATTTAAAACTAAGAAAGTTACATTAAAAAACAACCAAAAAAAAACTGCAGCGCTGGTAGTCTGATAGGAACCGGATGTAAATATAGTGCATTACCCCTCAGTAATTATCGTTAATTTAACACACGAGCCTACACCATCACGCTGACATGAAAAAGACCAAACGATGAAGATAAACATGTATGAACAAAAAATGAAAACGTGAGACAAAACCCAACCGAGCTTAATAAATTCTGAATGTGTGTAATGCCCTGAAAACAGAGATAAGAGAGGACATTTATCATTTAAGGTTCCACTTCCGGTATGTGATCGAGTGTTACCGTAATTACCTTGCATATTATCACATTTGTTTTTGGTCGCATTAAGTGGGTAGAGGCACCACAGGGGCGTGGGGATCGACACTTAAAAAGAGGGGCCTATTAGGTATATAATAGCCTCCCCGACCGTTTTCGGTCACGGTGGCCAATCTCAATGGAGATTAGCCAGGTACGCAGGAGATATTATAGTGCACAAGTGTGTGCGCAAACACAGGTGCACTCTTTGTTCTTTTACTCTCATAGTCCGATGGGACGGCAATCTGACACGACCGGGGAGAGTTAAGGCGCAGGACCAACAGCTTTACGTGCTTTCCGAGGCACGGGGGTATTAAACCGCCAACTTCCAAACTTCGGACTGTTACTAAGAAATTCCTAATGGAAAACTCAATAACACTTTGTCCGATCCGGGAATTGAACCTAGGACCCCAAGCTCAGCAGTCGCGCATGCAACCACGAGACCAACGGGGCAAAATAACATACACAAAGGACTCAAAAATGTTAGTAACAATATTTCTTAAAAACTACGTTAGCAAATTTAACCTACACACTTAACTTGTGGCTAAGTAATAACAGCCGCACTGATCGATCGATCAGGTTAAGCTACACATGCCGCGGTTGGTCCGTGGATGGGTAACCTTCACATACCAAGGGAATCTTCACATACCAAAACCCCTCCGTGTCTCGGAAAGCAATTTGAAAGTACAGACGCCAGCACATCAAGCTACTACAATCTGTCAAATTTCTTTAATAGATTTTCAACTTGATCGCAAAACCCTATGGTTCAATATTGATTGGGAAAATTTGACAGTTTCGGGTAGTTTGATGTGCTGGTCTGTACCATTGAAACGAAAAGAGGTGATATCAAGCAGATATTTTCGTTTCCTTTTTACCATTCCGTAGCCTTTTGCTGCCCTTTCCACATCCTTAGCTTCACAACGAGATTTATTCCATTCGCCGATTTCCAAAGAAATCCTTCCCATAACATATAACCCAACCTTTCGAGGAAGTTGACGACCCGAGTTTTCCCACACAAGAAATTGCCAATGCAATATAGCATAACCCGATCACTGAATCCATTGGTTACAATATTGATACAGAGTGCAAAGAATTATGTACCCTATTCCATTCTGTTAGAGACGTTGAGCTAAACAAATTGAACGATGGAAATTGGACGCACGAAAAATGTACCGAACTCTCATAGGATTATTTATGGATCGTTGAAGGTTCTTGTGGTAGCAATTTTACTATATTTTTCAAGTTTAGTTAGTTTTTATACAAATGGTTGGATATTTTTAGAGCGACCACACTCTTCGATTAAATCTGGGTCAGATGCTTGTGGTTAGTAAAAACTCTTTTTTCAGCTGGGTTTGCGACACACCAAAATCCGAACGTACCAGGAGGTGCTGAAACGTGGACATCCTCTTTTATAGAATAGAATGTTATTTATTGTTTATGAAGGTAAATCCCTAAAAAACGACGTAAGTAGTGATCTTAATGGTGATGTTCTTCAGAAAGGTCAAGTGCGTAGTGCTCGCAACCGGCGTGCGTGTATGACCAGATGTAACGAGGTAAAAGGAGTATTTATGGGGCTTACAGGACCTAAACGCAAAAAACGCAAGGTTTAGAAACAATAAAAGTATATGATCGACTACAGTGAACAAAATCAGAAAAATATGTGATATTTTTCGGATTTAAGCTAGGTAGATAGTGTGTTGAAAACATAATACAACTAATTTGATACGATATAAAAAAATCATGAAAATACCTCTAAAAACTTTCTTTTTAACCCCCGACGCAAAAACGACGGGGTACTTTTGGAACAGACCATAGTCTTAAATATAAAGCAGTTTCTGCCACATTTTCTTCTACAAATCACAGAGTTTATCTAAACGAACAAAGGCGTCAGTTATCCTGATGTGGTTTACGCATGAAAGCACGAACTTTCTAGTTGGCGATCTACTGTAACCACTTTTGTTTCACAATTCGTTTCTCAGTAAGCAACTCGTAAGCTTCGCAATTTTTTTGTCACTTGTCTGTGGTTTTAAGTCAAATTCGTTGCCTGTTACTTTTTTAATTTCTGCCCTGTGTGCCCACACAGGGCAGAAATAAAAAAACACTGGCCAAGTGCGAGTCGGGCACGCATACGAAGGGTTCCGTACCACAAGGCAAAAACGCCGAAAAAAACACGTTTGTTGTATGGGAGCACCCCTACATTTATTTTATTCTGTTTTTAGTATTTGTTGTTATAGCGGCAACAGAAATACATCATCTGTGAAAACTTCAACTGTCTAGCTATCACGGTTCATGAGCTACTACAGCCTCGTGACAGACGGACAGACGGACAGTGGAGTCTTAGTAATAGGGTCCCGTTTTTACCCTTTGGGTTCGGAACCCTAAAAAGTGTTAAAGATATATTAAAAAATTAAAAATCTCACACGTAAGTACGTGTAAGATTTTATATGCCTTACATAATATGTAAGGCGTATTTGAAGGCGACCCAAACTTGGAAAATATTATTTTCCAAGTTTGGGTCGCCTTCAAATCTTGCCAGATCTGTTGGATCTTCATTCATTCATTAATATTTTTATAGGACCAACCAGCTGACCTCCACAACCCAATTACTGGGCAATACCAACCGACATTAAAAGATTAGATCAGTTGTTAGATTTCAATCAGTCATTAGGACACTTTTGACAATTGAGACCGACATTTTAACGTACCTTTCAAAACACCCATTAATTACAAGGTGAGAATAAATCAAATTCAATATTAAAAAACAGCAAAAGGAAACAGTCACGACCATTAATATATTACTATGGACAGCTCAGCAATAATATCTGATTTTATGGTTCATCCATTATTGTCTATCATCAAGATGACGGCAAATATAACGTGCCACTACAATATGGTGACATTAGTTTAACACACGGGTAGGGGCCGGTAACCATAAAAAATATAAGTAACAACATAAAATAATTCGTAATTTGATAACTAACGCCTGCCTTGCTCGCCGATAATATAAGGCTTTCATTCAATTCGCCTACTCTTTGCACGTTATTCGTTTTTAAGGTGCCGTACATCAAAAGGAAAAATGGAACCCTTATAAGATCACTTCGTTGTCTGTCTATCTGTCCGTCTGTCAAACTCAAAACCCTTTTTCTCAGGAACGCGTGGAGCAAGCGTGGAGTTATCAAGTTGAAATTAATATCAAATACTCAAGGCTGCAATCCCTTGAAGCAATGAAAAATAAAGCAGTGGTGGCCCAGTGGTAACAGCCGCGACTTACGAGTTGTAGGTCGTAGGTTCAAACCCAGACAGGCGCTTTACTTTGTGTAAATTATTCCATCACCGGCTCTCAAAACGGTGAAGGAAAACATCGTGAGGAAACCGGTATGTCCTAGAACCAAAAATTCGAAGACATGTGACATCTACCAAGCCGCACTGGGCCCGCGTGGTGGATTACAGCCCACTCCCTCTCACTGAGAGGAAGCCTGTATCCCAGCAGTGGGAACGTTATAGGCTGATTACGTAAGGGAATCAAAACCTCTAGGGTACTTCCTGTTGACCTAGAATCGTGAAAATTGGCAAGAATCAATGTCAAATCAAATCAAATTTGTAGTTACATACTTACTTTGTACGGAACCCTCCGTGCGCGAGTCCGACTCGCACTTGACTTGTTACGTGACTCCGGCAAATTACTCCTGTGCTACAGTTCTTTAAGTGTGTAAATAAATAATAACGTTTAGTGAAATTAAAATATGTTCATAAAACGAAAACGCGAAACTGTATACGTGTGCCAAATAATTAATGTCGTCATTAAAGCAGCACGCTGTATATGTGATCAATTGTGGAAAGCATTATACAAGTGTGGTAGCACAAATATGGTGACATCGAAGGTACGTCAAACTTATCAGACGAAACAAGTGACGCAAAATATTCAAAAAGATGTGTCACCTCTTAGAATGCAATAATATCGGACATGTCTTGCGATAACTGCCTACTCAGTTAAAGTTTCAAAAGAATGTGATACCTCGTTGTGATCAGAAATATCTGACATTATTTATAATGTTTCGAGTTGCTTAAAGATAAAACAAGAAAATAACCAAAGAACTTGTTTTTTGGGAATCTCGCTTTTTAATTCTTTCCTTATGATAATCTTTTATTACGCAACGAAATTAAAACGGGACGAGGAATTTTATTTATCTGACGTTAAATTTTTGTGATAAAAGGTAAAGGAATTTAAATGCAGAATTGAGGCGGAGTTCAAGGAGGATTATGTTTTTTTAGAGTTGCTTGAAAAGTGGGTCTTATTGCATCCCATTTAGGTTCATAATGCAGTGTATTGAAGACACGTGTTTTTAACTTTGCATTCTCCTACAGATAGTTTGATACCTCCTAGCAGCCATGTGCGATATTTTTAAATTTAAAAAATAATATTTTTATTATGATCTTTTTTGGAAACATAAATATGTGTAAATAACTGAAAATATAAGAGAAATAATTCAACAGCAACAGTAAAAAAATAACATACTGAAATATTTTTCAGGATGCCATAAGGATTTTTTTTTACATTCTTTGCTTATAAAATAATTTTTTGAAAATTATTTGTAAAAAGAAAAAAAAAATATAAAAAGAAAATATATTATCAAGATTATTCTAACATGGATACTATAAACCGAAAACCGACTTTAAAAAAAAACTGAAAAATAACTTTAATTTCGGAAGTCGGTGTCTTAGGGATCAGTATTTTAGTTTTTGCCACCGACTTCCGAAATTAAAGTTATTTTTCAGTTTGTAGTGTTTTTTTTTAAAGTCGGTTTTTTTTTTTGTTAAAAAGTTTTTATTTTTCGCTTTTTAGTGGGTCTATTTATAATTTATCTAAGTTACTATAATAGCCTAATGTCAACTTGCCCATCGCCTTTTTTATAAAATATTCCTTTTCTCGATGCAGGGACGTTAATTGTTGAGGAGTTCTCCTTTTATTAGTTTTTAGATTAGATGCTGATAATCCTGGCTGCAGCATCAGGTTAGACTTATGTCAACATTGCATTGAACTTAAAATTAGTCCTATTTAAAATGAGCCCAAACACGACTACGGTGCTGTAATTTCAAGGTTTGTACTTTTTCTGATGCTCCTGGCTTCAGCATCAGGTCTTCGGTGTTCCTCAGTAACAGTACGTTTATCCACACATCGAGCCCTTTTCAATGAGCCTAAACACGATATATCTGCGGAGAAGTTAGGTACTCTGCAGACTATCCTGACTGCAGCATCAGGTCATGACTTGATG
Organism: Oligia strigilis; assembly: GCA_951800025.1. Lineage (NCBI taxonomy): Eukaryota > Metazoa > Arthropoda > Insecta > Lepidoptera > Noctuidae > Oligia > Oligia strigilis. The sequence goes on along the minus strand of OX637564.1, from coordinate 10,906,203 downwards.
ATCATGAGACCAAATGTGGCAAATGCCCTATCAAACATCAAAACAATTTACTAAAACAGTCCTTGCCTGTTCGAGTAACTTCTTACTGTTAAGGAGTTGTACCTTCCATCATCAGCCCAGCTACCTGAGATGGTGACAACCATACACAAATACACAAGATACTTCATAAAATATGCGAAAAACAATAGGTGAGCCTATAAAATTTGAGGGTTGCCCTCGATTTCTCTAAGATCCCATCATCAGATCCTAACTTGGTGACAATGGGACCACCTCAGAACTATCTACTTTCGAACGAAAAAAGAATTTTCAAAATCCGTCGACAATTGGCGGCGTATTCGATGAACAAACATACAAAAAAAAAAAAAAAAAAACATACAAACACCCGAACATAGTACCTCCTCCTTTTTGTAAAGTCGGTAAAAACTAAACTATTTTCAAGAAATATTCTACGTTATACCGGAAAAGCATCACCTTTGACCCCACTTTTCTGTTCTTTTTTTTCTTGTCTGTTTATATTATGTGTATATAAATGCTTAAATAAATAAATGAACAAAAACACGGCACTTACTGTTGGGGCAAGACTTTTCGCAATTTGTTACAAACAACCTTCGAACTTCCCTTCAATCACACTTACTTCCTTCATTATTCTCCACCCTTCATCTTTACATAATACGCGCTACGATACGACAGAATACGCCAGTACGTAGCGTATCAAAACGTGTCTAATACGCAACAGCGCGGCCGCGTTCCGTGATTCTGAATAATAATCACGAAGCTTTTAAACAGGCTTACAAGAAAAAATAGTAGGTAGGTATAGGTATATTATGGTGTAAGGAGTTAAAAATATTATATAGTACTTGAGAATGGGATAAAAATAAAAACAATAATACAATGCGTAACATAATGAACGCAAGACCTATACACCCCAATTAGAGTATTGAGTTAAAAGCATAATACAATGATCAAAACAATTTTTTTTTAAAGCTAACTATTTTTATTAAGTAAATTATGTTGACCCTATCACTACTTTATGCATTCAAAATTGAGTCTTATTGCCTTGATATAAGATTTAATTTTCTTTGGCTCAATCGGCGATCAGTATGGCAAAATACATAATTTAAAAAAAAATACCAATCTTAAGTGTTACCGAAATTGATTCAGTAATCAATTATGAACAAACTACTTTCAGGACTTGCGTTTATTCTGTTACACCTTGTATAATTGGAATAGAAATATAAATATTTTATTGTCCAGGTAGGTAGCCGTTTCAGTTCCAGTTTCTTTGCAATTCTCACACGAATTTTTTAAGGTAATCAGATAACTTAAAGCTTAAAATGCCTATGCACTCCACAAATTTCCTCGACAAATCCTTTACTGTCCAGACCGCTCATTTGTGGAATTTATTGCCCGTTGAGATAAAACGCGCGCAGTCTTAATTTGTGTTTAAAATACTCTTATAGGAACATTACTTGTCATTGTGATCTTGTTCTCGAAACTGTAATTAGGTAAGTATCTATAGTCTTCATTTATTTTCATTGCATATAATATTTAGTATGTATTTATGTATCTATTATTTAGGATATGTATATATCTGTGTATCTATTTTATGTCCAGGCAAATCAGTGTCCATTCCAAGGTTGCCTGAAAGACGCAGAAGGCGATAAGGCCGCCCATTGTATATTTTTAGCGCAATTTTTTTGTTATGTATTTTTGTGGTATACAATAAAATACATATAAATACAGTAAGCAGGTTCATTGGTTAACAGCAAGTTGATATGACATGAGTAGCTTAGCTTCGGTTCCCTACAAAATGGTTGAGCTGGATGGTGCCGATCCATGCGTCATGTTCGTGAACCACCGTCTGTTGAGACCATCTCTTAACTGCCAAGGTTATTTTGAATCTTATATTTTGTATTGTTCCTTCTTTTCTTTTACATTATTCTCACATATTAGAAGCAACAAGAATAATGTACCTGTAATACGAAACTACCCTGTTGTTCCGATAGTCACAGAATAAAACATATCACCGCATTCTGCACCGTACGGATCCTCAAAAATGCTGACATAAACATTTTCCAAGGCAGACTTACTTACTCTGGTGTGGAACGATTTAAAATGCTTCTAAAATGGAACTTATATCCTCAACAAACAAGCCAAAGACACCGGTTATTAATAACTAACCTTAAAACATTTAGTCAAAACCGATTATCGACTTTATGTCTATAGAAATAATGTTGTGTTTCACTTGGTGTTCATGTTTGTATTTATGATTTACATCTGCGGTCGTTGTGTGGTGAAGTAAGGCTGTTTTTTAGTTTATCTCTGAAATATTAATGCGAGAAAAGTGTGCCTTTGACCGAAGTAAGCATAAAATATTCATGTTTTTTTTTTTCGCATTTTCCGCAAATAAATGGAGTGCACGGATTTTTAATTGGATGCAAATGAAATGCGTTTTAACTGAGTGGATAAATTTTGCTTAATTACGTTACATGTGATCAATTTGTGAGGTAAAACTGCGTTTTTGGACGACTTTTATCTCTGCTAGGATGTTCGCAAAAAACGGATTATTGGAACTACGAAAGATTTTTTGTAATAATACAAGCTAATGTCAGGATATTTGCAACAAAACAACAGTCTTTATAGGACGATTGAAAACTTGCTTATTGGGTAATATAAAAGTTAATTCATAACATCTTTATTCTAGTTGGTCAGAACATGACTCGAATGTACAGTCAACAAAAGAGATAAGTATGCAGGATCGTCGGATATAGTTGAAGTTTAGTAAGAAACCGATGGATGTTGTCGACTGTTTAATTTGATAAATGAGCTGTTGGTTTTCTATTAATAACATTAACTTTTATTCAAGAACATCCATCGGTTTCTTACTAAACTTCAAACTATATCCGACGTTCCTGCATACTTATCTCTTTTGTTGACTGTACATATGTAACCTGCACCCTAATTGCTTAACACACTTTCAATCACAATCTGAATCATTTTAAAGGATATTGGTAACCCATTGCTTCATGTGTTCGAAAAATCTGTCAGCTCAACAAGTCAAATAACGCAATGAATGTTGTTGAACTGTCAAAATGAAGGCCATTGATACTGTTTTTAAAGTGTGTTACACAATTACCCCACTGTTTAGACTGGAATTGAACCCAATATTATTAAGGACAGGCCTAATCAGATTCATAATCAACCTATAATGCTTCCACTGCTAGAACACAGACCTCCTCTCTGTGAGAGGGAGTGGGCCGTAATCTACCACGCGGGCCCAGTGCGGGTTGGCAGATGCCACATATCTTCGAATTTTTGGTTCTAGAACGTGTCGGTTTCCTCACGATGTTTTCCTTCACCGTTTTGAGAGCAGTGGTGATGAAATAATTTACACCAAGTAAAGCGCCTGTCTGGAACCTACGGCCTACAGCTCGTAAGTTACGGCCGTTACCACTGGACCACCTCTACTCAGGGGGCCTAAAAAGGCCACTTTTGCAGAATCATAAAAGGAATTCATCAAATCATTATAAATCATAATAGACAGTTAAATGTTAAGTTAATCGTATCAAATCCCATTGGTGAAGGATTTTTCAGTTATTTTTTTTGTCTGTGCTTAAATACCAATCCAAATCCAATCCCAATCTCTTGCAACGAAAAAAAGCAAAATACGTTTATGATTCTGCCAAAGTGGCCTTTTTAGGCCCCCTGATCTGAGGGGTAATTCTCAAAATTTTAAGAACATTCACAGTCTGATCTCAGTCGCAATCTGTCAAAAATATTTCCATAAATTTTTGACATTGATTGTCACTGAGATGAGATTGCGACTAGATTTTGAAAATTTTTAATTACGGGTATTTGCCTTCTTTTTATTAAGGACAGGCCTAATCAGATTAAGTATCGCTTATTATCAACAAAACAAAACAGGATGAATTATTAATTATTAAAAGCGGATAATTTTATTACCATCAAAAACAATATTGACACTCTTGGGAAATTAAACGATGAACGTCGAGTCCGGTATTGTGAAATTAAACTGGCGAATATAAATCATAATTATTGTATAAATGAATTATAATGTTATCTTTAACGTACTAAATCTATTTCTTTACATTTTCATCAGATACTATACCTAATTAGAACGAACTATAGATACATGACTAAATTCACACTTGCACAGACAAAACCAATTTGCACCTTCACAAAATCCATCACAATTTAAATAACGATGCGTTCCCGTTATTTGAATATAAATCGTTATTCCTGATGAAACCCTAGAAACAACGGTAAAGCAATTTTGTGTGCGTTTTAACGAAAATTACATTTGAGATCAGACCGGAATAAATCGAGAAAATATGGTATATATCTACTGTAATATTGTTATATTTAATTTTAATTTATTTATTTCAAGTTTCATTTAAATTACCTATTAACTTTAATTTATTTTCAATTATTTATTTAGATACGTATAATTTTCGTTTTTATTCAATAATTTGTTCCGATTTTTATATTAACTACTTCAGTACATTATGATCTCCTCATGATTAACATAGTTTTAAGATATTGTTACTAACAAAATATGGACATTTAAATAGTCTGAAATAAATACATTTTATTTTTATATTAATATATTGGGAGCACGTTTGAACTATATATTTTTCAGTTAATAAAATTTATTTTATATACTAGCTGTATTTGAGCTGTAGCTCTAACCGCTTGAATGGTGTATATATCGCAGGCAATTTGTATGATTCCGCGTTTTACAAACGGCGTCGTCCATTTAAAAACGCTCGCTGTTTTAAAATATGCTGAACCCCGAGGTTAGATGTGGCTAGCTTGCTATGCCGAACCCCAATGTTAGGTTGCTTTAAATCTTTTACACAGGAACAGGAGCCCCACGAAGTACGGCTACGTCGACATAGGATGCAAGAACGAGCGACGGGCATCCCGAGGTTCGGTTTGGTTAGGTAAAACACAACCACAAAAACAACAACAACATGAAACATGTTTATTTGGTGTTTTTTGCCTTGTGGTATGTAATCTTTCGCGTGCGAGTCCGACACGCACTTGGCAGTTTTTTTTTAATGCTAATAATGAAGAAAACAAGTATATCACTCAAAAGCCACACAACACCAATATCCTAAACTATGAAACACATCGCATTCAAAGATTTCCAGAAGTGCATATGTGTTACTATCCTTACGCCCGAAGCACCGAATGGCCAATTACTGTCACAGATAACTTTGAAGTATGGCACATAGAGTAACGGATATCGTGATGTAGTGCGCCTGATTCTCATTTCGTTGTTGCTCCGTGTTGGGGAACCTATTCTTCTTCTTTGTCATCTTAAGCTAGGACTGCCTCGCTGGTCTAGTGGTCGGAAGCAGTACTGCTGAGCGTGAGATCCTGTGTTTGATTTCCAGTTCGGGCAAATAATTATCTATCTATGTATTTAAAATTCAAAGTCCTGACTGACTGATATATCAACGCACAGCCTAAACCGCTGGTCCTAGAGACATGAAATTTGGAGGGTGTGTTCGTTGTGAAGAGTAGGTATCCACTAAGAAAGGGTTTTTCAAAATTCCACCTCAGAGGGTGAATGGGGGAATGGTGAATTTCACGCGGACGAAATCGCGGGCAGAAGCTAGTTTATTTATCTAACAATTGCATGCTGCACTTACAGTTAGGTCAGTTTACGCACGCAGCGTGGCTCACTGAATCGTGTATCTTTTTGTGTAGTAGATAAGGTCTGTAATTGTATTTCTATCTTGAAAACTGCGCGTCGCGTCGCGTCTCGGTGTGAACTGACCCTAAAGCGCGCAACAAGCCAACAACATAAAATTTAACTAAAAAACTTCATGTCAATATTAAACATTGTTTTACTATGCTATAAATAAATATGTCAACATCCGAGTTATTGAGTTTTTCCATGCGGGATTTCTCAGGAGCAGCCCGGGTTCTGGATTCGTGCCCGGCCGAGGGTAAATAGGCTTAGTCCATGAGACTTAAATTATACCATCCATCCATGGGACTTAAGTATATGTGTACTATGTATGTGTCAAAACTTTCATTTTGACAGTTCAACAACATTCATTGCGTTATTTGACTTGTTGAGCTGACAGAGTTTTCGAACATATGAAGCAATGGGTTACCAATATCCTTTAAAATGATTCAGATTGTAATTAAAAGTGTGTTAAGCAGTCAACAAAAGAGATAAGTATGCAGGATCGTCGCATATAGTTGAAGTTTAGCAAGAAACCGATGGATGTTGTCTACTGAAATTTAATTTAATAAATGAGCTGCTTGTTTTCTATTAATTAAATCAAATTGAATTCGATTTTTATTGTTGATTGTATATCCTCTCTAACCCTTCTGAGAATAAAGGCGTCATATTATGTAGAAATTGGTATTGCCACCCATGTTTCTATTTGTTTTATTGCTGAATAGCTCTTGACCTTGATCACGCCTGATGAAAAGCGATGGATGAGGTCTATGATTGAACGAGCGTGCCCAGAAGATGCCTAAGGCACTGGAACTCCCTCGCATTGACGAAACACAGCAAGCTCCGGTGGGACTCCGGTGGGAGGGTGGTTGCAAACCAGGCGGGCGTTAGCCCTGCCACGGCAAGGGAAAAATTGGCCAGTCAAATAAGTTATTGGGTGTGACTGTCCGGGATGCGCCGAGCGCTCGGTTCAGTTGAGTAAATGGCGGAACAAACTGCGCTACACGAGGAGGCTTCATTCACGAGATGCATCCCGAAATAATTATATCCTATTTGAATTCTGAAATAATTCTCCAAATCATTTTACCTTTCCGTGAATCCAAACCACCTCCACCGCTAAATTCTAATTTAAAAGATCATCTTTACTAAACAATGCTCTCTAAATTCAATGTTACAGGATAACTGGAGTTCTACCAAGTGATTATGATCAAATTTAAACTTGTGGAATCGGAAATTTCTTGGCAAAATGGGCCAAGTTTGGCCAACTGCCCGTAAGAAGGTGTTTCCTTGTCCAATTTGCAATAAAAATATTTTTTAGGGCTGTGTTACAGGTTTTTGGGAAGGCTTTTGGTTTTCTGGATTTTTTGAATTTCTGGTAGTTTTTTGAATTTTACTAATTTGAAATGTGTGTCTTAATACCTATTTATATTATTAAATTAATGAATAATTTGAAGATTCTCTAGACACTCACACACAATAAATTTACGAGACATTTAACTACTTTCTTATTTAATAAATCTATGTCATCATCATTATCAGCCTATAGCAGCCCACTGCTGGACATCGACCTCTCCTGTTACACGCCATTCAACTCGTTTTTCTGCAACTTTCATCCAACTGCTACCAGCCATCCTGCGAAGATCGTCGCTTCACCTAGCCTGAGGGCGTCCTACCCTACGTTTACCGATTCGTGGTCTCCACGCAAGAACACGTCTACCCCAACGGTCATCGGTTCTACGGCTAATAAAAAAACACTACAAAGTGATAAATAACTTTAATTTTGGAAGTCGGTGTCGTTGGTTCCGCATTTTTGTTTTTGACGCCGACTTTTTCTTAGTTTATTATTTTTTTAATTAGTAGTGGTTTTTTTTTGGAAATCGGTTGTTTTTTTTTTTGTAAAAAAAGTTATATTTTTCACTTTTTAGTGTTACGTACCCCACACAAATTCATTGAACACTACATTTTTATTTTTTATAAAAATAATAATACTTTTCATTTTTGATTCATGCGTCTGTGAATGTTGGGTAATTTTAATATGAGAAAGAAAGTGTGTATTTAAAACTTGTTTCTTTTTTGTGGTCTTCGGTTAGTCCTGTAGAATCAATACTGTAGGTCTGGTTGTTTATATGAATGTGTGTAGGAAGTTTTTAATTCGACTTACGGTTACGTATAAAATACATTGATTTCTCCAGTCCAGAATCACAATGGGCAGGCTCGGTAGATGATTGCGTTTAATTCTGGCGCTACTTTGATAAAGTTCAGAATATTTTATTAAATTGAGTAGATATATCATAAACCAATATCCTTTTAAAATCCAAGAACCTTATTCAGGCCCACTTTTAATGTATAACTTAAAAATCATAAATCCGAACTACTTGAACTAATCCGCCAAACCAGCCAGCAGAATTTCGAATATTAAAATCATTAAAATCCATTCCAGAACCGAGGGGCGGTTACACGGAATTCCAAATTTAAATTGTCCAGTGCATTTGCATAGACACAGCTGTCGCACAGTCGCACATTTCCATTTCGACTTGCTTATCTATATGCAGCGGACGGCTTTTGGCAGCCGATAATAGACTCTCTCCATGGTGTTTGAGTTTCGAATAGCCCCGATTTTGTTTTGTTTTTTCTCGCTCTGGAATTTAGAGATGAGCTTGAAAGTCGAGCTCTTCGAAGTTAAAACGTATTCGGCTATTTTGAGAGACTGGAATTACGAGCAGTGAATTTAAAAAAATCTAATTTGATTTTAGAAACATGATACCGATTGTGAATTTATGCAAATGAATTCATCAATGAATGAATGAAACATCGTGAATAAACCGGCATGGCCCAGAACCAAAATTCAACATGTGACATCTACCAACCCGCACTGGACCGTCTTACCAAGAAGAGGCCTGTGTCCCAGTGCTGGGCACATTATATTATAGGTAGGCTGTTATGATAGTTGTAAGTATTTTCGAATCTTTCGAATTTTACGTTACGTTTACTCCGCGCGTTCGTGCTAGGGACTCAGGTGACAAGTTAGTAAAAATGTTAGCCTATCCATTATAAAAAAAGTAACATATCCAAATCCATCTCCTGTTTCGATAGCTAGCAATACAAAAAAAGCGATCGTCACTTTTTTCACGCCATTCCTCACACAGCAATGCAATCAAACCATAGTAACAGTTCAGTGGCTAAGTTATTTAAAAAAAAAAAATTGGGTATGTCGGAATTGTTGGTCGATATACGAGATTCCATGTTTCGAGTGCAGGATCCTGATCCGTGGCTTTGAAATAACAAACCAAAGATTTTTATTGTTTCAGCACTTTTAGCGATTCAATATCCATATTGCGATTCAATTCCTGATCAATCTTTTAGTGCCTTATACAGTACCCTAATTGCGTATCATACTATCAAGCTCAATCTGAATCATTTTGAAGGACATTGCTAATGCATTACTTCAAATGTTCGAAAAATTTCTCTGCTCAACAATGTAAATACCGCAATGAATGTTGTAGAACTGTCAAAATGAAACCCATTGCGTGTTACGCAATTACCCCGCTAGTTGTAAAAAACCCATCACATAGCCGTTAACGACGCATTCTGTACATCAAACTAGGTAACATTGCATAAAAATAATTGCTGGTAAACGACTTTTATTTTTGGTGTGAAAAACTGTTAGCGGTAGTGCGCAATGTAACACACAAAAAAAACATTGTGAAATTGGGCCATCTAATGCAAAAATAATTTTTCAAATCCAACTGATAATTCCAGACATTAGCGTATTCAAAGAAACAAAACAAACAAACAAGAGTTTGTTTTTCTGTTCTTTCAACTGTTGAAGACAACTTTATTGTTCGTGTAGTCCCCAGTACCCACATTCGTATTCAAGTTCTCAGTTTAAAAATTACTATCCTATCATTCTGTTCCATTTTTAAAAGGAGACGCCATATTTTTCAGGAGCGCAAAACATTTTTTTATTGAATGAAAAGAAAAAAAAAATAGATGGAGGTGCTCAAGGCGACGCGGATGTTTTTTTTTTTTAGATCAGTGCAAAAACTCAGTATCGCATTCTCCCAAGAGGCGCGCCTCAACATAGCGGTTTAGTGAATTTCGTTCGAGTTGAGTTTCTTGTTTAACTTTGTTACTTGTACCTACACGGATTGTTTGCGGTCAGAATGTAATACACTTAACTAGCGAGTCGTGAAGGAAGGTTTTGGAATCGATTTGGGTTCGAAAATTATCAATTTTGTGGGCTTACCGAACAATGGCGAGTGGAAAAGGAGGGTAACGATAGTAAAGCGTGGGTAAGACTTATCAACATAACATCTTGCATGTTTTCCCGAAGGTATAGGCAGAAGTGCCAGAGGAAATGCGGTCGGAGTGACTTGAAGAAGCCGAAGTAAAATGTCTTAATTCGAGGTTTCGCTCTCACCCATTTACTCCTCCAATATTGGACCAATTTAAAAGATATTTCATAAACTGAATCATCATCTGCCCAGCCTTTTCCCAACTATGTTGGGGTCCGCTTCCAGTCTAACCGGATGCAACTGAATACCAGTATTTTACATGGAGCGACTTCCTATCTGACCTCCACAACCCAGTTACTGGGTAATACGATACCCCTTGGTAAGACTGGTATTTCATAAACTGAATAAGAAGGATATATACTGTGTTCCTATGTTTAATACTTCCACTATCCATATTGCTGCTGTAGGTAGTGTGACGAAAATTAGTCTAAAAATACTAAAACTGTGTCTTTTATTTTTACACAAGAATTCAATTCGAAGCTTTGAATACATATTCAACTATTACCCCAGACCCCGTGACCTGTATAGCTAGAGATCGTCGTGTGAATATACAATCGCCACGAAAATATTTTTCGATGAACCCGAACGCTTCGCCACGATGAATGACAATAAATTTGGGCGACGACGACGGTCGCTTTGATTAGGACGCGGCTTCAGTCTTTTTTATGAGTCCCTAACAAAGGGCATTATCAAATACCAAATTTTTTACGTTAATTAACCTGTCCCACTCCTGGGTAAAAAATACCCCATATTTTCACACTTTTCTATGCTGTGCCTTCTCCATCCAATCAATTCGGATTAGGAACGAGTCCAAATCGTCATGCAAGCGTTCCTCCTGCCTACCTCGGTGACGACGCCGGTCTTCAGGCACCCATTGTGTGACGATCATGGCCCATCTGTCTGGTTACATCCTATAGGTGTGACCTATCCAGTCCCATCTCTGCCTTGCATGCTTTTCGCCAACATCGGTGATACCTACCTTATACAAGGTGTTGATTTGCATCCTAGTCAAATTCAAGGACGTAATTATGCTAATGATTCTCGACCCAAATCAACAATAAAATGGGTAGGTTTTTTTTTCTTATTTACGGAAATCCGTAAGTGTGAACCAGCCGTATTTAAACGCGGCCCGTCTGTTACTAGCCCTATAACCGCGATATCACACACAAACAAACGCCTTTTACTTTACTAAGTACTAAAATACTAAAGTACTAAAAAAGCTTTTATGACAACCTCCTGAAATTTGACGAGGATGCAAATCAACACCTTAACCAAGTGAGCAAAATTATCAAAATGCATGCCTTCTCAGTTTGAGAAGAGTCCCATTCTCCTCCAAAGACAATTTTTTCTCTCTTTTACAATGCCTTCTCCAAATCATACTACATCTCAGCCCCAACGCGTGTCTACGTCACCGAACTCTCAGTTCCTTTTACAAGATTAGAATATGAGCAAGTTTCTCGTGAATTATCTCAGCAAGGTCATTTTGTGGCTCTTTTTTAAAACTTCAGACCTCTGAGATTAAGGTCTAAGCGTGATTGATTAAATCATGATGAGAAGCGTTAGTGAAATATGTGGCAGTGTTTTTTAAGGAAAAATAAAAACTAATATGAATAAGGCACAAAGTTTGTGAGTGTGTGTGTGTGTGTGTGTGTGGGGGTGTATGTGTGTGTTTCTTACTTCTTCACGCGCAAACGGCTGGACCAATTTTGAAAACATTTTGTATGGAGGTAGCTGACACCCTGGATTAACATAAAGGCTCCTTTTTATCCTGATATTCCCACGGGATCGACATTTACGCGGGTGAAACCGAGGAGCGCAGCTAGTAACAAATAAATGAAACAAAAAATGTGCCTTTCGGGGAAAAAAGGAATGAAATGTGGGCCGAACAAGGAATACAAAAAGTGAGGGCGAACTTTGTGAGGCGAATGTGGAAAAATCACATGCCATGTACAGACTGGAGCACATCAAGGTACTACAATCTGTCAAACTTGTTTAATAGATTTTCAACTTTATCGCTAAAGCATAAGGTTCAAAGTTGATTGGGAAAATTTGACAGATTCGGGTAGCTTGATGTGCTGGCGTCTGTACATAAGACTCCACTCGTTCGTTTAGTTGTTGCAAGCACTACTATTAACTGTCGGATCAGTAGTGCTATTCTGTAGGTACAAATCTCAGTGAAAACTTAGGTGAAGCGAGCTTGAAGTGAACTGTCATTCTACCTGATGCTAGAATTGACACTATTGATGGCTCACTTCAAACTAGCTTCACCAAAGTTTTCACGGTGAGATATTTGCAGAAAAGGACGACTGTATCGATCTCCGGTAGATTTTTCTATAAGAATAAGCTCTCAGTAGCAACCCGATATCTGGACCATGGCAGAGGCTTGCCCCTTATTAGGCTGCATCCTATCGAAAGCGAGTATCGTTCGAACACGCGACGATCGCGTTCATTTTGTTTGGCAAACACGGAGGCGGTCGCGCCGATGCCTTCCGGTTTTCGGAACAAATGAGTGACTCATTTTCGGAACATACACAAACAAACTTGAGGCAAACACGTGATGGAACACTGATCCACTTCAAACAAGTGAATGTTCATTTTGTTTGAACGTGGAATGCCACATTCACACAACATCGAAAAGATCGGTTATCAACATTACTTAAAAAAAATATCGTTAATCCGCTTGTTTCATTTAATTTCTCGATCATTCGGTAGGCGAGAGACAGATACCGAGTACCGAAATCCAACGTCATTAGATCGGTTCACTAATGAATTCGTTTTCACTTTTATTCATTTTGGGTTCAGACGTTTCGACGAATTTCGAGTGAAACATTCGGTATTTGGAATTTCGAGTGAAACATTCGGTATGAAAGACAAGACTGACAAAAAAATTAACCGTCTGATATCTGTCGATGTATTCTGTAAGTATCTCACTGTGAAAATATTGGTGAAGTTAGCTGTCATTAGAGTCAAACTCTAGCATTAGGTGGAATGACAGCTCACTTCACACACAACAGACCACCTGTAACGACTGTCAAAGATCCACGAATGACAGCCGCGACCAACAGCTTAACGTGCTTTCCGAGGCACGTATGTAAAGATGGTCACCTATCTGCAAACCAATCGCGGCAAGCGTAGCTTAACCTGATCGATCGACCTGTGCGGCTGTTATTATTTATCCACGGGCCCCTCCGGTCTGAGTAAATAAATGTATTATTATTCATTTATTATTATCATTACTTCAATATAATTTGACCTAAGTTTTCACGTTGATATTTTTACAGAATAGACCCGCTGCTTTAGCACTTACTAAGAAGAATAAGTAGAAAGTGTGAAGTTTTTCCAGCACATACGTGGCTCTCTAATAATTACTAGAGTAGAGCGATAAAGCACGCGTTATTCAGTGTTCGAAGGTTTACTTTGTAACTTGTATCAACTTGCATGCAAGAGGGAGCCATGAAATTATCGTAAACTAGCTGCGTCCCGCGGTTTCACCTGCGTAATAAAAAGCTTATATGTTAATCCAGGGTGTCAGCTACCTCCATACCAAATTTTATTAAAATTGATCCAGCCGTTTGAGCGTGAAGAAGTAACAAAGATATAAACACACACACTCACAAACTTTTGCCTTTATAATATTAGTGTGATTCATTAACGTGGGGAAATTCACATGGATGTCCGTCGCTTTGCTTGAGGACTTTAATAATTATCTAGCAGACTCTTAATTACGCGATTTATTTTAATTACAAAACAAGGTTTTTTTTAGACATTATTTAAATGATCGAGCCAGTTTTTTTATTCTGACAATGATAGAGTTCTAATTTACAAAAAATCACGTTAAATCCGAGTCTCTTGTCAATTTTGTATTAGGAACTTTACTTTGCTTGTTATAAAGTTTAAACTACAAGAACTGGCTCGAAAGTTTGGGCTTGAACGCAAGAACGAGTTTTGTAATGAGACTATTACTGACTGAAACAAAACAAAAACGATTTGTAAATGATAAAAATAGGAGTCGATTTGTAAAAAAACTCACAAACAAATACGTTTCTAGATAAATCTATTGCTAAAACCCAAACACGTACTTAATCCACATAAAATAAGTACGGTATTTAAAATAAGAAAAAGTTGAAAACATCTTCAGCCACAATTCAAACCAACCCTTTCAAAAACTTGGTCCAATCCAATTCGTTTTTAAGCTATCTAGTTGTAATCCGATTTTCACTCGAATATTAATTGTCCGCATCGAGTCAGTTCCACTGTAGAGCGCAGCTCGCCTAACCTTATATTTGTAACTGCACACACTAATCATTGGCATTATTATTGGCAGCGGCGCATGAGTCGTTGTCCGGAATGTTACCATTAATATTATATTTTTGTTTTTTATATTTTATTTCTTATTTTGATTGTTGTTTTTATTTATATCTAATCGCATGCTGCACTGGCTGACGTCATCACGTCAACGCCGGCTGTCGCTGAAAACCAGCGCTGGGGCTCTGTGTCGTATAGGGTCTTAGCATTATGCTGAGCGATGCCCGTTTTGCGTAGATGTGACGCATACTTTCTCCCAATTTGTTATTTTGTTTTATTTTTCGCTTGTGTTTTTATTTTTATGCGTCATGTTTGCCGCAAATAAACGTATTTTTTTCTTTCTTTCTTCTATTAGGTACACGAATCGTTGAATTGAACAGTTCTCTTTTATTTGGCGTACATCACTCTCATTACTCGAAAGCCGAAACTAAAACTTTCAGTTGTACCCTCTTCAAGTCTGTCCAAAAACCAGCTAACTACTTAATTCAATCTCTCCCACTCCCACCGACCAAATATTTAACATAATGACTTGCTACTTCTCACATAACGCCGTCCTTCCTTGCAAGCAACCTCGAAGATAACACCGTGCTTCAGAATTAATTAGTTAACTAAAAACTTCACTCGTTTCGCAACTCACTAAATAGATAGGTGCAGAAGGTTTTCACCGTACAACGAGCGAAAACTGGCGCACGCACAACATACGCAAGCAATTTGTTGGTATTTTAACGTGTGCTAGCTGTCAATTATGTCAAATAATTTAATGTTTTGTGTTTCTTATTGTTAATTACTATTTTATAGAATCAAGTTCTTCTCACTGTACAGATTAGCTGTGCTGCTGTGGAGATTGTTGCGCCACTTCTTCTTCCCAGCTTGAGCACTAGGAAGCGGTGAAGGACGGGCGTTTTGACTGTGTTATGAAATTTTGTCTTTCAAAAGGTGCTAATTCTCAGCCTAGTTTAAATGACTTTTGCTTTGATTTCATAGATAAAACAAACAAATGTCAAACAAATGTCAGTCGCACCAGCGAGTGCACTAGAGATGCTAGACAAATGTATGAGTCAGCATGATTACGCACAACCGGGCGGCAAATCGAATAAAACTTAATTTACTCTAGATATTCGGGAAAAAGCCGCTCGTCTTAGCTCGAATTGCGCCGAGTTTACCCGAATACGTTTAAGCGAGGATGCCAAACGAAGTTTGGTGATGGGTACGAGTTGAATGAAAGCGAATATAATGTAATAGCTGATACGGCCGCCTTTGTTGTTAAACAAATACTACCGAATCGAATATTCCGCCGACCCGAACATGTGTTTGCACCCCTGACTTGCGCTCGCTGTACGTGAAGCGTGACTATGTGTGCGTGCGTTTTCATTCGTTGTATGGAGCCTACCTTCTGTACTTATCTATTTTGTGCTAAACTAGAGCAGTCCAAGCAGTTTGGGTAGTAAACAAGATTAAAATTTAAATAAGCGACAGTTTGGGGGACTGGGGTAGTGTTTAATTTTGTTTTTAGTGGAAGAGAGCAGTTTTGGTAAGTTCCCGAGTGATTGTCTAAGGGCTGATTTTCCCATCACCAGATAAATTTTATTCGAAGAATAAAATTGATATCTGAGAGTTTTTGTATGAAATAACTTTCAAAATTTTAAATTTATTCCTCGAATAAAGTTATCAGATGATTGCAAAATCAGCCCTTAATGAGGGAGAGAATAGGAGTAGTATGGATGTGGATGGCTATAGAATAGTGTAAAACTAAAGGAACGATAGATGAACTGTGTAAAAGATAAATAGAATAGAATACTCTTTATTATGTACACCATATAAATTAGAGACATAAATAAAGAAACTGTACAAAGGGTGACACAATGGGCGGTCATATCGCTAACAGCGATCTGTTAAAGACAACCTTCGGATGTATTAACAAGGGGAAGGACAGACCAATACTGTAGGTAGTCTATGGTGTACCATTTACATAATACTCGTACAATAAATACATACATACATAAAGTATATTACTACTAATCTAAATAAATTTAAACATATAATAATAAACATGAAACAGGAGCAAAGAAAATATAATGATGATGTTAATATGACTAGGAATGGGGTGATTACTGAGATTATGACTAACAGAGAAGTATGGTAGAAGCCATGCTGAGCCAACCCCAAATAAAATGGGCTAACAGCAAGATAATGATGGGGAGTAAACCTACTGAAACCTAAAATATTAGCCGATAATTAACTCGGACGTCGAATTGAGAAGAATTGTTTATATGGGAAATCTTCTCCGTGTAGTTAGTTATGACATCGGAAGGCTAATTCTTGTAATTTAAAATATTCAAAATCTAGTTGCAGCCTCGAATCATCTCGGCGATAAACCTACGTCACAAACTTGTCAAAAATGTAGGAAAATTAGAGGTATTTTTGACAGATTGAGACTGAGATCAGACTGTGAATGTTCTTAAAAATACGAGAATTATTGTCCCTCTGATGGAAATATTAGAATAGAATAGAATAGAAATACTCTATAATATGTACACCAAATAAATTACAGACATAAAAATAGAAACTGTACAAAGGGTGACACAATGGGCGGTCTTATCGCTAAAAGCGATCTTTTAAAGACAACCTTTGGATGGATTAACAAGGGGAAGGGGAAGGACAGACAAATACTGTAGGTAGTCTGTGGTGTATCATTTACATAATACAATAAAACATACATAACGTATATTATACTAATCTAAATAAATATATACATATAATAATAAACATGAAACAGGAGCAAAGAAATTATGATGATGATGTTTACGGAGAGAGGAAGTGCTTTTTTATCATAATTATAAAAGTGGACAAAGATTGAGCACGCCTTACCGACACGGGCAAGTCATTCCATAACCGTACTGCTTGAACAGAAAAAAAAAATATTATCCGAAACAAATTCCCATCATCATCTGCCGAGCCTTTTCCCACCTATGTTGGGGTCGTCTTCCAGTCTAACCAGACGCAGCTGAATGCCAGTTACTTGCCATAACGATACTCCTTGTTAAGACTGGTTGTCAGAATTTCAGGTTTCTGGCTACCCGTAACTACTGTCATAAATCTACAAATTACAGCAGGGACGAGATTTTCGAGGCATGTGGTGGGGGGGTATCGAAATTAATATAGTATCTATTATATTTTATAGATTGACACGCATCTACGGACAGATCTCGGTAAGCGTAACTTACCTACGATCGTGCTACTGTTATTATTTAGCCACTAACCCATTCGACCCCTCTTTAACCAGCCATTGCAAGAAATGGTATATTATAAAGGCGAAAATTTGTGAGTGTGTGAGTGTGTGTGTGGGGGTGTGGGGGTGTGTTTATATCTTTGTTACTTCTTCACACTCAAACGGCTTGACCAATTTTAATAAAATTTTGTACGGACGTAGCTGACACCCTGGATTAACATATAGGCTACTTTTTATCCCGATATTCCCACGGGATCGACATTTACGCGGTTGAAACCGCGGGGCGCAGCTAGTATTAAATAAAAACTCTCCATATCGCCGTATAGGGCAGAGGTTTGTTAGCCACAGTTTTGACCCTTCACCATGCTCCATTAATATTTAATTAATTAATTCGACTGTAGTTAATGAATAGATACTTAGTAAGATGAGGTTAATGATCAAACAACTCATTACTGTCTATGGAAATTCAAATTAGTCAGTCAATTAATTAAATCAAAAGCAAAATCTGAATTAGCCAATTAACTAAATGGAATATTAATTGTTAATGTAAATCTTAGATAATTAATCAGTATATCTGATTTGTCTTTGGTACACACCTACCTACTTGAGCTTTGGTACCAAAGAGAACCAGAGAGAGAGAGAGCTAGTGAAGTCATGCATAGTCGCAGCATAATACCACAGATAATACTGAGCGACAGCCGTTTTGCGTCGATGTGACGCATGTTTCCCCAGCCTATTCTTATTTTTTTGTGTTTATGTTCTTTTTTGCGTCATTTTTACCGCAAATGAACGTATTTTCTTTCTTTCTTTCTTTTGAAGTATAATTTTATAACATTTTTTTTTAGGATATGGTATTTATCTATGGGGCTCCGTCGCCTGAAATAAATGAATAAATAAATAAAATAATAAATAAAGAGCTCTTGTTAGAATATAACATCACGCCTGTATTCTTCGACGGGTACGGCAGAGGTCTATGTTTACCTTAGACCGACATTTCGCCAGTTATATTTGCGACCCAAGTAATAGGGCGAGCCTATTGCTATCAACCGGGACAATATCCAGACTTAGGGCTGCTACTGAGAAATTCCAGATGGAAATACCCAATAATGCTTTATCTGACCTGGGAATAGAACCCAAGACATTACATACCGAGACCCCTCCGTGCTCGGAAAGCACGTTAAGCCGTTGGTCCCGGCTGTCATTCGTGAATCTTTGACAGTCGTTACTGGTAGTCAGAAACCCGAAAGTCTGATAACCAGTCTTACCAAGGGATATCGTATTACCCAGTAACTGGGTTGTGGAGGTCAGATAGGCAGTCGCTCCATGTAAAATACTGTTATTCAGCTACATCCGGTTAGACTGGAAGCCGACCCCAACATAGTTGGGAAACGAAAAGAACCCAAGACCTCGTGCTCAACAGTAGCGTTTGCAACCAATATAGGTACAATGAGGCTGTAGGTACCTACAGGTAAACAATAAATAATATTGTGACATGTAGGTACATGTCACAATATTATTTATTCTTTGATGTAGCTTTTTTGGGAGGTTTATTTTTTATTTTTATTACTTGTGTTTTTCATAAACCACCTGCAAATATATATCAAAAGTGACAGAGTTATTATAACAGATGTTCTAGTAAAAATAAACTCCGAGAATAACGAAGTAAACAAAAATATTGTTGTGCCAAATAATTTTCTGCTGGTAAATACAGACGAGTAGTATATATACTACTCGTCTGTATTTACCAGCAGAAAATTTCTGGGAATCAGTACCAGGCCATTTTATCAAGTTATTATATCAAATTATTTCGTGAACACAAGCTACCGTTTAATATTTAAATGAAAACCTAGTCTGGAGGTACACGTGGAAAATTAAAAGTGGTTGGTTAAATTGAGGCAAGAAATTATAATATTTGGTGTATATTTTGCTATGGATAGGACAATTACCATTGTGTTTACGAAGGAATAGAATTTGAGGGAAAACTTGGAAAATTGACTTATTGGCAGTGGTACATTTCTCGCAAAACAGATGGCCGATAGGGCTGAAAAGTTCTGGTTTGGCGACCGCGTACCAAAAGACATAGCGTTGGAAGGCCTCCCACAAGGTGAACCGATGACCTGATGAAGACCGCAGGAATTAGCTAAATGCGAGAAACACAGAACCGGTCGAAGTATCGTAGAGGCGATCGGCAGCGGCGGCGACCTCTCGCGTCCGACCCGGGTGCAAACCATGGTCCGGGGCGAGAGGGAGTGGGAAGCAGGTAGCGGTGCTCGGGAGGCCTATGTCCAGCAGTGGAAGTTTTTCAGCTAAAATGATTACGATGATGTGGTAATCAAGAATTTTCTAATTAGGCGAGATGCGTAATGAGCGGATGACATGTGGGTCCAGTTAACCAATAAAATACAGAAAATAAATGATGTGGTCAACTGGACCTGCGGGTCCAGTTCGAGTGGGTCCAATTGACCAAAGACTCTTGTTCCTATCGCGGGTAGAGCCTGGATGCGTTTGGCACAAGAGCGTGAGGATTGGCACAAGAAAAGCGATGCACAGCAGCGGGGTTGTGAATAATTATGAAGTTGAATCAAAGATTATAAACGCGATTCAATTTAAATTTATTCTAATTGGTTGAATATGTAATAGGATTTTCGAGTATGGAATAGGTATTTACCACAGATATAGACACACCTAGATAACGCAAGAGCAACTACTTCGCGTGCTAAAAATTGCTCCAGCTTACGTTCAAAAATCGTAAGCCGCCACTTTCGCTCAGTCCTGTGTACTGCTGGCTGGGTGAGCGTGAGCGCTGGCGCTAGGCCCCGAGGGTGGGGTGCCGCACGAGGCGGCGTCTTTGAATCGATTTGATTTTCCCATCATGACATCACTATAATGCTTGTGACGTCATAGTAGGTACTCAAAAAATGGCACGCTTGGTTTTCATAAAAATCGTGATACTTGCGTTATCTAGGTCTATCTACATCTGTAGTATTTACATAATACATTGTAAGTGCGTTACGTATGACGGTGTTTGCTTACAAACCATGAAAATTTCGTTTGATTCGGTCTAGGGTGGTTTTGAAATACTTAAATTGTGCACCTGAACACCTAGCTCTTTTGAGAAATATCGTCTTTTAACATTTTTGTTTCTTCCTTTAGTGCCTTAAGATGTGTGTATATAGGTTGTCTGTTAGTCTTATATGATTTACTCTTTCCATTTTGAAAGCCCGCAAAAATAAACGCGTCAAAATTTTAAACGTTTCTGTCAGGTTATATGGGAGATAGTTAAAATAAAGTCAGGTAAATTAACGGTTAAGCAAATATTCCAACTTAAATTGTCTGTATAGCGAAATGACAAATCTCATTCTTTATTGACAGTTGTATGAAATGGCTGTTATAACACGGCAAATTGACGTAGAGTGTCAATTAACTTAATAATTAATTTCCCTGACCGAACACAACTCAGGCTCCTAACAAAATTCAACACAGTTGCCGCTAATATAATATTGCGACCGTGCAAAGTTGCCCTGTATAATTTTCAGAGTAATTACCAACAATTTTGTCAACGATTAACTAAAGTACGTGCTGAAAGTTAACCCGTCTGTGGATGTACAGACGCCAGCACATAAAGCTGTCAAATTTCTTTAATTGATTTTGAACTTTATCGCTAAATTATAAGGCTCAAAATTGATTGGGAAAATTTGACAGTTTCGGGTAGCTTGATGTTGCGTCTGCACATTTCGTTGTAGGACGGATTTTAATACATCAATTGGCAGCGTAATTACAATGGTTACTACAATGTCACGCCATTTGGTATCCCCAAAGGGTCTGGCAGAGGTGTAGTTACCTGCAGCATAAGAACATTTCACACGTTATGATTCATCATCATTTCAGCTGAAAGACGTCCACTGCTGGACATAGGCCTCCCCCAAGCACCTCCACTTCGACTGGTTCTATGCTTCTCGCATCCAAGGGGTTCCTGCGACCTTCACAACGTCGTCGGACCATCTTGTGGGAGGCCTTCCAACGCTACGTTTTCCGGTACGCGGTCGCCACTCCAGAACCTATCGGCCATCTGTTCTGCGAGCAATGTGCCCTGCCCACTGCCACTTAAGTTTGGCAATTATTCGGGCTATGTCGGTTACCTTGGTTCTCCTGCGGATCTCCTCATTCCGTTATGATTAAGTCCGATGTATTAGGGGACGAGTCTATTGCTATCAACCAGGCACAAATCTAGACTCTGGGATGCTACTGAGAAATTCCTGATGGAAAACCCCAATAGCAATTTAACCGAACTGCGAATCGAACCCAGGACCTTCTGCTTAGTAGTAGCACTTGCTGCAATTGGACCAATGAGGCAGTATCAATTTTCATCACCATCATCCTATAGCAGTTCACTACTGGACATAGGACATAGGTCGTCGGACCACCTTGTGGGAGGCCTTCCAACGCTACGTCTTCCGGTACGCGGTCGCTACTCCAGAACCTTTCGGCCCCATCGGCTATCCGTTCCGCGAGCAATGTGCCCTGCCCACTGCCACTTAAGTTTGGCATTTCTTGATTTGACATAGAATATTCTGTGACATTCCGCAATACTGTAGCTTCCCAATCCTGTAGATTCGGAATCAGATCAGTAGTTCCGAAGATTATCCGCTACATACAACCTCACGATAAAGGCCCATTACAAGAGAAAATCAATAAAATTGTGTCTCATTAGCGGTGAAAATTAGGGAAATTTAAGTGTCCGCACTAATAAACCATATATATAATACTGTTTATTCCGTTCCCACAGACAAACCGTGAAAACGGTTTTGTAGGGCATAGTTCTAAGTCAAGATTATTTTACAAACTTGCATAAATAAAAAAAATAATACAATGATACTTAAAGTTTTCTACGTCGACAGAAAATGCTTACACTATCACAAGAAGTTATGGGTAAGTGCTTGTGATAATGTACACATACAAAATTACATTATATTACATGTACAATTTAACATTATTATGTAGCGGTATAATAAATAATAATAATAAATAAATGGTTTATATTATGGACCAAACACTTGTACACATATGTACAACGCCTTATGCGAACTACGCGTCATACTGACGTCACGTAAAATCCTGCATCGCGCAAGCAGAGTTTACCACGCAACTAGCATATAATACACCGTCCCAACATCAATCATCGGGCAGTTGTCCACCAGACACGATGTTTTGTCTTCATGATTGTAGCGTTCGTTTTCACCCAGTATAGATAACTTTAAATAACATTGTTTTATTCATATTTATGTACCGAAATAAACTCAGAGAGTCTCTTTTATAGGCTAGTAATTATCGTAAAACCTTATGGATTCTCCCCGTGCGAATAGTCAGACTCAAAGCGCCATTTTAGCTGAAAGTCGGGCTCAACACGCGTTGATGCGAAAGTCGCTGATAATATAATCTTTCTACGGCTTTCCTCCGTAATTGTCGAGCATACAATATGAACTGTGGCCTTAGTGTGAGTTTTTTCGACTCACGTTCGATTGCGAGCTCGTTACAATTTTGTATGGGAAATTAGGTTTCTCCTAGTGACCACCAGGTGGCGCTATAACTTTTTCCCATACAAAATTATAACGCGCTCGCAATCGAGGAGTGAAAAAACTCACACTTATGCCTCTGTTCGGCTATCACTCTCAACGTTGGTGATACTGTATGGAGAGAAAACTTTTCCAGATCCTCTGGAGCAGATATTTTTTTTAGGGGAGAGGATAGGAATCTCTGATAGAAACGCTATTTAGTTTTCAGCTGTTGATGCAGAAACGAACGGAACCGTCCTTCTTGGTGACGACCTCCACCGGAATAGCCCACTACGAACGAGAGTGACGAATATCTTCGATCTTCCAACATTCTTATTATTTTCAACAATCTCTTCGTTGAGAATCTTTAATTTGACAGAAGAAAGACGGCAAAATCTTTCTCTAATTGGCTGATTCTATTAGCAGATTACAATCATGAATTTATGATTTATATTAAGTACGTAGAGATATCTATAACCTTATTAATCAAAGACTTTGTGAGTGGTGACAAATTCGGTCCTACTAAATTCTTACTTCAAAATATCCTGAACAATTTGAACTCATGGGCACCTCTTATGTTGCCGTCAAGTTAAATACGTATTACTTCAAACATATTTAAGGGATATTTTAACTATGTTTGCTGCCAGATGTATTTCGAGCCCAAATTATAACCCCATGGCCACGCACACACTCAAGCGATTCGCGTCTCGCGACAGCGACTGCGGAAAAAACAAATGAAAGATGTTGTCTAGAGTATCCGACGAGTCATCATGACGTGACTTGCCGAGAGACAGGCGAAAATGGTCAGGCATGAGAGTGTCGTTTAAATAAAAAACTTTTCGATTCAGGCTTCGAAACACTTAGCATGTCAGTACAACAAAACTCATGAATCCAGAGTTAGTAGTTAAAAAAAAAACAGTGGCACTCCGGGAATGCCGACAAAAGTGAAAACAAAACACAAACAGAATACTTTGCCATCACTCACTGACATCATCATTTGCCTAGCCTTTTCCCAACTATGTTGAGGTCGGTTTCCAGTCTAACCGGATGCAGCTGAATACCATTGTTTTACATGGAGCGACTGCCTATCTGATCTTATTAATACTTTGCCATCACTCACTGACATATCGGATTTAAAACCGAGTACATCCCGAGGACAGCCGAACACATCCAAATGTAGAGCGGTAACGGTAACAGTGTCGCGAGTTCAATTGTTTTTTCCCATTTAAAAAAATGCCCAAAGCGCTTAAAGAAGTTTTCACTACAAAAAACATTACAATTACTTATTTCCTAAATTAACCCAGTGTTGGACGTAACGCGTGTCCAGTCTATTCGCAATAGCAGCCAGGAAGCTGTTGGTGCTAGCACAGAACATGCCAAGCACCGCGGATCACGACGTGCAAGCCGTCAACCTGTGCGTCCGCAAACATTCCCAGCTCCAGCGTGACAACTCCAGGCAGCAACGCTCGGAATGCATTGTTATAATGCACGCGTAGGGCGCTGAATGATATTCGCGTTTATTGAGCCTACGTAACGCAAGTCGCGTCGCAAGTCGCATCGCTCGAGGCCGTGAACAGGGGCCTAAGGGTACTTGACACAAGAGTTTCAATGTGTTTCTTAACTATTTCGATATAAACTTTGAGGTGTTAGCCTAAATCAAGGATTATGTTCAGAGGTAAGGAAAGGTCAGGTATAGTTTTGTGATTAAGGGACACGTGAATTATGAGTTCACACAGAAAAGGAGTGGGCCGGATAAAGTTAGTACTCACCTACGCTTGTACAAAATTTCATGCATCTATTCTCAGCGATTTAGGCTGTACGTTTTTTCTAATGTCAATGTCATTCAAGATTTTTATTCGGATTAACAAGTACGAACTTGTGTTGTACACACGCCAGCACATCAAGCTGCTACAATCTGTCAAATTTCTTTAACCGATTCTCAACTTTATCGCTAAAGCCAGTTTCGGGTAGCTAGATGTGCTGGTGACTGTACAATACAGTATAAATTAAAAGAAATTTATGAATACTTTATTAACACCAGAATATATATAACAAAAAGATACATTTAGATTTTTATTAGGTAAACAAGCCATGTGTCCGATGGGATTATTGGTTTGTCTAAATACCCGTTCCTCATCAGCAAAATGACGAACTTCCATAAAAAAAACTTTCATTCCCTATTTAACGCCCCCCAGCTGCATGGACCCAAGGACCTTAGACAGGTTAGGACAGACTGGACGTAGAAGGCGGAGGTCAGGGTGTTGTAGCGCACCTTGGAAAAAGCCTATGTCCAGCAGTGGACTGCAATAGGCCTGTACCAGTATCTACAACGCCACATGCAAACCACGCATCATACTGACGTCACGTACAATCCTGCATCTCGCAAGCAGAGTTTACCGCGCAACTAGCAAATACAACGGCCCGACATGAATCATTGGGCAGTTGCCCGCCAGACACAACACCCGTCTGGTCGGAGGATCTTCCCTTTTCTATAGAGTATGAGTGAACTTTACACCCTGTTCCTCTATAAACTGAGCTGATGTTGATTAATAAAGAACAACCTTTATTATTCGCACGAAAACATCCCCCAAAAAGCAGAATAAACGTTGGAGGTAGGATTTATTCGTGTCCAGTCGTTTGCAAGCGTAGCGTTTCGAGGTTGTCATGTACAACGTCCTGTATGTTTGTTTTTATTTCAAGTGACGTTTCATTCGTGGTAAAGGGGACAATTTTCGGTGTTCTTCAAACGAGTTTCTACAGGGTTATTGGAAAAACACCAACAACCTTTTAAGAGGTCATTGTACTCATCATTATGAACAACTTTTACTATGGGACCAAACCCGAAACCGCTATTACTATAACTTATGAATCGTGTAACTTTACGAAGTTTGAAGTTTATGTTGCATAGCTTTGGACATTGTGACGCTTTTGTTCTTTAGCATGGGGTCCTGAATTTGATCTCCATGTCAGGTACATTGTTATTAGGTTTTTTCATTAGAGATCCATACCAATATTACAAATGCACCAGTGACTCTATTAGTCTCTCGTTGTGCCTGTCTGTCTGTTACCTTTTCAGGCCCTAACGGCAGAACGGAATAGGATGAAATTTAGAATAGACCATGACCTGAGTTAGGATAGGGTGGTAGAGGGGTAGGATACTTTTTATCCCAGTTGTAGGTACGTTCCCGTGGTATTACTTCCGACCTTCCGACCGCGCCTTGGGTCTCAATTTTTGTTAGTTACCAACTATTAAAATGGGACTTCAAAGTAACTGGTGAACTGAGTGTGCCACACATCTCTATCTGCCTCGTTAGGGAATAAAAACATGGTGTTGTATTATTCTATATCATTAAAAAACAACTGTCCCAATTTATTTCCGAAAAAACGCTATCAAAATGGCCAATTGATATCTCTAGTACTTTTGCGTCGTCAGTTCAAACTGCGGTCGAACGCAATGCGGTTTTGTTGGGCGACACAACGACACGAGAAATTTGTGGCAAAATGGAACGCAACGTGTTTATCAATGTTGAACGAAAAAAAAGACCATTACTGACGGACTGGTTAATTTTGTTTGCTAAGGATTTTGGTGTTTTGGTGACTACAAATGGGAGTTTGGGATCTGTGGGGAAATGTTCTATTTTACAAGCTGTTGGCCACGGTGTCTGTTCTGAATGAAAGAGTAGGCCCCCATTGTTAGCTTGCCGTCGGGTAAGGATCAGGCCCGGGTCGACGGCGCGTTGTGTTCCACGCGCGCCTCAAAGAAATGTCAAAGCATATATTTCAATTAAACCAATTACAGGCACTTTTGAATTGTCAAGGGGTCGGTCAGTCAGAAAGATGAAGCTAGCTAGTCAGCACTATCTGACGGGGTCCGCTAGGGCCGATGCCTGCCAGGATCGCGGGTTGTTCGAAAGAGATACCGTGGCCCCTGGCACAGGCAACTGAAGGAACACGGGTGAGTTTTAGTCAGTAAAAGTCTGACACACCCCTCCGCCCAGAGCGGGAGAAGTTATTTGATAATTTGCCACCTAAAAAAAAAAAAAAAAAGGAGGAGTAATTGTTCAGGGGATAGTATTTTAAAGAAATTTCAGTGAGCCCTTTCGCAGCCGTGAGGCACACACTATTGTTGTTGTAACATAGTTTTTTATTTTTTTATCTTGTTAATTTTGTATTTTGTGTTTCACGAACTGTGTCCAAATAAACATTTTTCTTTCTTTCTTTCTTTCTTTACAGCCTCTAAAAAACAGCTCTTATTTTGCGTTGTTTCTATCTTGGGCCTCTTGACATAAATGTGAAAAACTGGTCAAGTGCGAGTAGGACTCGCACACGAAGGGTTCTGTACCACAAGGCAAAAACGCCGAAAAAAACACGTTTGTTGTATGGGAGCCCCCTTAAATATTTATTTTATTTTGTTTTTAGTATTTGTTGTTATAGCGGCAACAGAAATACATAATTTGTGAAAATTTCAACTGTCTAGCTATCGCGGTTCTTGAGATACAGCCTGGTGACAGACAGACGGACGGACAGACAGCGAAGTCTTAGTAATAGGGTCCCGTTTTTACTCTTTGGGTACGGAATCGTAAAAATACCGACAGCAACGATAGCATAATCAGCCTATAATGTTCCCAGTGCTGCGATACAACCTTCCTCTCGTTGAGAGGGAGTGGGCTGTAATCCAACACGCGGCCCAGTGCGGGTTGGTAGATGTCACATGTTATCGAATTTTTGCTTCTTGGACATGCTGGTTTCCTCCCTATGTTTTCCTTTACCGTTTTGAGAGCAGTGGTGATGAAATTCTTTACGCATGGTAAAGCGCATGCCTGAGTTACCGCTGTTCTTGAGCCACCACTGCTCTTACAGCAGCGTTAAACAACACATGATTTTGCAATTTGAATCTGGCTATACATAAAATATATATCTAACAAATAGCCAAAAACAGATACCCAGAAAAAAAAACTTTAAAAACTGGGTCAAGTTCTGAATAAACTGTTTTCCGACATGAAAATAAACCATAAATTTTGAGCCTAATTTCAGATACTACGATCAAATTAAGTTGCTTACAAACTTTACGCGCCTAAACTTCCATAAAATACACTCATTTATGGATTAATATTTTGTAAGTTGGTAAATATTTTAAGATTCGCTCGTCGTGTAACTAATCCAGTTTAAGTTTGTTCTCTGGTTTTTTTTTTGTTCTCTGGAGAGTATTTTCGCAAGGTTCGAACTGAAAAAGAGAAGTTCTTTTTTCGAATAAACTTACATATTTTGCAGTTGGAGAATTGACCGCGAAGAAAATTTAAGGCAGAACATTTTTTCGATTACAAAGTCATGTTTGTTCTTGGGATAAATTCATCCCGACTACGGAACCCTTCCTTGTGCGTCGTCCAACACGTTTTTAACCGTTTTTTGTTTGTTTGTCATTATTATAATCTAAACCGATTTACCTGAAATAATAAAAATTGTCTCGAAATCCACACTTCCAAACTAATTGTAAATTAAGTCCTGGGTTAGGACATTGAATACTTTTTTATCCCGGTAATACATTCTTATGGTATAATTACTACCTACTGGGCTCAAACGATAAAAAACCGAGGAAGAATACCAGAGATCGATACGAAAAGAAGAAGAAGATGGTATAATTTCGATGAAGTCGCAGGCATAAGCTGGTGTAAAATAAACACAGATGGTTATTCACACGGCCACTTTTTGCGAGCTTAGCTGGCGCACTGCCATGCACAGTGATAGTCTAAAGAAATGGATATTAGCATTCTGTACGAGGTAGTTACTAGCATTTTGTTTGTAAGTTTGACTTAGAGTTTTAACACTGGAACTCTGCCAAGACACCGCAAGAGTCCAATTTCAACTACTTTTACTTGTTTTTATTTGATAGATACAGGTTGGGGACTTAAGCTGGATTCATACTACTGTGTTGTGTCGTGTTGTGACGCCTCCTGACGCATTGTTAGCCAATCAAAACTCGTTGTAATTTGGCGTAGTACTGAACAGATTCGTTTGATTGGTGTATCCCGAGTCACGACACAACACGACACAGTAATGTGTCTGCGGCCTGAGTCTAGTAGCTGGTTTTTGCTTCATTATGATGATTTTTTTATTTTTTTTTTGGATAGCTCCAAATCCTCCAAAAAAACATGGCCAGAGATCGCTCAAAACATCCTGGTTTGGAAGTATAAAGGGGAGGCCTTTGCACAGCAGTGGGACACAATACAGGCTATTGAAAAAAAAATGTACAACTAAAATATGATCTGCACCTTAAGGGCTGTTTTTGTCAGCGGAAGATTAACCATTGCAAACTGAACCAATCCCGGTCCAGAATGATCCAATTTCGCTCGCTTCGTTCGCTCTTGTATTCCTTCTATTTGTAAGGTCACAATGACGGGTTAACCTCCTAAATCAGGCAACAACCTATTTTTTCCTTTGAACAACAACCTTTTGAGCTTCGCCGTAATTAATTAAAAAGGGCTCCCAAGCCTCAACATATTTTGATACGGGATCCCTTAAGAATCAGCTACGCCACTGACTTGTGTGCAAGAAGTAACTTTTTTCTAACCTCAGTAATCGTCAATGATTTTGCAATTCAAATAATTTTTTTATTTAATAATTTGTTAATAATAAATAATACGTAATGTATTTAATAACGTGTACACACATTAGATAAACAGACAAAAAAAAAATAGTTACAAAGTGGATGCATATTTCCAAAGAAATCTCTTCTAGCATACCTGCGATAGGAAAGTAGACAAAGAGATGTAAACAGCGTGTGTAAAAAAAAAATACATAAAACCAAAAACAAAAAAAAAATAAAAAGCAAACATTAATTGCTGGAAAAATCTTTTTAACAAAAAAATAAACCGACAAAAACACCTAGAAATAAAAAAAAATAAACCTTATTTTCGAACTTTTTTTTTAAAATTAGCTTACGCTGTCCGACTGCTGAGCAAAGGCCTCACCCAAATCCTTCACACTATCCTTTTTTAGAGTGACCTCGTCTGAGCCCCTAAATTAATGTAAATTACTAATTTTGAGTAAATTATTTCACCACCACTGCTCTCAAAACGGTGAAGGAAAACATTGTGAGGAAACCGACATGTCCTAGAACCAAAAATTCGAAGACATGTGACATCTACCAACCCGCACTGGGCCCGCGTGGTGGATTACGGCCCACTCCCTCTCACAGTGAGGAGGCCTGTCAGTGTCCCAGCAGTGGGAACATTATAGGCTGATTATGACTAATTTTGAGTCGGCGCCAAATCAACGCAGATCAACTAACGAAGATTAATAAAGCTGCCATCATTTTAATTGGTGCCTTTACAGGTACAGTTGCAAAAAGCAGTTGTACCTACACTTGGTTGCCACAAAAAAGCGCGTATGTATTTTTGTTTTTGTCAGTGTGGACCTTTTTTGTGTGTTAAATAAATAATTATGTTAATAACATAGAACATAAGCCACATTGTTACTAACATATAAGTACTAACATAAGATATAATATTGTTACTAAGATCTTGTATGTATTTTTGTTTTTGTCAGTGTGTGGACCTTTTTGTCTGTTAAATAAATAAATTATTATTATAATAATAATAATCACCTCTTTTCTCGCGCAACCTGTTACTACACATGATTCTGAACCCCTGTGTTCAAATTTTTCGACACTTATAAAAAAAAAATAGCTGTTGCACACATTTGACCGCGTTGGTCACACACACACACACCCCCACACACACTTTTCACTTGGCGCACTTTTCTATGAAACGGCTGATTAAAAAAAAAATTGCTGTTGCACACATTTGAACGCGTAGGTCACACACATTTGACCTCGTAGGTCACACACATACACACACTTTTCACTTGGCGCATTGTTCTATAAAACAGCTGATTTAAAAAAAAATGCTGTTGCACACATTTGAACGCGTAGGTCACACATACACACACACCCCCACACACACTTTTCACTTGGCGCACTTTTCTATGAAACAGCAGATTTTTTTTTGATAGTCAACGTAAAATTTCTACGCTTAAGGGGTCTAGAATTATTGTGCTGAATTCATGTTTTCTGTTTGCGCATCAACGTCGAGACCACCCTGTAAATCTAATACAAACTATTATAGAAGTTTCGTTTACCCAATATCTCCCTTGGTGATAAGTTTTGAGTTCGACCAGCCGACACCGCCCTCTGGTGGCAAAGATCAATATTTCGAAACGAATTCGCGATACAGTTTGACTGTTTGATTGGTTGAACACTTTTATAGCAACTTTGGGAGCTGTTGTGTGTAGCCATGAAAACAGCGATAGGCACCCAGAAAAAAAAATAAAGCAAATACGTTTATTTGTGGTAAGTATGACGCAGAAAAAGAACATAAACACAACAAAAACACAGGTTGGGGGAAAATATGCGTCACATCCACGCGAAACGGCAATCCTATGCGAGTCACAGATTTTCAGCGACAGCTGGCGTTAACATGACCTACCAACTCTATTCAAATCAGCCTATAATGTTCCCACTGCTGGGACACAGACCTCTTCTCTTCGAGAGGGAGTGGGTTGTAGGTAATATAGCACACGGGCCCTGTGCGGGTTGGTACATGCCACATGTCTTCCAATTTTTGGTCCTGGGACGAAGCCGGCTTTCTCAAGATGTTTTCCTTCACCGTTTTGAGAGCAGTGGTGATAAAATTACTTTTCGCAAAGTAAAGCGTCTGCTTGTGTTCGAACGCACAACCTACAACTCATAAGTCGGGGTCGTTACCTCTGGGCCACCATTACTCTCATGATGACAACTTGAGAACCGAAAATCCCGGAATC
Source organism: Oligia strigilis (assembly GCA_951800025.1). NCBI lineage: Eukaryota > Metazoa > Arthropoda > Insecta > Lepidoptera > Noctuidae > Oligia > Oligia strigilis. Next base: position 10,874,286 of record OX637564.1, on the reverse strand, counting down.
CCGGTATCCCGGTATCCCACCAAAAATCGCTAGTTTCGAAGCTCCACTACAAAAAAACTTCTCAGGATGATTGTATTGCAAAATGTTTTTTGTGTCGTTACCCTCCATTGACAGTTACGTTAACTCGTTTATTTGTTTAAATTCGTTTTTTTTTTTGATCTTACAAAATTTTTAAACACTGATTTTAACTTTGTTTAAAAAATTGGTCGACTGAAAATATTTTTTTTTAGCCTATACTGTCCCACTGCTGTTCAAAGGCCTCCCCCAAATCCTTCCAGGAAGTCATTTCCCGCGCCCATAGTTACCTACACCTCTGCCTAATCCTTTGGGGCATGCAGCACCATAATTGCGTAACACACACTAATCCATTGCTTCAAATGTTCGATAAATGTGTCTGCTCAACAACGTAAATAACGCAATGAATGTTGTTGAAATGTCAAAATGAAACCCATTGCTACTGATGACAGAGGTGTGATTTTGCGTTATGTTATTAGTATGGGAATATTGACGGATAGTTCAAACCCACAACCTCTTGCTTGGGAGCACTCCAAAGCATGACGAAACTTGATGCACATAACACTCACGAAACTATGTACTTGAATACTCCGATATTCTCTCTCTAGAACTGTAACATTTCTCCATCCATTTCGTAAAGCAAAGAGTACTAGCGAAGTAGCGATACAAAGTTTGTGAAGTATTATCGAACAAATATGTTCGGGATTGAAAGCTGTTACTTCGCATGAAAAATGAGTTCGATATAGAGTTGATATCGGTGTGTATCGATTAAAGTTACGAGTATAGTTTTTCGGTTTGTTTCTCATATATCGTTTGACGTCGTCACTCGTTTGTAAGGGACCGATTTATTCGATCGAAGAAACTAGGTGGGTTAAGTGTGTTTTTATGCAATTAGTATTCCACAATCTGCTCTTAAAACGGTGAAGGAAGACATCGTGGTGAAACCGACACACGGCATGTCCTAGAACCAAAAATTTCAAGACATGTGACGTCCACTCTTTCTCGATGAGAGGAGACCTGTGTCATACCATCATAGACTGATTATATTATGATATGTGTATTCTGTAAAAAAAATCGCACCACGAAAACTTAGGTGAAGTAGCTGCCAAGACAGGGATTGACAGTATTGACAATTAACACGCGACACCACGCAGCGAAACACGACGCCGACAATGTTACGTGTATAGTTCATAGTTTTAAGTGTTTTTTAATTATGTATTAGTTTATTATTTTATAAGATTATTTTGTGTATTTTATCTATGGGCCTTAGTTGCCTGACAATAAAATGATTATTATTATTAACCACAAAGTTCGTGTATTTTCATTTAACATTTAACCTATTTAATTAGTATACTTTCAAACAACATCGAGAAAAGAAAACTATTTTGCGTTTGTCAGTCCTATTACTTCGTTTTCGCTTCGCGTTCATTCATCAAAGAGTGTCCATGGAGTTTCTTGCCCGTTCTTCTCCATAGGTACCTACGGTTTGGAATGGGCAACTAGCTTCATCTTTCTGACTGACCGACCCCTTGACAATTCAAAAGTGCCTGTAATTGGTTTAATTGAAATATATGCTTTGAGTTTGAGTTTCTGACTTTTCTTGGTTTTGCTTGGCTCCTAAGGGCCCTTAAGCCTTCCTCAAAAATTGGGCTTTCAAATACAAAAATCGGGGGGCACGGCAGTGCCCCCGCCAAGTCGAGCGCGAAGCAAAACACTGCCGTACCATCTTTACAGGAACCATTTCGCCGCATTTTCAGGCCCCTATTTGAGAACCTCTGGATAAGACCAGAACGCAGAAATTTTCGTCATCCAGTAAGCTATAATCACATACTTATAATCCAAAATTTCAAGTCTGTAGGTTATTTAGTTCCGAAGTTAAGCGAAAGCAAAGTTTCGCATTTACGACACTCACTCACTCACTAATCATCAAAATAGAACTAGTACTTCCCATAGACTCAGAGTGCTGAAATTTGGTACAGAGTTAGGGTTTAATGGCCACATAAAGGGAAAACTATAAAAATTAGGATAATCGAAGATCTGGAGTACCTGGTGACCCTGATTAGAAAACACAAGAGCCCAACCAAACTATTAGAGATCGACATACCGCCTTTACAAAAAATATTTAACTTGGTGGGCCGCTTCATTTGATGTGAAAAATCGAAGGTCTGAAGTATCTGATGAAGAACCCTCAGCTGGTCTCAGCTGTATTAGAGATATGGTAATGCCATTGGTATTACTACGATGAATAAATAAAAATCGACTGTCATTGCAAAAATCTAGCGTAGTGGGACACATCTTCTAATTTAATCTAGCCTATAGTGTCCCACTGCTGGGCGAATGCCTCCCCTTCTGCTTTTAATACGCATATAAATTTAAAGGAAAACTCTGGATAAGACTAGACTGGCTTTTATACTTATACTAACAAGTTTATAAGAAGAAACAGTCGAACGATTAACTTTATTATACTCGAACATTACACAAATTAAATAAACAAAGGAGGATGGACAAAAATGTATGGAAGCTGGTACCAGAAAAACATGGCAACCAAACAAAATAATTTATATACAGTTTTAAAGGTCTAATTAGATAGAGCAATAGTCGTTAGGGGGGATAGTCTCAGTTCGCTGTCCGTTCAGAGATATACAACCTTTAAAGGTTAGGTTATCGTTAGGTTAGGTCATAAGTAACAATAAAACACTCTTGCTTTATCGTGACGTGCTTGAATTTTATCTACCTTTTTTTTACCCCGTTTTTCCATTTACACTACGCTGGGGGTCGCGGGAACGTACAATCCTTCCGCAGCGCCCTAACCTAACCTACATAATGTTAAAGGTTGTATATCTCTGAACGGACAGCGAACTGCGACTATCCTCCTTAACAACTATTGTTCTACATAATTAGACCTTTCAATCTGTATATAAATTATTTTGATTGGATGTAATTAGTTTTCAACGCCCTAACCTAACCTAACCTAAACCTAACATAAATGTATAATGCTAAAGGTTGTATATCTCTGAACGGACAGCTAACTGGGACTATCCCCATAACAACTATTGTTCTACATAAATAGACCTTTCAATCTGTATATAAATTATTTTGTTTAGATGTAATTAGTTTTCGGGTACCAAAACGCCCAAACCTAACCTACCATAAATGAATAGTGTTGAAGGTTGTATATCTCTGAACAGACAGTGAACTGGGACTATCCCCCATAAAAACTATTGTTCTACATTTCAATCTGTATATAAATTATTTTGTTTAGATGTAATTAGTTTTCGGGTACCAAAACGCCCTAACCTAACCTAACATAAACCTAACATAAAAGTATAGTGTTAAAGGTTGTATATCTCTGAACGGACAGCGAACTGGGACTATCCCCTATAACAACTATTGTTCTACATAATTAGACCTTTCAATGTGTATATAAATTATTTTGTTTGGATGTAATTAGTTTTCGGGTACCAAAACGCCCATCCTCCTTACACTAAAATATTAATTTCGCTCAAAATTTGGTCAAAATATAATGCATTGGACTAAGAGTGGCGGTGATACTCGTACACGTCGCTAGATGACGCTGACTGTATTTTAAAACGCGCTTACGTTTGTTTTTCCGATAACCATTTAATAATAATTTGATTCACGAATTATTGCCTTTTAAGTCAAAATTTGAGATCATACCCCGGGCATACGTGTACAGAGAATAATTCCCAATCTGTGTGGCGTATGCCCTAACAATTCACAAGAGCCAAGGTCTAAGTCTAAAAAATACCCTCATGGACATTGGCACCTCCATATTCTCTTGTGGCCAAGCCTACGTGGCGCTTTCACGAGTAACCAAAATTCATGGGGTGCACATCATAAATGTTGACTTCAAGAGTATAAAAGCTCAAGCTACTGCGATCACCGAATACAACCGGCTTATGCGTAAATACCGCGCCGATCTTTCAGAAATTAAACCGTCTAAAAGAATAAATAATGAACGCGAATGGGCAATACGAAAAACTGTTGCTACTGTACAAGAATCAGAACCGGAAAAAAAGAAAATAAAGATTTGTAGTAATAAAAAAACTAAAAACTGTGTCTAATAAGAAAATCTAATAAAATAAATCAATATACGTACAAAAAGAATACGTACGTACGTATACGTTTCTACAAAAAGAAGTGAAATCCCACCAAAAACATTCTGTAAAAAACTAGCCAAGTCTCAATGGAGCTGCTTGTTTATTATCTCTAAAAAGTAATGAAATCTAGACAAAGTCGTACCAAGTCTAAGGTTTCTTACTGCGATTTCTTTATTATTATAGTTAATGTTGTGTGACTTGGCCGTTGAACTTGGCTACAAAACCAGGTGCTCCATGACACCATTGCACCAATCTGTCGCCAGAACCGCTACCCATTGACGATGGAAAATTGCCACTTGGAAAACGTTGATTCAATAACTAGTCAATTGTAGGCTTGATAAAGCTGCGTATTTCAATAATACTTATGTATAGGCGAGCCTGAAACAAACAGTATTAAAAATTATTTCCAGTACAGACGGACTTATAATCATTGATAGAAGTACGTCTGTACGTCTATTTTATGTTAGATCGGTGGTCGATTTGACGCTCCAAAAAGAAGAGAGCAGAAGTCAGCATTGTCAATGCTGAATGCATGTGTTGCACAATCAACAACAGCCTAAAATGAGATACTAGCGTCCAATTACCAATACCAGTATGGGCTGTTATCTCGCTTAACAAACATAGGTAGTTATAACAGATATAACATTACGCGTGTAACCAAAATTGTACCCACTAACGTATAAACAATGTTCAACGGCCAAGTCACACAACATTAACTATAATAATAAAGAAATCGCAGTAAGAAACCTTAGACTTGGTACGACTTTGTCTAGATTTCATTACTTTTTAGAGATAATAAACAAGCAGCTCCATTGAGACTTGGCTAGTTTTTTACAGAATGTTTTTGGTGGGATATTATTTTTCCAAATCCGACCGGTAGTTCCCGAGATTAGCACGTTCAAGCAAACAAACTCTTCATATGGGTCATATTCAAAATAATTGTAAGTTACGGATAGGAAACAGATATGAATATTATTTGATTGTAACAGAAAAGTAACAGAAAGGAATTATTAGGGCAAGTTTAAATAGCACACGTTTATAACAGGCTACGAGTGCGAAGTCGGTGTGGGTCGCTAGGTGGGTACATAATGAAATAACATTTTGGTGATCGTATTTTAGTTGGTATAATTGCATATAAATTCATCATCATCATTGCCATAATGCCTTATCTCTGAAACTACCGAGCCTAAAATTTTGATATTAATATTAAGGCAAAAGGATTCTAATGATTAGAATTATGTAAAGCCATATTTGTTACGGTCGTGAATCATATTTTAATCAACATACAACTTTACACTGACCTGTAAATTGCAAAAAACCTGAGTCAATTTGAATTTCGCGGGCTACCTTGGCGCATCCTCCTTAACTGATACTGAGACGGCCGACGAGAGGCTGGGTACGCCTCGGCGAGGCTGCGCGGTTAGTATAAAAGGCTCAAGCAGTGAGGACTGAGGATACGCAGTAAAACATGCACACACATACAATACATGGCACAGCAATGCAATACATGGCACAATATACGCAAACTTTACATACTTCAAATAAATTTAAGTAAGTAAAAAAAAATGTTTTGGCTAACCTGCGGTGCACTAAGTACCTATTAATATTTTATTTTCATTAATTCATACATGAGACAATGTGAATAACGCCTAATCATTCATATCTGTTACGTAACGGAAAAAAGTGACAGATAAAATAACGTATATGAATTAATTGCACGTGTCTATCCTACAAATCTATTTATTTCCACACCAATTCACATGATTATACGAATATTTTATAGTTATAACAAATATCACAATACAGCCCTTTCCTAGTATGAGTAATAAAACAGTAAGTACTTACCGCTACTGTAAACGACTCACATTGAATATTTACTTTTAAAAGTCTAATTTTCTTCGACAACGAAACGAGCTAAAAAACTATATTGAACAAAATGGCAAAGCGTTTATTCTTACGCGTCGTGTAGTAACAGCTAGTGAACTAATTTTGCCAGTATTTCAAATTTCTTTATTGCCATGGAAATAATGTTAAAATAGCATAACAGAGAAGAATAACAGATATGTGCAAAATCAGGACACTCATTAATAAATTAAATTTGGAGTACACTAAATAGTATTTTATATTTTGTTTAGTAAAGTGTTGAAAGTTTAAACAATATTCTCTGAATATATATTTTTTTTTAACTTTTGTGTAGGAATAATAATTAAATTATTTTTTTTAGTTTACCGTTAAAGACGTGGACATAGAATACTTGTATGAAACGGATCCTACGCAATGTCTGGTTTAATTTTTTTTAATGAATTGTTTAGGTTTACCAAATGTTTCGTTGTTTTTTATTAAGCTCAAATAAATATTTTATCTGTTTGTTTATGAAATTCTAGTCAGTTGCATCTCGTTATGAAAATAATTGGGTTGGACATTAAGACAGTAGTAAATATACAATTATTTTGAATATGACCCATATAGATAGATTGGGTGTAAACGATAAACGAAACTATGTTAAAAACATATTTTTTTACCTCTGTAACAATGGATCCTTTAAAACGACCAGTAGGCAAGGAAATTTAAAAGTTAAAATTTATTCATAGGGAACAATTTCGCTTAATCCAACTAGGCGCGTAATTAAATTGTTCTTGAAGAATAATCTCATCCCTCATATGATGTTTTTGTACAGCATCCACTGAGATATTTGGGAAGTCCGTTTTGATTGCTTTTAAAGCATGACTACCTTTACGTAGGTAAACAAAATAAGACGAGTTCATACTTCACACTAATATTATAAAGGCGAAAGTTTCTGTGTGTGTTTATATGTTTGTTACTTCTTCACGCTCAAACGGCTGGATCAATCTTGATAAAATTCGGTATGAAGGGTTTTTATCCCGATTTCCCGATATTCCCACGGGATCGAAACTTATGCAGGTGAAACCGCGGGGCGCAGCTAGTAATATTATAAATGTGAAAGGAAGCGGGCAAAAGCTGTTTCATAAAATTAGGTAATAAAGTAGGTACGTGCTTATAACTTCTTAGGAATCAGAATATGTGTCCACCCAAAGTGTATGTGTACAGTCACGAGCATAAGTATGTAGACACTTGACTTTATTCAAAGGCGATTTTCTCCTTTATTTTTTAATGAAATTTTATATTATTACGAACATAGTATTTTCGAACCCATAGGTTTATGTAAAGTGTCGTATTTTAACGTTGCATTCGTTATTTCATGTAAAAACCGCAATTGAAAGTTGCCAAGTGTTGACATATTAGTGCTCGTGACTGTACAGTCACGAGCAAAAGTATGTATACACTTGGCTTTATTCAAAGGCGATTTTCTCCTTTATTTTTGAATGAAATTTTATATTATTTCGAACATAGTATTTTCGAACCCATAGGTTTATGTAAAGTGTCGTATTTTAACGTTGCATTCGTTATTTCATGTAAAAACCGCAATTGAAAGTTGCCAAGTGTTGACATATTAGTGCTCGTAACTGTACTCACCCTAATTGAGTAACACACTACCAATCTCAATCTGAACTATTTTGAAGGATCTTGCTAATCCATTGCTTCATAGATATGTTGGAAAAAATCTGCTCAACCACATAAATAACGCAATGTATGTTGTTGAACTGTCAAAATGTAAGTCATTGCACTAATGATACCCTGGTTATGGCAATTGACTCGCCCATAGGTAAGTCTTAAGCATGGACATTGCTGGCAGAGTGTGAAAGTAAATAATATTAATTTTTGAAACTAAACTTTTAGGTACACGTCAAAATAAATTATGTTTTAAAATTAGGTCTGTGTTTTCTATCCGATTACTCGTACTCTAAGAATAAACACCGAAACCAACTTAGAGATCACAGTATCTTTTAAGTCCAGACAATAATCGTGGTCGGGCCAAGGATCACGCAGATTAGTGTCTGAGATGCCCTTTTGAGGAAACAACTTATACACATAGACACACACAGAAAGAACCGGTCCTGCAACTGCTTGCATTTGTCAGTTATCATGTAGCTTAACTCGTTACTTAAAGTACTAACACCTCTGCTTACCTAGCTGGGAATACAGATTTCATGTAACATCATGTACAGTAATGTAATCAAAGCGGTCTGATCTTTGTTTCCATGAAACCGCTCTGAATGGAACACGTCATCAATCGAGCTACCACACCGTACCAGATATACCTAAAACTGGGCCATTCCCAAAATCCGAGCTGTATGATTTATAGTTCGATTACCGCAGCTTTCGGTGACTAGCGGTAAGGAAAGGGGAAAAAGAAAACCAACTGATAAAATTACTTTTTTTAGCGCTACTACGACTGGACCGGAAAGGCCTGCGCCTGGTGACGGGGACCATCACGGGATACTGCTCACTAAATAAACACTTTCACACAATAGGCATAACGGACAGTCCCCTGTGCAGGGCTTGCATGGAGGCTGATGAAATGAAATCATTGCGCATGTGTTCTTTGAGTGCGCAGGCGTCACCCAGATAAGAACAGAAACCCTCGGGACACCCAGATCATACACAGATGTTCTCAACAGATCAGAAGACTTAATCAGCTTCTGGAGGGAGGTGGGCTGGTTGGAATAACCACCGACGGCCGCCATGGCCCACGCACAATGGTCCTTTTGAAGGACTAAGTGCGGAAACCAAACCCATAACATAGAACGAATTAAACAGAATCGTCAGGGGACAGGGACCTCGAGGTGGTTAAATTAGCTTGAAAATTGGTTAAAAAAAAAAAAAAAAAAATTAAAAAGTGTTTATTCACAGAAACAATTTTTTAACCGCGTAACAGCAAAACGCGCAAAATTTAAATATCGTGCTAGCCGATAAGTCAATAGGCGTTTAGAATCGACTAGCACGATATTTAAATTTTGCGCGTTTTGCTGTTACGCGGTATTAACAAACTGCTCTTACGCGGTTTCACACGCGCAGTGACGTTATGCGCTTTGTTAGATTAACAGGTTTATTTTTTGCATTCATAATCACTATTTTCGAGCGAGGGCGATATTTTAAATTTCCACACAGTAATAATGATAAATTAATCAAATCAGTCCCTTGTGAAGGCCGCTGGAATCTGCCGGATGCGGGAAGCACAGAACTGGTCGAAGTAGTGGTGCTTGTGGCCTATGTCCAGCAGTGGACGTCTTTCGGCTGAATGAATGAATGAATGAGTATTTTAAAGCTATTTGCGACGCTGTCAACTTTTAGAATGGACATTCATAACAGCGGGCTAATTGTGTAACACACTATCAGTAGCAATGCGTTTAATTTTGACAGTTCATCAACATACATTGCGTTGTTTACGTGGTTCAGCAGACACATTTTTCGAACATAATGAAGTAATGGATTAGCCAATATCCTTCAAAATTATTCAGATTTAGATTAATAGTGTGTTACGTAATTAGGGTGCAGGAATTTTATTCTTAGGTAGCATTTGCAGGCAATGTAAACCTAAATATGATTTTATGTTGTAGCAACCAAAACTTATTTTGTTCAGAGTGGTCCTTCTGTGTTCTCTAAGCATTTTGTAACCTATCAGTTTTGAAACTGGGGTAGATTGAGCGTGGTTAATGATTGATGCAGTACTGAAACATAGAGTTAAAAGCTAGTATCTGTCTACGGTTCTATCCATGACAGTGTAACGTGCAGCTAATGGTCATACAAGGGAGTTACTAAATACAGACTATAGAGGTATTAGGAACAGGGTGTAAAGTTCACTCATACTCCATAGAAAAGGGAGGATCCTCCGACCAGACGGGTGTTGTGTCTGGCGGGCAACTACCCGATGATTCATGTCGGGCCGTTGTATAAATATGCTAGTTGCGCGGTAAACTCTGCTCGCGAGATGCAGGATTCTGCATGACGTCAGTATGACGCGTAGGGCGCATGTGGCGTTGTAAATACCGCTACAAGGCCAAAGCATATTTGGGCCGCACGCACCGAAACGTATATATCTTTTTGCATCACTTTAGTACATTTTGTATGAACCGTAGAACACTGAAGGCAAGCCTTTTCCTAACTACGTTGGGGTCAGCTTCCAGTCTAACCAAATGCAGCTGAATACCAGTATTTTACATAAAGCGCTGAGTGGTTTATTTTTTCTATCAATAATCATCAAACTAAAACTACTTCCGATTCGATTGCATAAATTAATATTTTATACTTTAGTGTAAAAGCAGATTCAGAATACATTATACCTACATTGCAGAAAAAATATATTGAAATCTGTGTATCTTACACTGAAAGAACTGCAAGAAAACTACAACGAAAGGATAAGTAATTTTGTATGAAATTGTATGCAGACTGCAAATTCTGCAGAGTAAAAACATCTGGGACTGGGACCTCCAAGTTGTACATTTGTATGTAAAGTGTAAGGAAATCATCATAATAATAAGACTGGAAGTAGGTAAGGAATCTCATCTGCTGTAAAACTACAAAGTACAGACTAGCACATCAAACTACCCGAAACTGTCAAATTTTCCCAATCAACATTGAACCTTATGCTTTAGCGATAAAGTTGAAAATCTATTAAAGAAATTTGACAGATTGTAGTAGCTTGATGTGCTAGCGTCTGTACATAAAATCACGGTTTCCCTCTAAGGCTAAGGCAGAGGAGTACACCCATGTTTCGCCAGTTATGTTAAAGTTCCATGTAATAGAGGGCAAGCCTATTGCCATCATCATCATCTCCCTAGCCTTTTCCCAACTATGTTGGGGTCGGCTTCCAGTCTAACCGGATGCAGCTGAAATATCAGTATTTTACATGGAGCGACTGCCTATCTGACCTCCACAACCCAGTTACTGGGTAATACGATACCCCTTGGTAAGACCGGTTGTCAGACTTTCGGGCTTCTGACTACCCGTAACGACTGTCAAAGATCCACGAATGACAGCCGGGACAAACGGCTTAACGTGCTTTCCGAGACACGGAGGGGTCATTTATTTATTTATTTTAGGATCTCCAACAAAAGATATATACTTAAACATTTAAATAGTTAATGGACGACAAAGTATTTGGTAGGTGTACAAATACTTTGTCGTCCTTTGTCAATTACAGGAGACCACAGCATGCACAATAAAAAGAACAACTAAGCTAACAAATTCAATACCTGAGACATAATAAAAGAAAAAAATTGACAAAGGATGTCATGATATGTAAAGATGGTCACCCATCCACAGACCAACCGCGGCAAGCGTAGCTTAACCTAATCGATCGACCTGTGCGACTGTTATTATTTAGCCACGGGCCCCTAGCCTATTGCCATCAACTGGGCACAAATCCAGACTCAGCGCTGCTACTGAGAAATTCCTGATGGAAAAATCCAATAGGTAACACTTGTCTTTGTATGAGCTCTAGCTGGGAATCGAACCAATCCAGGGATCGACTCCCAGGTCAGGTAAAATGTTGTAGGTACCTAATATAATTCAACAAATATGTTAAACTCTATGCCTTGGTCGCTAAAAGAAAGTTAACATAACATACATAACATTTAATCAGCCTATAATGTTCCCTATGCTGGGACACAGTCCTCCGCTCTGGGAGTAGGCCATAATCCACCACGCGGACCGAGTACGGGTTGGCAGATGTCACATGTCTTCGAATTTTTGGTTCTAGGACATGCCTGTTTTTGTTTCCTAACGATGTTTTCTTTCACCGTTTTGAGAGCAGTGGTGATGAAACAATTTACACAAAGTAAAGCGCCTGTCTGGGTACGAACTTACGACCTCCAACTCGTAAGACGCGGCCGTTACCACTTGGCCACCACTGCTCCGAAAAGAAAGTTGGGCTTGTCATTACTTAGCTGCCTCGTCTTATTTTTATTTTTTTGGGTTGTTGTTTTGTTAAGTACTATTTGTTGTAATTGCTCTGGACACTTTTAACGCGTACGACTTTTTTATTTTTTATTTCGTTCTCAAGTTATATAATTTTAAATTCAAAAGTAATGATGTAACTAATATTTTTTCCATGGAGTTTCTTGTCCGTTCTTCTCCATAAATACCTACGCTTTGGAATGGGCAACTATAGCTTCATATTTTCTGACTGACCGACTTCTTGACAATTTAAAAGTGCTTGTTAATGGTTTAATTGAAATAAATGCTTTGAGTTCGAAAGTTATTATTTCAAAATAATTATATTTGAAATACGTAAGCAAGGAATGCTTTCGCAAGAGAGGCTATAAAAGGGGACAGCATTCTTTGTTTTACCTAAATACGAGTGTTATCAAAAGGAGCATAATAAAATTGTGGTTGGTCTAGGCCGAATGTCTGTGTTCATGTCAGGTTAGTTCTACTGTAAAGCTCAAACGCCTCCACAAAGTTGTTTGGAACAAAGGATGAAATATTCTTCAGTGTGTTTTGATCTATGTCAGTCAAAAGGTGGTTTAGTTTTCATGTTGGGAAAAGTCTTATAAAATAAAAAGGCCTTTGTTGTTTTGATTGTTGAATAGCGTGTTGAAAAACATACACAGAGAACAGAATCGCCGCGCCGCCGGCAGCACAGATGTCACACTGACAGAAATGAGCAGTAAATAAAAAAAAAAAATTAATCTGAACTGCTTTAAACAGTTCCATAAGAGCCTAACGTTCAAAACAGTATTTTTTACTGATCCGAAAACAGTTAAAGCTGGAGGCAAAATGTTACCGTCATGATTGTAAACTTTAACGTTTTAAGTTTTTTTCAATAAATAGTGTGTTCGTTTTGTCTTTTACTGTTTTACAAACATTTCTTCTTACTGTATAAAGTCAGTAAGTCTTATTGAAATCGTTTTAATGTGCTGTAGTAAGAAATTATTTTTTTCAATGTGCAATAGGTACTAATAAAATTCGTGGCATTATCAGTCCGTTGAGCTCATAAGTCCCGTACTCACGAACGTAAAAATATCGCGCACTGGATTTTCAACTCTGAGCAGTAATAAAAATGTTTGAAGTTGTAGCGTAAACTACACTTTATTGTACAGGAATTAAAGTAACTTTTCCATAAACTCGTATTTGTTTACATTTTTGGCAAATAAGTCGCGAATGCAGATTAGCTTTAGTGTTGGTCAGAGAGACCCCACACAGGTACCTATAGCTGAGGTAGCTGCGTGGTGCGGGAGGGGTGATAGTTGTCACAAGTTGACGAATCACTGAGCTCTCGCATCACGTCACCACACCCCTCCCGCACCGCGCTACTACCTCAGGCAACGTCTCAGTTACATGGTCCGTGTAGGAGCCAATGGTTGTAGGCACCGTACACTATCACTTTGTTAATGTTGGTTTAGTTATGGAGCACACAGAAAGAACCAAAGTTGAGTTTAAAGTTAAGTATATTAAAATATAGAAGGTTAACAAGTTTAAGTGGTAGCGATTCTTTCCCTTGACAAGTGATTAATTACACAGTTATTGTCTGACTCGATGTGCATTGCTTAAAACGTTATAATTATAGCATAATATTTGTGACGCACGACATCCAAGTAGGTTGCTGCGTTCGCAAAGTAAATGTACGGTTGATGAGACCGTACAGTCCGCCTATACATTACTAACTAATTTATCAACAGTTTACAATGGTTGACAAACGGAGATTTGTTAAGTTCTTTAATATTTCTTCATTTCCTTTCCAAAATACCATTGCCATACAAATCATCTTACCGAAAATAAATTACGAATCTGTCAAACGAATCGTCTTATCATTTTCTATTGCGGTTTTTAGTGGCCGTACCCCAATATTTCGCTGTAAAGGGGAATTTTGGCGTGATAAATTATATACTGGAGAGGCAAAGGGTGAGAGGTCTCATATATATTATTTTGTAGAGCCATTATTCTAAGCTAAATGTGCTGAAATTTGTAAAAGAATAAAAATACTTATAAGATTTTTCAAATGGGAGCCATGTTGGATAGACGGGTTGTGAACATGCTGAGTGATATTTTGTGTTTTTATCCAACTACGGAACGTTATAATTTTAAGCAGTACTCATTATTTTATTCACATAATCTTCGACACTCGTGCGGTTATCTAGCGATGTGTTTATTAGATCTCGCAATAAACCGACTTTTCTTGATAGCCCAGAGTCTTCGAAAGCATTTTGTAAGTTCGTCCATTCTTCTTTGGATGACTTTGCATTTTCAGTACCTATGGATGAAATTGATTGGTTCAACCAACAAAATGATTTTGGACTTAGCTTATATATCGTTCTTCACGTCGACATCGGTGCCAGGATCAACACATTTCCATAATCCTTCATGTTCTAGATAAGATTTAACTGCAAACTTCCATGTAGAATAATTTTCCCAACCGGCTAATCTTTCAATGTGAAGGTTCGACGTAGCCATTTTTCTCGGGTCGAAACGTGCTATGGAGTATTCGCAAATTATAAATATTAACGACTGTACTTTACTTTATAACAATAAATATTAAACTTTGAACCTATTCAGGTTTACGGACGGTAACTGGGCCCATAACAATTTGAACCAGTAGTTTAAGAATTATAACTAGTCAAAGTTTCTTAATTTGGTCAGTCACTCAAAAAAAAAAAAACATAAAATATTTTTAATATTGATTATGGTCACTTTAAGATGTTGCTATGTTAGCTAATTAAGTACGTATTAACTTAAGACAGAAGGTCCTTTAAGTACGGACTGAATAAATTAACCGACTGCGACTTGGTATTACATGGATCTCACATACGGTAGAAGATCTGGGTTGCGAGAGTTGGCTTTTTTTAGAAGTTATGTTTTTGATGGCATTATACTTTTCCCGTCATGAAGCTAAAAATATATAACGTGGCGTATCTATCAATTAAAATTGCAAAATATTTGATGTCTGTTTTTGATTGTTTGATTGGTATATTTTGCTAACGTAAGCACAACAAAATATTCGTGTTTTGTTTCGACCATAGTAATTTAGCATCCGGAATTTTAAATGCAACTGGCCAGTTTTTATAGTTTTTATTTGTAATTCGTTAGTGTCAGATATGCCAACAAAAATCACCATTTGTTTGAGAGGAATCTAGCCGCTATGTTAGCACAATTTTGTCAGAATAATAATATAGATAGCAAAAAAAATGTGAGTACCGTTTTTGATCGTTTTTAGGGTTCCGGGTGCCTCGGAAAGCACGTTAAGCCGTTGGTCCCGGTTGTCATTCTTGGATATTTGACAGTCGTTACGGGTAGTCAGAAGCGCGAAAATCTGATAACCAGTCTTACCAAGGGGTATCGTATTACCCACCAACTGGATTGTGGAGGTCAGATAGGTAGTCGCTCCATGTAAAAACTGGTATTGAGCTGCATTCGGTTAGATTGGAAGCTGACCCAGTTTCCTTTTGTTTGTTTTTTTTTATTAGCTGTAAGTCCTCCATGTACTAAAATAAATAAATAAAGATAAGAGGGCAATTTAATTATTTTATCTTAATTGCCGTGAACTGAAACATAAAAAGCGTTGCAATCTAAAAAATAGTAAGAAATTTAGAATTATCGTGGGCTACAAAATATCACCTTAATAATACATATAACCTAAATATCCCATGTCAGTGGATGGTCGACTAGAGCGTCGTGTATGCAAATAAGATTCAACTAACTCTTGCAACTGATATTTGCATAATGTAAATATTCGTTCGCCGTTTTCCATTACTTTTCATATAAAAATCATTTTTTTTTGTTTTGATTTAAAAAAAAATAATTAGCTTGTGGACTGCTGATGGTACCTATGATTTTTTTTATGAAATTATGTGTGTACACATAATTTCATAAAAAAAATGTGTATAAAAATGTGTATATATTTTTATAATAAAAATAAATAGCTTAACAAATTGGTATACGAACCAATGCACAATGTTACAAAATATTACTTACTTTTTTATTATTAGTGATGTTCTTCAGAAAGGTCAAGTGCGTAGATTAAGCGTAAAATACTGATATTTTTGGAAACCGGTACTATAAGCCTTCGTGTGATACCAGTACCAGACGTGAAACTTGTACTATTAGTATTTCTAATCAGTATCGGTCCTGTACCGGTAGCAAACAAATATTTCCGGAGAGATTATAGTTAAGCATTAGAAAAATAACATCAGGGTAAAAACACGTGATTTGTGGTACGCGGGGGATGCTTGAATTTGGTACCGGTACTTGCTAGTTGGAATACCGGTATCCGTCTGGAACCGGGAAATGCTACCGTCTGGTAACATACCGGTACCGTCTGGAACCGGTACCCACGTACCGAAAAGGTAAGAACCGCTAAGTACCGGTACAGAACCTGTACTTTTGGTACCGATTCCAAGCCCTGCTCGCAACCAGCGTGCGTGTACAGATAGTGCCATCCACGAAGACGCGCCCCATGCATTCTTTTTCCTAATGCTTACAGCACAAGTGTGCAACATTCCACTAGTGTTTAAGTTTTGTCGATACACACTAATTATTATTAGTGGGTAATTGTGTGGGTCGAAAAAACTAAAACACTAGCGGAACCACTAGCGGAACTATTAGGAAGAAGAGTGGGGCGCGTCTTCGTGGATGGCACTATCTGTATAACCAGATTATATGAACGAAAACGAAGCAAAAGGAGTAAGTATGTAATGGTCGTTGCAGATGTGTTTATTCACCACACAAATACAACATTAGTGTACAACAAACACAAAATTTTTCTGCCTAACTCCTATTCCCTTTAATCCCGATAATACGTTCCCGTCAGATAACTTCCGACATCCACACAGACGAAGCCACTGGCAAAAGCTAGACCAACATAATATTTTTCTATAGTTTTTTCTATTTTTTTAGTTAGTTCGCAGTGCTGCACACCCCTACCCTATTTCAAGTTAAACAAATATAAACTTTATATCAATGAAAATTAAGTTGATTTCAGAGTGACGAGCACTATTGAAAAAGTTATAAAAATGTTTGAAGTTGTAGCGTAAAGTAAACATTATTTTGTGGGAATTAAAGTTTCATATTTGTTTATATTTTTGGCAAATAAAGCGCGAACGCAGATTAGTAACATGCTGACTTAACTTACACGTCGGATAGCGACACCTATTAACACACCGCGCACTGTCTAGCTCTAGATGATTGCATTTTGTTCACAGCGCGTATTTTCTTCACGTTCCAACTAAATATATTACTTCCTATCATGTTAGGAAGACATGTTTTGAAATTCAATGTTACTACGCTATTCGTAGTAATGACTTTTTATTTAAAGGAAGATACGGGCTTGTGGCTAAGTAATAACAGCCGCACGGGTCGATCGATCAGGTTAAGCTACGCTTGCCGCGGTTGGTCCGTGGATGGGTGACCGTCTTCACATATCAAGACTCCTCCGTGCCTCGGATAGCACGTTAAGCCGTTGGTCCCGGCTGTCATTCGTGGATCTTTGGCAGTCGTTACGGGTCGTCAGAAGCCCGAAAGTCTGACAACCAGTCTTACCAAGTGGTATCGTATTACCCAGTAACTGGGTTGTGGAGGTCAGATAGGCAGTCGTTCCATGTAAAATACTGGTATTCAGCTGCATCCGGTTAGACTGGAAGCTGACCCCAACATAGTTGGGAAAAGGCTAGGCAGATGATGATGATTTGAAGGAAGAGACGGATTACTTTGATCATTTTCAAGATCAATATTATATAGGTTAGGTATCTACATGATAACTTTTTATATCCATACTATCACACTAATATTATAAAGGCGAAAGTTTGTAAGTGTGTCTGTGTGGGGGTGTGTTTATATGTTTGTTACTTCTTCACGCTCAAACGGCTGGACCAATTTTGATGAAATTTTGTATGGAGGTAGCTGACATCCTGGATTAACATATAGGCTACTTTCTATCCCGATATTCCCACGGGATCGACATTTACGCGGTTAAAACCGCGGGGCGCAGCTAGTAATATTATAAAAGAGGGGCTCGTGTCATAATTGTTTTTGTGGTAGGTAAAAGTGAAATTTAAAAATCCTCAAAGATGTCTGGCGCCGTCAGATCTGGGGATCTGGCCGCGCATTTATAATTCGCACACCTAGATCTAAAGAGAGCTAACTCTAAAATCTCAATTTTTGAGGTATGCATACCATCGAATTCCCTAACTCACTACCTAGCGACCAACAAAACAGATTCAAAAATAGTTCCATTACTCAACTTAAAACGTATTGATCAATACAGTAAACTCCTGCAGTGCATATGGACATAGTAATCAGTTTTTCAACTCTCCTCAAAAAAGTGTTTTCGCTGTTCAGATCTAGGTGTGCGAATTGTCAAAACAGGAGATTACACGGCCTCGAAATTAGTGTTTCAAAATCTCCATCGTTGCATGAGCTGTGTGCCCGTGTGTATCGCTCCATTGCATTGTCAACTAATTCTCTATCTGTCTACAACATGTGTCAACTATGACATTATTACGCCATTTAGCAAAAATTATGGCACATTCACATTAGGACATACTTTTGTTCCACCTTGTACAGACGCCACCCGAAACTGACAAATTTTTTCCATCAACTTTGAACCTTATGATTTAGCGATAAAGTTGAAAATGTACTAAAGAAATTTGACAGATTACAGAGTAGCTTGATGTGCTGGCGTCTGTACTATCAACCGGTTTCTGTATTGAGAAATTTGAAGTTGAGAACTTGTCAGATATTCTTAATTGAAAACTCTATCGCCCGCTGCACGTGCTTCAATTGAACACGTTCAAGATATTTAATGCGCTAACGTGGCACTGGCATTGCTCGACACGTGTGCATCTGCATTTGCCGACACGTGTCGTACATCAGTAGCATACAGTGTTAATTGGTATAGGAGGACAGCGTAGGCATGTTAACAAGTACCAGGTACTTTAGAAAATTCAACCTTCTCACATACACAAAAGAGAGAATAAAATGTGCTTAATAATTTTTTTATTCTGGTACCTTTTTATCTAAATTGTACTTAATCATTCGTTTATTTTAATTGCATTGATATTTGATTTTATTCGGATCTTATTATTTTGTTGAAGTATTTTGAAATTTTATTTTATGTAATGGTATTGCCTGAATAAAATGTTTTTTTATTTTTAGTATAATAAAAATAATAATTCAATTTATATATTTTTTTAATTTTGTGTGGCTTTCTCATAAACACAAAAGAGAAAATCATGTAAGATGTATTTAGGTATATTTTAATTCCGTGACCTTTATAATTTATCCGTGCTACCTACCCATTCGTTTATTTTAATTGGATTGATATTTTATTCTATTCTGATCTATTCTACGACCAGGACACGATCAGGACATTATCCCACTAAGAAATTTGGATATCTAATGAGAAAAGTTAATTCCCCTAATTGTGAGGTATGTGGGATGTTGGATGATGTACAACACCTACTTTTAGACTGTGTAAAATATGAGAGAGACAGGGAATTACTGATGCGTGAATTTAAATTGAATTTATTGGATGTAGGTACATTTACATCAGTTCTAGCAAATCCCACGTCACCTGCTGCCGCCACTTTATTTAAGATGTTCACGCGTCAGTGAGGTCTTGTCACCGATACCTTTTCCTTTACCTTGTAACGAAACTATGTTATTTGTGATGCTGTATAATTAGATGTGACTTAACGGGGCTGACATGTTCTCACAAGAACAAAAGTCCCTAAAACAAAAGATTAAAAAAAAAAAAAAAAAAAATCTATTCTGTTGCAGTATTGTGAAATTTTATTGGGTTTTTCCTGAATAAAATGTTTTTATATTTTTAGTATAAAAAAATTATTTGAAATATCTTTTTTTTTCATTTCCGGCGTTATGTGGGTACCTATACTATAAGCACAACTCTACCTTACCCTTTGGGAAATACAGGCGTGTTTTAATGTAAAAAAAAAACGATTTAATCCAAATGACATAAATGTGATTGCCATTACAAGTGTACTTAACAAATCTGAATGGACACTTATTTCCTACCTAACTACGTCACTATACCAAACACACATCTCTACTTACCCCAAACACGATTGACACACGACATTCTTCAGCCTAGTGTTAGAAAATAAAATATACCAACACAGGACATAAATTGCCACTACCATCCATCAATTAGATCGAGCTAAGCATGCATTATATTGGCACCTGTAGAGTTAGGACGCGAGTAGACTGCGCAGAGTATTTTGGTAGAATATTTTGGTACTGGTATTAGAAAGAAAGATAATAATATGATTATTTTGTGTAAACATGACGAAAATCAAAAGTCATTTATTCAAACGAGGCTGATCAGCACTTTTCGAACGTCAAAATTACAAACGACAGCAGAGAAAGGACACAAACATACAAAAGGAACAGTTAGGGGAAAAAATTGTCACACATACACAAGACATAGCCCCAGCGCTGGTTCTCAGCGACACCCCGGCTGCGTTGACGTCAACTGTATACGTCAAAGATTTTTTTTATTGCAAAATGGGCCTGCTCTTGACTTGGATCTCGTCTGGTGGAAAGCGATGTATGAGGGACAGGCCCAGGAAGATGCCTATCGCTAGCTAATTTATTTTGACCGAGTATAATATGTGAAAATGGGCAGCAGTAGTACTAACAAACTAATTTTCATCTCTCATGCTCGGAAAGTAGTGTTTGTTTGATCCGAATAGCGGGTGGAAGACGCTGCTTCTCACCATAGGGCGGGAAAGACTCATAGTAATTGCTTCCCTCCCTAAGGCGGGAATGAATTTTAAAAATGGAACTAAATTTGGTTAGGTAGTCAACTCAGTCAGACACCCTTAATTGATTATGTAAATATTTATTAGGCTATCCATCAAATCTTATAAATGTGCGTTAATTAGGAGAGTTGGATAAAAAGCTCATATGTTAACGCCATTAAATCTTTCATATTTAGCGCACAAGTTTAGTTAATAATTTACCTTGAATAAATTCAACATACTTAAAGGTACGATAATAATTTTGATGTCAGTTGTGGTCGAGGCTAAAAAACATAAAAATTGGGGATTTCGAACATCTTGACTTCACCATAGGGGGCTGTGCATATACATCATTTAATTATTCGACGAATTTATCCATAATTTAAGGTAAATAAGTAGTGGTAATGAAGTTTTTTTATATCTAATGTCGAAGTTTCGCGCCAATCGTGCGTGTTTTCTTTTCACAAATTTCACACACAGATGTACTTAGATAAGATTTAAAATGTGACAAATATTATTGAAAATATTATAAACAACACGAAAATGCCCAGGTTTTAACGTAATATTCAAATTACCACTACCTACTCAATTTGTGTTCAAAATCGTCGACCATTATTGTTTTTTTTTTATTGCAATGATGTGCGAAAGCGATTATTCCAACAATTTTTTTTAAATTTCCACTGACGATTAATTAATATGAGGAATGTAATCGATACTTGAAAAATAAATAAAATTATTTTAAGCAATAAATACATGCATTGTTTTAATGATTTATGCTTTTCTAATAGTTATCATTTCAATCTCTTCTAATAATTATCATGTCACTAGCAGCATTTATTGAATTTCGCGCCGAAATTTTTCTATATTTGAATTTATATTCGGAAAGCGCTCGCTGTTTAAAATTATTTTAATTTATTGGACAATTATTTATTGTGGATTTTATTTTTGATACTTTCTAATAGTATGCTACACAATTCCCAACAAACATTTTTTAGGTAGGCTTAGCAAAAGTTTATTTGAGAATGATGATAAATTAATTCTATAAATTGGGTATTCAGCAAACACTTTACATTTCAATACATTTTGTTAGTTAAAAGAGTTTTTTATTCAGTTTCTACAATTTTTTTTATTGCGAGTATCGATTAGGCTGAATGCAAGTTTTGAATCTAAATAGAAAGTTGTGGGGATGGTCAGCACTAAAAAAGTGACGCGGTGTGTTCCATATTTCAAATTTAAAAAAGACTAATATATAGGTATCTACTATTCATGTTATTATTATCAATTAATATTTTAGAAAAACTGCTATTTTTTACTTTCCTTATATTCGAAATGAAAAGTAGAGTGTTTAACACGTGTGAAAGTCATCAATTCCCACTCGGACTATAGCCGCCCTCGCTGCGCTCGGGCGTCTAAATGCCTCGTATAGGAATTGATTCCTTTCCACCCTTATATAACAATCTACTATTCCATCCCATTAGCCACACACAAATATCACTTGAGAGAGACTCCAATAGTCCACTTTACTGTGTATGTTTTACAGTCCAGTGGTTTTACAAACTAAGTTAACTAAGATAATACTAGTGCCAGAGAATTTTGGGAAACCGTATCTGGTTAACCCTAAATTACTATCCTAAGTCCTAAATGCTATACACAGTTGTATCCCAAAGGTGTGGTCATATTTAAGGGTTACCTACAGACTATCAAACTGAACAACTTTCTTGATGACCCAACATCGTAATCGCAAAAAAATTATCAGCAGTCCTATCATCATCACCATCATTTCAGCCGAAAGACCGCCACTGCTGGGCATAGGCCTCCCCCAAGCACCTCCACTTCGACCGGTTCTGTGCTTCGTATGTACGGTGTACGGTGTTCTCCTCTGCCGCTTTGGGCGGGAACAAGGGCACGCGTTAGCACACATCCGTGAACCCGCCGCGGCTGTCCGTTATCAGACCCTCCTCTGGGGAGTATTCCCCATCACCGGCGCACCAGACACATAGCACGCTGTGACCACCCCCTTAGAAGGATATAAAAAGAGTAGAGAGTCAGCTCGGAGAGCCAACAGCTGACGTCATGATGTAAAATGAGTAGCATCAATTATAGGAATAATAGAAACATTTATTACTAAACACGCCTTTTATTAATACTGACACTACTCGTATAAGAGCGCGGGAGCTGTATTACGGACTATTAATGCCATCTTGATTCCAGTCCGAAAAAGGGATGGTGCTATCGGTCATGTATAGCTCCTTCTCTCTCTGGGCTCGTATAGTACTGACACTTGGTGGTCCTTCAAAACCCGAAACTTGGTCCTTTGTACCGGTTCTTAACCCACGCAACATAGTAGCGATGACATAAATTGTCCTGTTATCGCTTTCCGGCCCACTTGACGGCAAGCGCGATCGTTACGCGAACAATTGCGGTTGCACTGAAACGTTAGTGGCCATTTTATTGCAGCCTCACTATAGTCTGTTTGTTTAGAGGCGATATCTAGTTTTAGGTACTGGATTATAACTTGATTGAGTTAAAGGTTATTAAATTAAGGGTTGATTACAAGCTAAAAAAAAAAAAAAAATTGTTATCGTGTTTAGATATGGCTACCCATTGCGTCTGCGGAGCTTAGCTAACCAATTTAATTAAACCCTGTATACAAGGTGGTCATTGAATTATGCTTTTAACTTAATTCTCTAATTGGAGTAAATAAGGTCTTGCGTTAATTATGTTACATATTGTATAACCCCACTAATAAACATTGTATAGCGTCTATAAAGTTACACATCGCTTTGTCTTCTTCTTTCGAAAGTCAAATTACTGACGACTGAAAGAGAGAAATTTTGAAGCAAATTGTTAATCCATTGCTTCATAAGTTCGAAAAATTTGTCTGCTCAACACGTAAATAACGCAATGAATGTTGTTGAACTGTCAAAATGAAACCGATTCCGATTGATAATGTGTTACGCAATTGCCCCGCGGCGCCGGTCTCTATTACCGGTTTGCCAGGTTTTTTTTTTTTTTAAAACGTCGCCCCACACTAGGATTTTCTCCTGTATTGTGGGTGCGTTTACAAACATTTAAATTGACGTACACAAACAGCCAGCAGGTATAAACAGTTGAGTTAACAGACAAAGTTACTTCCGCATTTATAACAATGGTATACTCCTTAGACACCTTTCCGGCTCTTAAGAACGAAGGGAACCATCCAAAATTATTATCTCAACTAAGCACCTTCTGTGCCTGTAAACAGTCTTTAGGCTAATTAAATATTCTTAATACTCCATAAAATATCATTTTAATTATGAATAAAAGTTTAACGCAATATTATATTTAATTTAATTCTCTTTCCTATCTCAACTACTCGCTGTTACAGGCAGCTTTGTATTATATTTTATCAACGTTCTAGCGGGCGGTTTTCGATTGTCTTCTGTTTCAGCAGTATTTCCTGCAGACAAATAATGAACCACATTTTCAAAGGATTAAGGTTTGAAATTCTACGGACGGTTTGCTTTAAGGACTATGTCTGTTTTATGAATGTTCTGGAAAATTTTAAGCGTTTGTTTCAGAGATAACGGTTTATGGTGTGATGAAATTTTGCATAAATTTTGGTAGGAAAAACGTTTATCCTGACTGTGATCTGTTTTTTTTAATATACCTATTTACTTTAAATTTTATATATTTCATGTTTAATGTACAAACGCCAGCACATCTCAAGCTACTAAAATGCTTTTCAACTTTATCGCTAAAGTATATGGTTCAAAGTTGATTGGGAAAATTTGACAATTTCGAGTAGCTTGATGTGCTTGTGCTTGATCTGTAACTCTGTACATTCTACTTCCAATTTTTCCTATTAAATGCTAAGTATTTCATGTAACTCTGTATTCATCACATTTATAAACAGTTAAATTACTTTTGACTGGACATAAATGGACCATTAGGTACAATTTTTTTCCAAACCTGTATTGTCCCACAGCTGGGCAAAGGTCTTCCCCAACCTTTGTACTTTTCCCTGTGTGTTACCTTTAATAAAGAAAGCAAGTTATAGAGAGAAAGAATAACGTTTATTTGGACACAGGCTTAATAATAACAGCCGTACAGGTCAATCGCTACGCTTGCCGCGGTTGGTCTGTGGAAGAGTGACCATCTCTAGTATTTAATAGTAGTCTATGGTGACCATCTTCACATAGAGATAAACTACGATAACATGGCGCGCCCCTCCATTACTAATAATAATGAGCGATTAATGACGTGACTAGTCGAGCAACAAATCCGTGGATGGTTTGACGGCCGTCTCATTACGCACACATGCGTTGTGAATCTTGGTGGTGCATTGTAAATACTTTCACAAATACTTTCAAACGTTTTGAATTTTGGAGGGGCGCGCCATGTTATCGTAGTTTATCTCTACCGAGACCCCTCCGTGCTTCGGAAAGCACGTTAAGCCGTTGGTCCCAAGTCCCAACTGTCATTCGTGGATCTTTGACAGTTGTTACGGGTAGTCAGAAGCCCGAAAGTCTGACAACCAGTCTTACTTACCAAGTGGTATCGAATTACCCAGTAACTGGATTGTGGAGGTCAGATAGGCAGTCGCTCCATGTAAAATACTGGTATTCAGCTGCATCCGGTTATACTGGAAGCCGACCCTAACATACACACATCAAAAGTGTCTAGGGATCAAGCATTTTTATGCGGATTTCTTGACATTGAGATGTGGCTTTGTAATAAATTTATGATTTTATAAATTTATATGGATCCTTTTTGGTGCATTTCATAATTTGAATCAGGAACTGTGAATCAAATTCGAGTAAAAGATGAAAATCAGCTGTCAATATTTTCCCTATAAAAACATACAACGCATTGAAGACATTATTAGTGCTACTGTTTCCCTACTACTGATTAAAACCAACGTTATTATGGAGCGGCGACGTCATTTAAGCAGGGAAGAAATGCTCAGAGCCGTGGGAATGATAGAAGCTGGTTCCCGGCAACGTACTGTGGCTTTAGCTCTGAATACAAGTCAGAGTGTTATCAGTCGACTTTGGACACGTTACCGAAGCACTGGTACCGTGGCTGAGCGCCATGGAGGACGGTATCGCTGCACCACACGGAGACAAGACCGATACATTCAAATCTTAACTCGAAGAGCTCCAACAATAACCGCCATGATGTTAGCCGTGAGGCTTCATCACTCTTCAGGGAACTTAATTAGCGACCAAACAGTCAGAAACCGCTTGCATGAAGTGAACCTTCATTCCCGAAGACCGCTACGGGTACCACCTATAGCAATGCACAATCGTAGGATTCGATATCAATGGGCTCTTGAACACAGAAATTGGGCAGAAGAACAATGGCGTTTCGTGTGCTTTTCTGATGAGTCTCGTTTTGGTATGAGACCGGATACAAGACGTATACGACACTGGAGAACCCCTGGACGCCAACAGCGATTAAAATCCTGCCAGGAAGTCCATCCTTATAGTGTTGGAACCATCATGGTATGGGCGGGTATTTGGATCGGCGGAAGAACTGAGTTGATTTGGATCAGAGGCAACCTCAACGCTCAAATTTATGCTGAGACGATTGTATCAGACGTCATCGTTCCTCTACAAGTGCAAATCGGTCCCTTATTTCAGTTAATGCATGATAATGCACGACCGCACACCGCAAGAGTTGTAAGACAGACTCTCGCCGCAGCTAACATCAATGTCCTGCCCTGGCCTGCTCAGTCGCCAGACTTGAACCCGATTGAGCATGCATGGGATATGCTACAGAGAAGAGCTCTGCCGAATATGGAGGGTATCCAGTCGCAAGAAGACCTTTTTTTGTTGTTGCAACGAACATGGGCGGCCATTCCACAGCGTGATTTGGATGAACTCATTTTGAGTATGCCAAACCGATGTTCTTGTGTTGTTAGTGTTCGCGGTAGAAACACGGATTATTAATTGTTTTATTGGGTAACTCCCAATAAAATTTTAAAGAAAACTGTTATTTCAGTCTTTTTTTCGAACTTTTGTGTTAGTGGTTCAAATGTCAAAAATCCCTTTATTAGGAAAATGGCAAATTTCTTTATTAATGCAAAGGTGACTTGGTTTATCGTTACTGTGACAAACGAAAACACTTTATTTGATGAATCCTTAAAGAAAATTTTAATTAATATCAATCAGGAGAAAAGTTATTGCAAAAATATATGTTGATCCCTAGACACTTTTGATGTGTGTAGTTGGGAAAAGGCTAAGCAGATGATTTTAACTTTATCGCTAAAACAAAAGGTTCAAAGTTGATTGGGAAAATTTGACAGTTTCGGGTAGCTTGATGTGCTGGCGTCTGTACAATAGATACACTTCTACTTTTGTTTTTTTTTTTGTCGGGGTGAAATCTTCAAAAGGCACCCCGACCTCCGGGGAGTGTGGGATTTTTACCTCATTAAAACCACCCCGGTGATCACCATCAGCACATAGGGGTGGTCCCGGTTCCTCTTAAAAAACCAATTCCGGAACCCCCCCGTGCAACGCCTGAAAGGCACATCCCTGGGGAGACTGTAAAGGGGCCTGCCCTGAGCCTCGCTATGCACGGCAGCACGCGATCACTGTGCCACCGTCTTCCCTGGCGTCACTTGGTGGGCGGACAGAGCCTCCACTCTGTGCGCCCGCGACCCCAAAGGTCCACCTACCTTGCTTAGTAAGCGGGTTTCGGCCTATTAGGTGCCAAGGCGGTTGCCACCCCGACGCCTCCTTCTCCGAGCAGGATCAAGATACACTTCTACCTAGCTCTTCGGGAAAAACAGATGTGATATATTTCGTGGGTAACTTGAAACTTAAACTCATAAGACTTTAATAGGTATAATTAGTGCCGAAAATTTAATCTTAATTCCTAATAATCGGTCCCAGAACTTAGAATACCATAATCAGCCTATAATGTTCCCACTGCTGGGACACAGGCCTTCTCTCGGTGAACTTAGAATAATAAATGATAAATGATTTTTATTCCTGTAAGTTTTGTACAAACACTTTTACACGTCAATCATATTTTTTTTTAAACTAGATGAGGTCGGCGTTTCCTAACTGACTATTCTGAGAAGAAAGGCCGAAACAAACTCAGAAGTCACAGTCTCTTTTAAAGTCCAGACAAAATCTTGGTCAGATCGTGTGAAGATCATGTAGATTGGTGTCTGAAATGGTCTTTTGAGGAAAGAACCACACAGATTGAGCGGACCTGTCCAATCAGTGCACGCATTTGTCAAAAATCGTGCAGCTCAACTCAGAACTTGAGGAGCTTAACGATTCGACGAACAATACCAAAGACAGGACATTTGGGTAGGCCGCATAAACTACTCAAACTGCCAGATCATGATTAAAACTAAGAAGGAAAATAACAAAGTATTCGAATAAAACCTTAACCTATCTAAAACAGACATTAATAATTTTACGAGGTAATTTAGAAGAGCCATTAGGTACCTACATACTTAGCCCTGTTACACAATCAAATCGGATTAACCGAGATAATTTTCTGCGAATGTTATTTTTAGGTAGACTAGTGGTTGCTACCTGGTCTTGGCTGGCTTGCAAATCTCTACTATTTTTACCCTTTGGGTACGGAAACCAAAAAACGTCCCAGAGAAAATAAATTTGTTTGTTTGTTTTTTTAAAAAAAACGTTGCCCCACACTAGGAATTTCTCCTGTATTGCGGATGCGTTTACAAACATTTAAACTCGCATACACAAACAGCCAGACCCGGAACAACTACTTGTAGGTCATACAAATATTTGTTCCGTGCGGGAATCGAACCCGCGACACGCAGCGCAGCAGTCAATCGCTTAACCACTGCGCCAACCGTGCCGTCAACAAAAAAATCTAAAAAAAAAAATTAAAAAAAAAACTAAAATCATCGTCAATTTATCCGTAAATCTTAACATCCGTTTATTTCCTCTTCACGACACAGATAAAATTAACCTAACCAAAAACATAACTCTACTACAAACTACAATTAAACCCTAGCAACAAAACATTCAGCAAACTTCGTAATACATCATAAAGGACCAAACACAATTACGTCGCAGACACTTCACGAAATAGGTAAAGTCCGAAATGTCGTTCATACGTGTTGAAAATTAGACAGTGCGGCGGTAACCGCAGTGCAAATTACAACTGTCCGCAGGTTTCATAGTGTGGAGTAGGTTTTGGTGAATATTTTCTGCATTTTCTTTTATAATACCATTTTATTATTACGGTGAGTTTATAAAATTATGTTGTATTATTATTTTTAACAGCTGTCTGCAGGTTTCATAGTGTGGAATAGGATTTGGTGAATATTTGCTGATTTTTTTTTTATAGAAGATTTTATTTTAAATGCGGTCTCCCGGTCCTTTGGAAGGCGTAAAGTGTGTTTTTTTTTTTTTTTTTTTTTTTAATAATTTATTTAATGTTATTCAAAATACAGAGGTGTAACTTAAATCTAAACTCGCCAAACTTTTACGTTTGATGGCGAGAGGCGCTCTTTCACATAACAATGCACCACCTTATTAAATAACTACCTACTACTACATAAACTTATAATTCTGTTATACTAATATGGTTTCATATTAGTATCACAGAATTATATCAGCCTTATTTTTATACAATGTAATTTGTATTCACAATTATATGCCAAAAATGTAAACAAATATGAGTTTATGGAAAAATAACTCTAAACCCTACACAGTATAGTTCAGTTTACACTAACAACTTCAAACATCTTTATAATCTTTTCAATAGTGCTAGACTGGTTTAATTTATACAATGTGATCTGCATTCGCTATTTATTTGCGAAACCTGTAAACAGTTTATTTGCGAAACCTGTTAGAAGCTTTTAATACTATTATTTACACAATTGTAATGATAATATTATTAAATACGAAAAATGGCATGTTTTTGAACATGATTATTCATTACCAAATAACTAGCACTTTACTTTTCCATATTGATCTATACAATATTATTGAAAGACCGGATAAATACCAAAAAATATGCCCCGGGTGAGGATCGAACTCACGACCTTAAGATTATGAGACTTACGCGCTGCCTACTGCGCCACCGAGGCCGGTGATAACCACATTGAAATAGAACACCATTACTTATGTAGGTACAGACCAGCACATCAAGGTACTACAATCTGTCAAAATAATTTATAAGATTTCAACTTTATCTCCAAAACATAAGGTTCAAAGTTGATTGGGAAAACTTGACATTTTCGCCCAGCTTGATGTACTGGCTTCTGTAGGTTAGCCAAACTATTAAAAAGTTAATAGTTTGGCGAAAATATTTAAATTATGCATCAAGATTTTAAATGGGCAAACTGAATAAAGAGAATATTCAAATAGGCACAGTAAACCTACTGCATTTTTTCTACGAAAGGTACTGACTTTTAAGCCAATCATTAAGGTTATCAATAGGTCAATATATTAAATGCAGATAATAATATGGTTATCTGTTTGGAAACTTGTAGGTGTGTATCAAGACAAAAAATATACTTTACTCTACCAGCTGCTGTATAAGTTAGGTTAGTAAGGAATTTGACATCCTACGTCAATTTGACGTGAATAAAGCCATGTCATTCAATATTCGCATTTTCACAATTATTAAAGAAAGAAAAAAGGTTTATTCTACACAAATTATACGTACATTAAGGTACAAAAAAATCTTACTTATCTGATTTGAATATTCGGACATTTTCAGTTAGTAGTCAATTTGCATGACAGAGCGGCCCGTGGCTAAAATAACACCCGCACAGGTCAATCGATCAGGTTAAGCTACGCTTGCCGCGGTTGAACTGTAGATGGGTGATCATCTTTACATAACGAGACACCTCCGTGCCTCAGAAAGCACTTTAAACCGTTGGTCCCGGACGGGTAGGTATCTTATTACCACCTGTGGAGGTCAGATAGGTAGTCGCTTCATGTAAAATATTTAGTTATTTAAAAAAAAAAACAATGAACCATGTTATTTTGATTTATAGTGGCACTTAATTTCTTTAAGTACGAGTATGTAAATTACATTTTTTATTATCTGTATGTTGGCACTTTGTTTCTATAAACATACCTATTCATGTAATTTGTTATCATTTAGTTGTGGTTGTGTGTGTGGTGTGATATTATGTATTTTGCGTGCACTAAATAAATGGCTTAACTTTTTTCTATTTCAGACCAATCCATACAGACCAAGGCGCTTAAATCGGTTCAATGATTGGTTGAGGTGAAGTGTATCTATGATAATAGAGAACATGGAAAACCTCTTTCCACCGTTTTTTGAAGAACACCGCCTATTTTGTATGTTCGTTATTTTATTTGAATTTTAAAATGTATATCTAAAAGTGTCATTAGAATGTCTTGTTTTCTCCTTTTTTTGTATATTGGCACCTTGTAGCTATTTCCTGATATTCATGATAATAGTAACAATTTAATCGTGCTTTTGTTTGTTGAGCTAAGTCTATTGTGTGCAACAAAAAAACGATTCATCTGTTTATGAAGAAATAAATATATGTAGTTTAATTTAAACATTACAAATGCATTTCCATGTTAATACAACCAAGTAAAGGGCAGCAATATGTCCGAAATAATATTGAAATTTACCTCGTCGGAATAAAGGCTATTTTACCTTGTATTCCTAGCTTCAATAAATTTATTACTTCGGCACTATGAGAGAAATAACAACAGTAGTAATTAATCCAAGCAAATTGTGTACTAAACTTTGTATCTATAAGCATTGTGATGTTTTATGAGTTATCGAATTTATATCGATGTAATTAATCGTGTTCTGTTAGCCTTAACCTATACGAGTTCTAAAGGGTATGTCTATTGTATCTGTAAGATTTAATTGGTAAATTCTTATTACCTACTTAAACATGTCTTTGACACATCTCGGGACCCTTGGGTCCCGGACCTTTGGAAGGATAACGAGGGGCCAAAGCCAACACGCAGGATGCCCCTTAGACAATTTTAAATGATGAGGAGGCATCAACCAACGATTTATCCTTGTATGCACTGTGCAAGTGCACCCAAGGACAACCCCCGGTTGGTGCAGGACTATTGCAGAACATGGAAAATATTGAGCTATGGGTTTGGGTGGTTATAATGGATTGGTTACCTTGGACTAATGTCCCCTGCCTGACCAATGTTATACATATAATATACACGGATAAAATGGCAGGGGGTAACTACACTCAATAATGGGCCCCCAAAAACGGTCGCTAGCACATAGTATCGTAGCGACAAGGGGGCAACATGTCCTGAAGTGCTTATGAGGAATGGAGAGGTTACTACTTATATTATTGCTAGGAGCTTGTATTAATCTGTTATGTTATTGCTAGGGATTCGGAAAATTTCAAGATATTCTAACAGCTTTTCAATAGAAAATAAATCAAATTTAAAACTCAAAGCATTTATTTCAAATAAACCAATTACAAGCACTTTGGATTGTAAAGGGGTGGATCCATCAGAATAATGAAGTTAGTTGCCTATTCGAAAGCGTAGTAGGTACTTAAGGAGAAAACGGTAAGAAACTCCACGGAGACTCTTAAATAAATAAATAGTATATTACAATACGTGTGACATACCTAAGTAGTACATTAAGTATATTGCACAGTGTGAAATGAGCGCCCGAGTGTATAGACTACTTAAGTAACACGCATCGTGTACTATTTTATAACTCGTGTGATTTAGACCCGGGTAGATTTTCATTTTATGATTTATTTTGACAATTTTTTGAGAAATTTTATTATTTTTTATTAGCTTGGTGGACAAATCAACGACGACTGAGGGGCCGCGCGGGGTAAGGCCCCCGGAATGCGTTCGGATACTTGAATTTAGTTCTTTTGATCGACAAAATTTATCAAACAAAAATCGCCGAAGTTAATGATGAAATCTTTGTGACAAAATTTTAAATGGATAAATAATAACATAAGGGGTAAATTCCGATGTAACTAATATAGTAATTGTTCAGTATACACTATAATTTTTACATATGGGGTGAAATTAAACAAAATTTAGGCAAGAACTTTGAGTATTCATGAGATCAATAAATGTAGTGTAGAAAATAACGGAGAGGTAAATGATTTCCAGGATAGTTTTTTGTAAGTTTAAATATTTTATCATACTTATATTATGATTTTATTTATTACTAGTTACAAAAAAAAATACAAATTATAAACTGAAGTAAATTTTACGCAATGCTTAATGGATATTTAAGCCTTATTGTGGAAGAACAGCAAAAAATGCTATTTTGAAAATCTACACTAAGTCACGCTTTTCGATTTAAAAATGGATTAAAAGCGTGACTTAAGTACGGATTTAGTTCACACAGTGATAATTTTTTTTATAGCCTAAATTTTAGTTTGTAATGCGACATGTACAATGATTGTCCCGTAGATAGAAATAGAAACAGACTACAAACGTAATAAATGTTATGTGAGAAAGGAGTAGGTATTTCCTAATTTAAAAAACAGTGGCACTCCGGGAGTGCCGACAGAAGTGAAAACAAAACACAAACGAAATACTTTGCCATCACTCACTGACATGTCGGATATACATTAAAATCGAGTACATCCCGAGGACAGCCGAAGCCGAACACATCCGAAGCGGGTATTTTTTTAATAGTCCTATAAACAAAACACGCGCGGTGTCGCTTACGATAACAGTGGCGCGAGTTCAATGGTTTTTTCCCATCACAAAAAATTTCTAACGCGCCCAAAAAAGTTTTCACTGTAAAAATCTTTCGAAGAATTTTTGATTCAAGAATTAACTTCACCTACGTTACGTTTGTTTTTCCTCGTGCTAGAAGCCTTTGTATTGTAGCAAAGGCTTCTCCTCACACAAAGGAGAAACATGCATTCATATAGATGAATGCTTCGAAATTGCTGTCATTACATGCATGTAAACGCCTCTGTGTTTGTGTGCATGCAATGATTTCGGACACACGAGTAAACTATTATTGGAACAAAACTGCAGACATTGTGCCTGTTGTTCCCACAGCTGCGACAAAGGCCGACCGAGCGTCGCGACGCTCGGTGTGAGGGGAGATCAATCTCATATTGTATTGAAGTATATTATATCTATATAATATGTATAGAATAATTATCCATACTAATATTATAAATTCGAAAGTAACTCTATCTGTCTGTCTGTCTATATTTTACCTTTTCACACCTAAACCACTGAACGGATTTCGATAAAATTTGGCAGAGAGAGATCGCATCCCGGGGAAGGACATAGAATAGTTTTTATCGACAAACCTCGCGGGCGAAACCGCGGGCGGAAGCTAGTTCTTTCATAAGTAATAACAGCCGCACGGATCGATCGATCAGATTATCACTTGCCGCGGTTGGTCCGGGGATGGGTCCATCATGGGACCATCTTTACATAATATCAAGACTATTCAAGACTCCTCCGTGGCTCGGAAAGCATGTTAAGCCTTTGGTCCCGGCTGTCATTTGTGGATCTTTGGCTGTCGGTACGGATCGTCAGTAGCCCGAAAGTCTGACAACCAGTCTTACCAAAGGGTATCGTATTACCCAGGAGATCAGATAGGCAGTCGTTTCATGTAACTTACTGGTATTCAGCTGCATCCGGTGAATCTGAAAGCTGACCCTTACATACATAGTTGGGAAAGGGCTAGGTAGATTGACCATCTCAGCAGAGGAGAGATGTTAAAAAGATTAGAATGATATAAAACAGAAAAAAAATGTATTTGATATTGTCCTTTGTTTAATTTTCTAACATTATGCGTATCACATACTATTCTAAACTTCTAATAATTCACACCCTTATTGCTTATTTTAATATTTAAATATACAAACAATTCTCTAATAAACGTAAAATTTTGGTCCTTGTGTCCCGAAAATATTACAGACTTTCAATTGTCCTTAAATTTTCTATGCACATGAAGTTTCCAAGTACTATAAAGTTT
The DNA here is from genome assembly GCA_951800025.1 of Oligia strigilis. Taxonomy (NCBI): domain Eukaryota; kingdom Metazoa; phylum Arthropoda; class Insecta; order Lepidoptera; family Noctuidae; genus Oligia; species Oligia strigilis. Next base: position 10,839,611 of record OX637564.1, on the reverse strand, counting down.
CCATAAGTTATATGCAATAAATGAGAATACTAGAACAAATCCAAGAGCAATTGCTGATAGAGTGAGTACTAGTTCTAGTTCTAGGTACTGCGCCCACGACATGTTGGCGGCAGGCGCGCGCAGATGTCTCGCGCCGCCGTGACGCAGCACGTGCTCCGTCCACCACACGGCGCGCTCCAGTGGACGCATCGGCTGGTCACGCATCACGTTTCCAAGTTTAACGATATTAAGATGAAAACTGCAAATCATGAATAAGAGATAAGCCTATATATACAACATACTACAAATACTTACAAATAAATAAAATTGTCTGTTTGTAAAGTCAAAATATTTTTTTTTTACTAAATGAATTATGAAAGTATACCTATGCGGTACAAAAAATATCTCTAAGAGGCTTTTATGTGTATTTAACACATGAAAGTCTCTTAGAGAAATTTTGTCTGCCTGTCCGTATATTCCGGCTAATCTCGGCTAAATCCCGTCAAAAACGGTCCATCCGTTTGGATAGACCGATTTTGACGGGATTTTCACTGGCAGCACGCGTAGCATGACGACGTTTTGTCGACGGAAGAATAGACAAAATGACACAATGCCATGCTTAGACGCGTAGAATGCGTACAAATATTTCTACAATCTGTCATCTTGTCTATTCTTCCGTCGACAAAACCCGTTTCCACGGCGGTCATGCTACGCGTGCTGTTGTTATAAGAAGTCACTTAGGCTACTTTTATTTTAGAAGAATAATTAGGGTTGTCGTAAATACATTCATAAATGTTGTAATGTAGGTACGGATTTTGATCTGTCTACCGATACTAAGAATACATGAACGTAGTTATTTACAATTTGTAAATACACTTTCTGTCTATTATCAATGTACAGACGCCAGCACATCAAGCTACTACAATCTGTCAAATTTCTTTAATAGATTTTCAACTTTATCACTAAAGCATAAGGTTAAAGGTTGATTGGGAAAATTTGACAGTTTCGGGTAGCTTGATCTGCTGGCGTCTGTTACTCTCCAAATAATTGAATAGGTAAGTCGTGATGATTCCCATTTTCATGACGATGACATGACTATCACATGACGATGACATGACGCGATAACTGTGTTTGAACGATAATGACCGAAATCAAAAAGCCATAGGTAATTATATCATTGTTATGTATTCACACACTATGACAAGGAGTAAAATTCATAAATTATCTTTAACGCGATCACTGTGTTTGAACGATAATGCCCGAAATCAAACAGCCATAATTATGTCATTGTTATCTATTTGGTGATGCGGGTGGATATTAGCGGGTGGTTTAATTTTATATTGGGCGAAGGCGGAGAGAATCAATTCTAGAACTTGCGGAAGTTAATGGATATCACTAATCCTATTATATAAAGGGGTATGAGCAGAGGACACGCAGCCGAGAAATTACACCAACATGAAGGAATTCAAGATAAGCACTAACCTTTGACGCTGCTGCTTGGCGAAGACTCGGTGGGGCGCCCCAACCTGCTCTGTTCCAGAAGATTATCTGGTGCACGGGCTCAGCCAACCCAAAGAAGACCGGTCTTTGAATAGGGTTGCGAGCTGGTTACTTGCGGATTACAAAAATTAGTTATGGCCACTTTTTCTGCGCTCGCGCAGCTTTTTATAAGCTCGTCTCCTCCCACCTCGCGTGAGACACAAGTCGGGCCTCTCTTTCACTCCACACGTTGGTGATAGGTAAACGGCGTAACCATCCTCCCCCCTTTGAAACTCCGTAGGGGTTTCGAAAGAAAAACATAAAGGAACTCTAAGGGCGATGACAAGTGAGAGGAGGTCCAACTAGCTGGAAGTAGCATCATTGTTATGTTAAACTGAAGGTAATTAGCGGGAATGATATAATATAATAATAATAAATACTTAAATACTACAGGTGCGACCGTGACTAGGTCAATGACTGGTTGAATTATTGCGAAGGCAGCGGGCATAGTTTTACGACGGGACGTTTAAAAACTCCCAACGCGGTGCGTACTAGAGCCACCCTTACAACCCCGTCTTTACCAGGGTATACTTGTTCGATAACGCCAGTGGGCCAACGAAGCGGTGGTGAGTCATCCTGGTGTACTAGGACAAGTGTGCCCGCTTGTATGGGTGTGTCAGGCGAGTTCCATTTTTGACGTAATTGAAGGGTGTGTAGGTAATCCACATGCCATCGTTTCCAATAACCTTGCACTAAGCTATCTAACAGTTTCTTCCTGTTATGGAGGCTTACGGATGCGTCAACCTCGCAGGCAGGTAAGGACTGTAGTGGTGTTGTATTTAAGAAGTGTGCGGGCGTCAGAATCGAGTGTGGCTCGTCCGCTAGTAAGCACAGTGGACGCGAGTTTAGCAAACACTCAATCTGAGTTAAAACGGTCAGCAGCTCCTCATAGCATAGCAGCTGTTGGCCGATGCAACGGTATAGATGTGTTTTTATACATTTTATGTTACTTTCCCAAAGCCCACCCCAATGGGGCGCGCGCGCCGGGATATTGCGCCACGTTATTTTGTGTTTATTTAGTTCAGTTTGAAAAGCAACAGAAGCGCTTTTGGACGAAAGGAAAGTATATAGTTCGTCCAGCTGACGTTTTGCCCCTATGAAATTTGTTCCGTTGTCTGAATACAATGTAGACACGGGACCTCTTCTAGCTAGAAAGCGCTTAAAAGCGTCTAGGAAGGTTTCTGAGCTCAAGTCTGAAGCGATCTCAATATGTATGGCCTTAGTAGTCAGGCAGATGAAGAGACAAATGTACGCCTTCTGGCTTTTCACACCTCGCCGGCGCGTGAGCGTAATGTTTATGGGCCCGGCGTAATCTACCCCTGTGTGCGTGAAAGCCTTGGCTTCCTGTACTCTGGCTGGGGGTAGGTTAGCCATCATGGGCGTAGGGTGTAGTGGAGACACCTTGAAACAAAAGTTGCATTGACGTATTCGTTGTCGTATAATATTACGAGCAGATATAATCCAATATCGTTGTCTCAGTAAAGACATAAGCAAGTGGGAACCTGTATGACAGTTAGAGCGGTGACAGTCGTCTATTAGCAGATTGACCACGTGATGTCTACGGGGCAGTAGTATCGGGTGCCTGTTGTTGAATGGGATATTGGCATTAGTTAATCTGCCGCCTACTCTAAGCAGACCGCTTTCGTCGACGAACGGGTTAAGTTTTCTTAAAGGATGCGAAGGCAGATTGCCCTTTTTTATGTTTTGTATTTCAATTGCAAAGCATTCCTCTTGCAATTTGTGAAGGATTGCTGTTTCAGCAGCTTCTAGATCTGTCGCTTGAATTACTTCGGAGGTAGGTAACTTGCGAATGAAGCGCAAAACGTATACCATTATTCGTAATAGTTTCTTCCACGAAGAAACCCGCATGGTTAGTTCAATGATTACCGACGTTTCCCGGTTGGAAATGACGGTCAGTGTGACAGGACCCTTTGTCTCAGGTATAGGACCTTCAACTCGGGACGGCTCGAATGGCACTGTTGGCCATTCGGTTATGGGGCGACAGACCCAGGGCGGACCCTTCCACCACAAGGGGTGATCAATTATCTGCGATGGCAATAAGCCTCTCGACAGGCAATCGCTAGGATTATCTGTCCCATTTATGTGGAAAAAGCGTTCAGGAGATAAGTTTTCCTGGATCTCAGTCACTCGATTGGCAACAAAGGTTTGCCATCGGTGAGGAGATGAATGAATCCATGATAAAGCAATCGTGGAATCGCTAAAGGCAAATATATCCTGTATTGGATAGCGGGTATGGAAAATACTACGTACCTGCTGGACAAGTTTAGCTAGAAGTAATGCGGCGCATAGTTCTAGTCTTGCCAACGATACTGTCTTTAACGGAGCCACTTTAGACTTAGCGCATACTAGCTGAACGGATATATTCCCGTTAGGGTTCACCACATGCAAGTAGATGACGCAACCGTAAGCCCTCATACTAGCATCGCCAAACGCGATTAGGCTCACCACGCAACCGGCCGCGACGCCCAGATGGCGCGGCACTTGTAAAGTGGGCAACAACGATAGTTCGTTTTTAAACTTAGAGAAGCATTTAACAATATTTTCAGGAGGTTTATCATCCCATCCTATTTTAGCGAGCCAGAGCTCTTGGATAAGCAGCTTGGCATAAAGAATGACAGGCGCGACAAGTCCGAGCACATCAAAGAGGCGAGCAATAGTGGACAGTATAGTACGTTTAGTTATACCTGCCGTTTCCGAAGATGCGACGAACGAGAACACATCAGATACAGGTATCCATTTTAAACCTAAGACCTTCAGGTTTTCGTCATCATCTGTGAACTCGATCTCCGCACGGTAGGACTCAGGCAAATGTTTCAGTAAAGTTTGCGAGTTACTCGCCCATTTGACAAGCTCAAATCCGCCCCGACGGAATAGCTCCAGCAACTCGTCGGCTAACCGAGTTCCATCCTCTACCGAAGGTACGGACGTAGTCAAATCGTCCATGTACAGCTCTCTTGTGGCCACCTCCGCAGCGAGAGGGAGGCTTTCGGCATGGTCTGCGGCTAACTGGTGAATAGTACGCATTGCTAGGAATGGACTGGACCGGAGGCCAAAGGCCACTGAGTTAAACTGGAATATGCGAACCTGCTCGGAGTCGCTAAAGCGGTATAATATTTTCTGATACTTGCGATCATTTTCTGACAGCAAAATCCTAAGATACATTTGACGTATATCAGCGGTTATTGCCACTTTAAAATATCTAAAGTTAAGCAGAAGCGAAAAAAGGTCAGCCTGTAAATTAGGCCCGGTATGCAGTATGTCATTGAGTGACTTACCGGAGTCAGTTTTGGCACTGGCGTCCAATACTACTCGGGTTTTCGTCGTTGACTTATCAGGCCGAACGACAGCGTGATGGGGTATGAAGTACCCTTCGGTTATAGCGGAGGAGGAATAAGGTATTTCCAATAAATAGCCTTTCTCTAAATAATCATTAATGACGTCATTATAGGCGTGACGTAAAGCGGGGAGCGAATTAAATTTGCGCTCTAAAGCAGTTAACCGGCGTTGAGCGTGTATGAATGAGTTACCTAATGAGGTAGGTTCGACCTTGAAAGGCAAAGACACGATATACCTACCCCCGGGATGTCTTAATACCGTGGATTTATAAAATTCTTCACAGACTTGATGTTCTGTGTTGGTTATCTTTGTAGGCCGCACCTCCTCTATTTCCCAAAATTTCAATAGCGTAGCATTTAATCCACTCACAAGAGGGCCGAAGGACCAGGCGACATTGTTGGAGGTAACCGCAGGTAATTCTCCCATTACAATGTAACCAAGCGTGGTTTCTATAGCGTGAGGTGCCGAGCCCGCGGGAACGCTAACATCAGCTGATTCCATTAATGGAGGGGGTATTATTTTACCACCTAGCAAAATGAACGCGAACATTTGCGTTCCTAATATGGCGTCGATATTGCCTGGTAAATTCCAGCAATCATCCGCGAATGGTAAGTTTTTGAAATAATCCATAGCCGACGCCTGTATTACCCTACTAGGCAATGGGTCGGCGATGTGGTCGATTACCAGCATGGTTAAACTATACTCCGCGTCGCTAACTCGAGATTGTATAGTGACGGTTACATAACCCCGTATAGGTGCCGAAATGGCGCCAACTGATTTTAGCGACGAATTAACTAGCGGTTTAACTTTCAATTTCAATCGGCTGCAACACTCAAGCGTGATAATATTGTTTTGAGACCCGCTGTCAACCAGACATCTCATTATGAAACGATGCCCGTCTATTGGTACATAAACTTGTGCAGTTGGCAATATTATAGTACTGTCCAGTTGTGTGCAAGATAGAACGTTATTATTTTCCGCATAAAAGGCGGTCGATTTTCCTACAGGTGGGCTATTTACCGGCGCATCTGGCAATGAGGCGGCCGATTGCGTCATCAAACATAACGGTTGCGAATCAACAGGTGGCTTAGTGCTAATTACCGCTGCTTCACTGTTATCGAAATGTAGTAATGAGTGATGTGTTTTATTACACCGATTGCAGGTATGTTTTGACGCACATCGTAACGTTGTATGTTTGTCACTAAAACAATTAACGCACAACCTTTTATCCTTGACATACCTAAAGCGATCTCTAACGGCAAGTTTCTTGAACTCTGAACATTCGTACAAATGAGTATGACTGGCATCTTTACAGAATATGCAGGTAGACGAAAAATTCGTTTTGTTGTCCGTTATCGCGAAACTATGCGTAGTTCGCGGCGTATTCCGATTACGTGACTTATCGTAGCTTCTAGTTTTATTCTCTGTCGCACTAATTTGATGTACCGCGGCTGTTCTTTCTATTATTTTGATGTGGTTCCGTATGTAATTTATTAATTCTTCACTTGACGGTAATTCACTAGCGCGGGCTGTAAACTCAAAGGACTGTACTAATTGAGAATCCAGCTTTTTTAACATCAAATGCGTAAAAATAAAATCAGGCAAGTCCGGAATATTTAAACCTGTTAACGCCGACCACGACGAATTCATTCGTTCGATAAAATCGTTTAATTGGTCTGACGCGGCGGTGGACGCTTTTATGTCGAGTATATTGTTTAAATACATAGACCCTAATAATCGTTTGTCTTGATACTTCGACACTAATGAGTTCCATATTGATGCATAATTTTTCTCATTTGGTATAATTCCAGCGAATATATTCAGTGCATTTCCACTAAGTTTACCTACCAAATATTGCACTCTTTGACTGTCTGTTAACATCTTATTATCGTGTACGTTCGCTTTAAAACACTCGTAGAACAACGGCCAGTTTTCTGGATTACCCGAAAAACTTAATAACTCTAAAGCGGGCAGTCTTGGCGAGTACGTTTCTTTGGGAGGTACCTCGGGATTTTTTATGCGTTGAGTTTCAATCAAGTTGTTTCTTATGTACTTGACCTGGGAATAAAGTGACTCAAATGCACTCCAGTCACTGAAGCTGATTTTATACTCTGGATCCACCTTTAAAACAACTTCATTGTGCTCATCGCATAGCGTATTAAAACTACGGTATAATTCGTCTATACTCGTAGTTGCAGCAAGAAATTCCTGTACACTTCTTGTGCTTGTAGTGACTGGAACCACTTTTTTTCCCGACTCGTATAACTCATTTATTTTTGCGAATACGGCTTGCTTCTTAGCCGCCAGTATTTTTATTTTTGCTTCGTAACTCATTGTTACTTAGGGTTTACCTACACTCCGTTATTGAACAAGTTTCCGTTAACGGTTGTTATTTTTTAAAAAATATGCCTGTCACCTTTCGCAAGGTCAACAGTCGCGAACAGTCACAATCGCAACCTATGTAGGTAGATTTTTATTACTTAATATGGGACTTTATTTTACTTTAATAATTCACGTATATTGTACATATAATGTATTTGAATATGAATATGTTGGACTTTTTTTTTATAAGGTACTGGTTTTTTATATAAATATGGCTCGAAGTGACCAGAAAATGGTGATGCGGGTGGATATTAGCGGGTGGTTTAATTTTATATTGGGCGAAGGCGGAGAGAATCAATTCTAGAACTTGCGGAAGTTAATGGATATCACTAATCCTATTATATAAAGGGGTATGAGCAGAGGACACGCAGCCGAGAAATTACACCAACATGAAGGAATTCAAGATAAGCACTAACCTTTGACGCTGCTGCTTGGCGAAGACTCGGTGGGGCGCCCCAACCTGCTCTGTTCCAGAAGATTATCTGGTGCACGGGCTCAGCCAACCCAAAGAAGACCGGTCTTTGAATAGGGTTGCGAGCTGGTTACTTGCGGATTACAAAAATTAGTTATGGCCACTTTTTCTGCGCTCGCGCAGCTTTTTATAAGCTCGTCTCCTCCCACCTCGCGTGAGACACAAGTCGGGCCTCTCTTTCACTCCACACGTTGGTGATAGGTAAACGGCGTAACCACTATTCACACACTATGACAAGGAGTAAAATTCATAAATTATCTTTAACGCGATAACTGTGTTTGAACGATAATGACCGAAATCAAAAAGGCATAATTATATCATTGTTATGTATTCACACACGGTGACAAGGAGTAAAATTCATAAATTATCTTTAACGCGATAACTGTCTTTGAGCGATAATGACCGAAATCAAAAAGCCATAATTATGTCATTGTTATCTATTCACACACTATGACAAGGAGTAAAATTCATAATATTATCTTTGTCTTGGCTTTTTCAATTCGTAATGTAGTAGGTACCCGAGTTTATCTTGGACATCACTAATATCGATAAAGAAAAACATCGTAAGGAAACCTGCACCCTATTTGCGTAACACACTATTACTCTCAATTTGAATCATTTTATTTGTTTATTGACACACCAACGACTTATTCACTAAATCATTCATCATTTCAGCCAAAATACGTCCACTGCTGGACATAGGCCTCCCCCAAGCACTTCCACTTCGACCGGTTCTGTGCTTCTCGCATCCAACGGGTTCCTGCGGCCTTCACAAGGTCGTCGGTCCACCTTGTGGGAGGCCTTCCAACGCTACGTCTTCCGGTATGTGGTCGCCACTCCAGAACCTTTCGGCCCCATCGGCCATCTGTTCTGCGAGCAATGTGCCCTGCCCACTGCCACTTAAGTTTGGCAATTCTGCGGGCTATGTCGGTTACCTTGGTTCTCCTGCGGATCTCCTCATTCCTGATTCGATCACGCAGGGATACTCCAAGCATAGCCCTCTCCATTGCCCTTTGGGTGACTTTTAGCCTTCTTATAAGGCCCATTGTGAGCGACCACGTTTCAGTGCCATAAGTCATCACTGGCAACACGCACTGGTCAAAGACTTTCGTCTTGAGACACTGCGGTATGTGCGACGAACGACTAAATCATTACATTAAATATATTCAATGTTATATAATATACTTAGTGACTGGTAATTAGTGACCGATATTTAAACACGTGATTTTACTCATCATTATGAACAACTTTTAGTACGGGATCAAACTTGAAATCGCGAAAAAAAAATCAGCTGCTCCCTACATTTTGACGGGTTAGGCGAACATAAATTTAAGGAACAGCTGATTTTTTTTTCGCGATTTCAGGTTTGGTCCCATAGTAAAAGTTGTTCATAATGATGAGTAAAATCACCTGTTTAAGTATCGGTCACTAATTACCAGTCACCCTATATATATTATATTTATTATTTTTTTATATATTTTTTTTTATATATTTTCTAACATATTGCTAATCCATTGCTCCATAAGTTCGAAAAATGTGTCTGCTCAACAAAGTAAATAACGCAATGAATGTTGTTGAACTGTCAAAATGAAACCCATTGCTACTGATACTGTGTTACGCAATTACCCTGCTGGACTCGTCTAATGTAAGTCTGAAATTGCCAACCCGTCTTGAGCAAGCGCGGTAAACAAATGCTCAATACTCAAATTTTTTATTGCATTTCACATGTAGGTGTTCATAGGTGGTAAACTTATAGTTAGATCATATGGACCCTGTCGGGCACAGCAAAATAAGTGAGTTAGGAAAGAGGAAGCATCTGTTAATTTTATAACATTACTTATCAAACTACTATATTATAATAATGATGTAGGTATTTTTTTAGATAAATTTATCTATTGAGAGATGTAATAATTCATACTAATATTATAAACGCGATAGTGTGTCTGTATGTCTGCTCGAGTCTTCTCTGTATGAGAAGACGCCTTTTCCTTGCAGTTGCAGTGGGACAATAATAGCTTGATATTATTAACATTCTTAGGCACTAGATTTCATTTTATTTTGAATATATACAACGTGAAACACTAATTATCAGGCATAATTGTGTCATTGGATTCGATACCATGATTGCCGCTTTATTGCATTTGTTATTTTACAGGTCTGTCCAGAAGAACCTTTTCAATTATATGGAGAGTAACAGAAAATTATTTAAAATTGATAGAGATTACAACTACCCACCTTTTATCATCAATAACAGTGGTAATGGCATTCTTAAAATCTTCCTCAGTCATCGTAAGCAAATCAAGTTGCTTGCCAATACCATGATGCTCATATTTTTCAACATTGTACCATTGATCGCCCAACATTGGTACACCAATCAGAGGTACTCCTGCTGTGATAGCCTCGTCTGTTGATTGTAGACCTCCTTGTGTTATGAATACTTTGATCTTTGGATGCCCTGAAAGTACATGTTTGTTTAGTTAATATATTTTTAACTAATTTGACAGTTTTTCCTATCGTCACCGGTTGGATACAATGTCAGGGGCTTGTTAGACTTTCACCACTTACTTAAAAGGTCCGACTGTGGCAGCCATTTGGATATCCTTATATTCTTAGAGCGACCAGGAAGTTCATCCTTGTCCCACTTCCATAGCACGTCATAAGGCAATTGGGAGAAGACTTTGGCCATCAATTGTACCCTATCTGTGGGAAGCAGTGAAGGTTGCACGTTTGTACCAAAGCTAATGTAGATCACGCCGTTCTTTGAGGAGTCCAGATACGTTTTGAGGTCCTGTAATTGTACGTTATTTTGATAAAAAAATTAAGTAAATATTAATTAATAAAAAGATAATACATAATTAAATATTGTTTTTAATCTGACTCTCACTGAAGTTCCCGGAAGGGCAATAATTTCCGTATATAAAAACGTTTAAAATCTTCACGATTTCTAAAACTTGTTAAAAATGTAGGTAGAGAATTTTTTGACAGATTGAGACTAAGATTAAAATGCGAACGTTTTCCCCTCTGAATTCGTCAGTAGGTAGTAAATGCTGACATTTTAGTTGGTTTTTTGTTTAATTCTACTTTTCTGTTCATTTTACACAACCCTTCTTATCCTTCCTACTTGCGTGAGCGTTTCTCTTACGCTCGCTCTAGCGACGCACTTTGGGAAGTCATGATTCTTTTCGAGTCTAGAACAGTCATAATAAAAAAAAAGATTTTTTGTTACCTTCAGTTGTACAAAAACCCTTATTTAAACAATATGCAGCGTTACAACTAAGGGAACGAGTGTTTTCGATGAACTCTTGCACCCAAAGTAAGACATATCCCTTCGTCTGTTAGGCAAGCTTATTAGTTCGGTAACAATAGAAATAGTAGATTTTTTGCCAAGGGAGCAAACAACTATTTTGAAGACGAGAGTGTTTCTTTGAATCCAGAGCGCAGCGAGGGATTCAAAGTACGTCACTCGAGCTTAAAATAGTCTTGCTCCCGAAGTGAACACTACTTTTTATCACCCTATATGAAAAAATAGCAAGTTCAACTTATGAAAAATTAACTTGTGTTTAGGGTGCCAAAAAAAAGAATCCGTTTAATTCCAAAATAAACAAATACCTACCAACATGGTATATTTTGAAATGGAAATAAATGATTGGACTTTGAATCAAACATAGGAAGCTAACAATTTGTTCCTAACCTTGAGAATCAATGAATGAGTACTTATTCTGAAGATGTGTAGAAAATTATGTATCGTAGTGGCTATAATTATTGCAATGACAGTATTGCATCGTCACGTCGCTTGACATGAGTCTTTATAGAATTTTTCCATAATGCTGTGGTACCTATGTAATGTTCCACCCAAAAGTCCTTGAAAACGGCAATAATACCTAAAATATAATTATTTTACATAATCATAATTTTACAAAGTGAACTAAAAACCATTGCTGAATATTATGGCCATACATGTGGTACATTGCGTTATAAATAAAACTGGCCAAGTGCGAGTCGAACGCCGGTTGCGTACCACAAGGCAAAAACGCCGAAAAAAACACGTTTGTTGGTATGGGAGCCCCCCTTAAATATTTACTTTATTTTAATTTTATTATTTATTATTAAAGTAAAAATACAACTGAGTATTTTGTGAATATTTCAAGTGCCTACCTGTAGCCATTATTGATATCGAGCAAAAAAGGGCAAAAAAATCGCGTTTGTTGTATGGGAGGTCCCCTTAAAAAAATATTTTATTTTGTTTTTAGTATTTGTTGTTATAGCGGCAACAGAAATACATAATTTGTGAAAATTTCAACTGTCTAGCTGCCGCGGTTCTTGAGATACAGCCTGGTGACAGACAGACAGACGTACGGACGGACAGACAGCGAAGTCTTAGTAATAGGGTTCCGTTTTTACCCCTTGGGTACGGAACCCTAAAAATGAGTGAATAAGCGTGTGTGTTTGAGCCTAATAACAATATTCCCGCTACTGGGACACAGTCCTCCCCTCTTTGAGAGGGAGAGAGCCGTAATCAACCACGCGGGTCCAGTGCAGGTTCGTGGATGATACATATGTCTTCGAATTTTTAGTTTTAGGACATACGGCTTCCTCACGATGTTTTCCTTCACCATTTTGAGAGCCGTGGTGTCTGTCTGGGTTCGAACCTACAACGAGTAAATTGCGGCTGTCTACTAGGCCATCCACTGGGCCACCACTGCTCAACATGATTGAGGGAGTGAGAGAAAATTATAAGTATAACAATAAAAGCTTACCGTTGGCAATTCTTTCACTGGCTTCTGATGCAATCCACCCATATAAATAACACTAGGAGGTACTGGGCGATTTCCTTCCCAAATAGGATGAGTATTCAAAAACAGCATTTCAACTTTATTTTTTAATTCACTTATAGTCGGAATATTTGGTCCAAACAATCTTTTGCCAATTTCATTTTCTAAATCTTCAATTTCCTGCATGATTCTTGACATTCTATAAAAGTTCCACAATTCTACTATTTTCTCCCACTTCGTTAAATTGTACAAGCGCTGGTTTAAAGCATCTGGGTATAATAGAGGATGCCAGGCTGATCCCATAGTTTCCACATTGAAGTTCATGGGACCCAGAGAAGACACTAGAATCACGGGCGCCTTAACAACATTTGACAGAAGCAACGCGGGTCTTGCACAAGCTTCCAACAATAGCAAATCATAATGTTCTTCTTTCATCAATTTTTGCACTTTATCTACTTTCAACTGCATCTCAACGATATCAGCAATCATACGAAATGCTATTCGCATTTGTATGATCAAATCATTATCGCCTGTCGAAGTTACTTCGTAAAGTGTTCTCCACTTTTTGTAAGAAAAGTCGTGGACGTCGATTTCTGTTAGATTCGCGGGTGTTCCTCCATTTGGGAAGGCAGGATCTGGTGTGATGACTGTCACTTCATGCCCTTGCCTGGCAAGTTCTTGAGTTAGTGGACGAAACACAACTTGATGACTGATAGATGGAACTGGGAAAAATGCCAGTATTCTTGCCGCATCATTAGAAGTAATTGATACCGCTAGTAATACTAAGGCTATCGTCGCAGACATTATTCTACGGTATTTCAGATCGCTACTATGAGAGGCAAATGAATGCGTTTCCTTATATACCCAGTCATTACATGAAATAGACGATTAGATGAAACAAGCTATGGTCATGACATTGTCTCAATTTGTTTTGTGTTCGCATTTGTTGATAGAAGTTCGTTTGAACTAATGAGCTAGATAAGGATTTTGTTGAGTCACTTTTTAGTTTTGACGTTTTCATTAGTAATGTTTGTCCCTTTAATTATTGTTGTTTGTTTCTACGAGTAGGGAGATAATCTAAAGGTCTAATTTTAGTCTAGGCTCCAAAGAGAGGAACTTCGTAATTATAATTACGTACCGTGTCCAGGATTTGCTGCTTTCTGTAGCCTCTAAATTTCTTAATGCAACGGCCTAACGCGGCTGGCGTCTTCAGATATTATTAGCCTGTCCATATTTATCCATACTTCCGTAAGTAGTAGTTTCTTAAGTAACTCTGTCTGTTTGTTACCTTTTTATGCCTAAACTAAACTAACTAAAAATAGCATCCTGGAGAAGTGCATAGGCAATTTTTGTGTCTAAAATCCTAAAGGGGATGAAAGTTTGTATGGAAAACCCAGTATTTCTTAAGTTAGGGAAATAAATATACATATATTACTATATGCTTTTGGTAAGAACGAAAAAAAATACTTTTGCGTTTTTGAAAAATGATCGCCCAAGGGGGTAAAATAGGTGATGATGCAATAAGTAGATTAACTAAATTAACTGATAAATTAAATAGCTTTTTAAATTAAGTCGATTTCTTAAATCAAATTTATCGAAAGCTAGAAAAAAGATAAGCCATAGTAAAATAAGTTGAATACTTATCTAGATATCAAAGCCTAGAATAGACTAGACTGGAGTTTATTTTTTTTTTATCAGATTTCTCGAAACCTAGAAAAAAGATGGCCTATCTTGTTTCTAGGTACTTATAGCAAAAAAATTTAAGCGTTTTAAAGTCTAAGGGCTGATTTTTCAATAGATAGAGAGATAACTTTTTTCTGAGGAATACCTAAATATTGCGGTTTGACAGCTTTTGAATAAATATATAACTATTCTTTAGATAAAAGTTATCTGACTATTGAAAAATCGGCCCTTAGTCAAATACCCTACCATCCTTTCACAGATCAGTCGGATACGAAACACCGACGATCGAGTTTTTAAAATATTATTGCGTTGAAAACAAAAATAAAATTATTTATCGTATTTTAGCACGTCATAGATTTTACCTCTTTTTTGATACCTATTGACCAGTCTGTCAAAAAACATTGATCTTATTCTCGTAATATTATGGTTTAATTCGGGTTGCTGATATCAGAGGTAATATAACTGTATTTTGTAATGGCAGGAAATATTTCGTCGTCTTAAGTTTGGTAGGTACTTACAGCACATCAAGCTACTACAATTTGTCAAATTTCTTTAATAGATTTTCAACTTTATCGCTAAAACATAAAGTTCAAAGTTGATTGGGAAAATTTGACAGTTTCGGGTAAATTGATGTGCTGTCGTCTGTACCTATCTGTTTCCTATCTGCTCATCAAGTACTCCATCAGAGTATGGAGTAATTTATTTCTGTTCCAGCCTAACACGGAATATTTAATTCGTGTGTGATTGTCATAAATCTTGATTGTATGGCAAGCGACACCGACGCTTGGATTCAATTACACCGTTTTGTAACAAAATTTTTGTGAAGATATTATTATTGTAATGTAGCGGTAACGGGTTATGCGGTCTGGAAATATAATGGCAATGTGGCAGCACGGGTTGTATGGACATTTAGGGAAATTAATTGTTGAGCAAATTGACACCTTACGTCAATATGGCGCGTGTTACACCCCATTCCATACAACTGTCAAAGAATGACAGTTGTGATTTGAATATACGGACAATGTAAATTGGTAGTAAAAAACATTTGCTTAACAAATAATTGGCCAGCTTTACCTACGAAAACCTGGACTTTGGATTAGAGGTGTAGTTTTTTTATTATTATTTTTTTATTAAATTCAAAGTTCAAAACTTTGAATTTTGCCACTGGACAACCTGTATCACTCACCAATTACAATACGGTGTAACAACTTCTCCCGTACGACAGCTTTGTTTAGCAATTCAACCGCTGCAGCGTTGAACCAACGATACGTAGGGCAACACGATCATTGAGTAGGTATACCCACAGTAACGTTTAGAGTACACCAAACATAGTTTTGAAAGGAGACTGGACCAAATTGGTTTACGAGCCGATTTTACAAAATGTAACTTACATTTTCAAATGCGACTAACAAAAAAAAGTAGGTATTGATAAATTAGATGTTAGGGAACAAGCCGGGAGAGGTCGCCCTAGAAGGACATATTAATTATAGCATACATAATTATAGTGACCTCATTAGACGTTCTTTAGAATGGTCAGCAGTCAGCGTGCATGTATAACCATAAGGGAGTCTCTAAGAACGTCAACGAAGTTAAATGGGCCCGGCAGGAAGTATTAGTTATACGGTCAAAACAAGCGCCAAATTCAATTTTTCAGACAAGCAAATACACTTGGGGAGTTGACAAACTGTCAGATGGTGTTGTCAAACTGTCATGCCGCATTTACACAATCACGCGAACCGCGAGGCGAGCTACGAGGCGAATAACGAACCCGCATGTGTAAAAAGTGCGCTCGCTAATCGCCTCGTGGCTCGCCTCGCGATTCGAGTGCTCGCGTTGTGGTCGCGTTGTCAAAATACTTCACCCCACGAATGTGTGAACAGTAGTTCGCGAAGGCCCATGGTTCGTCGAATCGTTCGTCGAGTCACGAGGCGAATAGCGAGCACGATTGTGTAAATGCGGTATAAAATGGTGTTTTCATTCATTCATAGTTCGGGCCCCGCTCTAATCTTCTTATGTCCACATGTGATACGGAGTAGGATTTATGAAGCGCCCGTAACTTTGGACTAAAATACGGACATCGTGCTTAAGAGCGTTTACGCTTTACAGCATTTCATACAAACTTTCAAGCCTTTGTTTTTCGAAATTAATGAACTGATTTTAATGAAACTTCATACGCATAAGCAGGATACAAAGGTCTAAAAAGTAGAGAACATTGACGTATTTTTTAGAATGTTCCCAGCAGTGTAATCTGTTTCAATTTGCAAAAAAATACCTCAAATTTTCCTACAACTTTTATAATTTTTTGACTTTGAGTCTCGCTATTGCTACGGCTACATTGTCGCGAGAAAGCGAACTACACTACGTGCTCCCTGTTGTTAAGCGAGACGTGGAGCAGTGAGAGAGAGCGCGCGAAGTGTAATTCGCGATTAGATTTTGCGACTATATTTTGAACGTTTCAAATCCTTCAATCGGTATTCGAATTGACTTTCAGTTCGCATACAACTTTGCTCCGTTTACCTCGAAACTGACGTTCATAGCTGTACCTATCGGAAACTGAACTGACCTCTCGATTGTTTTGACTACAATAGGTGAAAAGGCTGCAGTAAACAATTATCGGTTCCAACCGAAAATGCTCACTATTCGATTACACTCTCCCATTGGCTGTTCGATTTTGGGTAATATTGGTTTGTGTTCACGTATTGTGGCGAAATTGTGGTTAACACAAGTGTTGACATCAAACAATCAATAAAATCTGCCTAGCCTTTTCCCGACTGTTTTGTGGTCAGCTTCCAGTCTAACTGGATGCACCTGAATGCCAGTATTTTACATGGACTATTTTAGTGCAAATTTGACCACCATAACTCCACCATCCAGTTACTGAGTAGCCCTTGATAAGACTGGTGGTCAGACTTTAGGGTGTAGCGGTATCTACAACGCCACATTCCGTCATACTGACGTCACGCAAAATCCTGTATCTCGCAAGCAGAGTTTACCGCGCAACTAGCATAGATACAACAGCCCGACATGAATCATTGGGCAGTTGCCCTCCAGACACAACACCCGTCTGGTCGAAGGATCCTCCCTTTTCTATAGAGTATGAGTGAACTTTACACCCTGTTCCTCATACCTCTACTTATAAGGGATTCTGACTACCCGTAACGACTGTCAACGATCTACGAATGACAACTGAGGCCTACGGCTTAGCATGCTTTCCGAGGCACGGAGGGGTCTCAAATTCTCGATATGTAATGGATGGTCACCCATCCTCGAAACGACCGCGGCAAGCGTAACTTAACCTTCGATCGACCGGTGTGGTTCTTATTATTTACCACGACGTCAAAGTAGAGATACGTAACAATATAATAATCACAACATAACGTTTGCTACAATAAATAATTATATTAGATGATAGACGCAGATTCTGACAGTTGACGTAGGTACCTAAACCTGTAAATTAATCTCTTGATGCTAATCCTCTTTACTAATTCACATCAAAGGATTTAACTATTGTCACTAACATGATAATTAGACAATAATTTGAGTACAAGAGGCCATAAGTACGAACGCGGGATTTAAACGTAACGTATTCAAACGACTTTTGAATGGAACATTCAATTTATTCAACAGAATCAGTCATGTTCCCACTGCTGGGACACAGGCCTCCTCTCAGGGAGAGGGAGTGGGCCGTAATCCAGCACGCGGGCCCGGTGCAAGTTGATAGATGTCACATGTCTTCGAATGTTTGGTTATAGAAAATGCCAGTTTCCTCGCGATGTTTTCCTTCGCCGTTTTGAGAGCAGTGGTGATGAAATAATTTACACAAAGTAAAGCGCTTGTTGGGGTTCGAACCTACGACCCGCAACTCGTAAGTCGCGACCGTACCCACTGGGCCACCACTGCTCATTCAACAATCTTTAAAAAAAAAAACGTTGCCCCACGCTAGGAATTTCTCCAGTATTGTGGGTGCGTTTACAAACATTTAAAGTCACATACACAAACAGCCAGACCCGGAACAACTACTTGTAGGTCATACAAATATTTGATCAGTGCGGGAATTGAACCCGCGACACGCAGCGCAGAAGTCAATCGCTTAACCACTGCGCCAACCGTGCCGTCTTATACAATTAGTATCACCAGTAGTAGTGTGTGTGTGGAGGGGGGGGGTGTGTAGTGTGTAGTAGTAGTGTGTGTAGTGTATTAGTAATAAAAGAGAGCAATAAGAGTAGTGTTGGCGCGGTTGTATTATTGTCTTACCTCTAACCTCCTTACTCACAAGCTTTAAAAATACTTCTGTTTTTGTCATTTCAATGTTAATAAAGCGAGACAGTAATATTCTGTTACACAAGAAGATTCGTATGCAGTCACTTTCAGCGTTGGAGCCATCTGTGATATAAAGTTTCTGCTAAAAGTAAGACTTTCTAGAAATCTCAAATTTAATATTCGGGAAGGACTGAATCCGACTGAAAGTGACGCGTGTGAGCTATTCCCGACACTCCTGGGCGGGGCCATCCTGTAGACTTTCTTAGGGCCTGTTCATAGGATCAAAAATACTATATGATATTTTTATTGGTTCTTATTCTTGTCTGTATCTGACAGTAAAAAACAAGCATTTAAAAAAAATGTCTTTTTCAGAAATATAAGTTAAATCAACTCAGCCTATTGCAGTCAACTGCTGGACATAGGCCTCTCCCAGGCTGCGCCAGAACATCCTGTCCTCCGCTTTCATCCAGTCCGTCCCAGCCACCGTCTTTAGGTCGTCCGTCCATCTAGCTGGGGGGGCGTCCCACACTACGCTTGCCGAATTACAAGTTAAACTGGTTTAAAAAACTAGAAATACTATGTTAAATAATTTGTAAGATTGATTTGATCATTTCAGTAGTGAAGTTTTAGTGCGTAATATTTTCTCTACTTTTTTTATTATTTTTTGTAAGGCAGATGGCGCTCGTGTAGCGTCATGAAGTTGACGACTGTGAAGGTAGCAACGGGCGGGCGGCGCGTCTACTACCGAGCGACGGCTTAACATCTACTTCACTTTGTACTACTACATAAATGTGTATTTTTAAATAAATATTTTATAAATCTTTATATTGTTTTTCTGAGCTCTTACATTTTGTTTATGTTCTTTATTGCGTCATGTTTGCCGCAAATAAACGTGTTTTCTTTCTTTATAAGTATTTCACGTAGTTATTTTAAATTTTAAACATTTAGTAGATTAAAGAGAGAGCAGTGGTGGCCAAGTGGTAACGGCCGCGACTTACGAGTTGTAGGTCGTAGGTTCGAACCCAGACAGGCGCTTTACTTTGTGTAAATTATTTCATCACCACTGCTCTCAAAACGGTGAAGGAAAACATCGTGAGGAAACCGGCATGTCCTAGAACCAAAAATTCGAAGACATGTGACATCTGCCAACCCGCACTGGGCCCGCGTGGTGGATTACGGCCCACTCCCTCTCTCCGAGAGGAGGCCTGTGTCCCAGCAGTGGGAACATTATAGGCTGATTATGTTAAGTAGATTAAAAGAAAATCCGAAGTATGAACTTGGCCTTAGCCAGTATAACTGTACCAATAGCTCAGAGAAAGGTCTCCAATTGAAGACACCATAAAACCATACTTATTTCCACATAAATTGCAGATAATAACAATTTGGTCCCGCCATTGTCCTTCCACACGACCTTTGAAGAACTCTTTTGACCAATAACTGGCTCTGTACACTTTAACAAATTTAATTTTGCTGACGCTCAAATAGGATTCTCTTTTTGTACTGACGGTTTTCGGTCTTTCGAGGCGGTGGAATGAAATTTGTATATTATTCTATAAGACCTCCTTTTAACGAGGTTGTTTTGGAAACTACTTGTGGAATTAAAGTATTTCTATAAGGTTTGAAGTAACTGCTGTCTTTTTCTACTTACCTTGTTACCTAGTTATTTGAGCTGTTATTTTCTTTTCTTCGTAGCGCACTTTGTTTTTACTGTATGTTATGTTTTTACTGAATGTTTCTGTATATATCTTTAGATTATTGGGACGGGAATTGCCTTTGTGCTGCGTGAACCATTTTATCTCTCGTAGTTTTAATAATATTTCAAAGAAATGTTTTTCCATTGAAATAAAATAAGGGAAATGATGGTTGCCATAATTTTTTGATGGTTGAGAGTTTTGTTATAATAATATATATATTTTTCCTGAAGAATTAAGCAAAGAAAAAACTCAAAATCTATAGTACTGTGAGAGAGCTTTACGAGGAAACAATTATTAAACTACGGTTTGTTAAATTTGTTAAAGCTGCCAAGGTGGTCTTTGGCTTGGTAGTTCTTGTTGAAGGAGTCCAGCTCAACCCACCATATCGGTTTGGGCCTCTCGCTTAATTTATGGAGTTCAAGAATTACTGAAACGTGACCTGTATTAAAGTCTGAGTACATATGTGTATTTTACTTTGATCAAATATTAATTTTAATATGTTTTGAACGAAGGAAGGTTTCACCGATATCAAAATTATTATCTAAGACCCTCCTTGATCTAAATTCGGTCGCAATTAAAATTAATTAAAACTTCTTGATACGAGTAAATATTATATCTTCAGAAGTTAATAATTAGTTGTAGGTATATGGTGGATCCACGCGAAGGGGCGCAGATAACACGCCCCCAAGTATTTTTTTACATATAAATCCATTAAAAACGGGGAATTTGGCTTCGTTTCCCGCGCCCCGTCGCGTGGCGCGTTGTAGTGTGTGATCCGTCTGTACTATGTTGCCTTAGAGAATGGAGATCACGAACACTGTCTAGAACTAGAGGTAAAAAATTAAACAAATGAACATCTTTTCTTCGTTATCTCGTTTTTATGAATCGCTTATAGTTTCCATAACATAACAAAACATCAAGCCTTGTTTTCCCCGAAGGGTTGAGCAGAGATTTACCTATTAGTACACCTACATTTCACAAAAAAGTTAGACGCGCCTAAAGCGCAGGCCACACCGCCAGCTAGCGGGCGGGCGGGCGAACATCGTTTCACCTCTTTACATACTTCGGTTCACACCGCGAGCTACCGACTAACCATGTAAAGAGGTGAAAACATGTTTGTTGTATGGGAGCCCCCCTTAAATATTATTTTATTTTGTTTTAGTATTTGTTATTATAGCGGCAACAGAAATACATAACTTGTGAAAATTTCAACTGTCTAGCTATCGCGGTTCTTGAGATACAGCCTGGTGATAGACAGACGGACGGACGGACAGACATCGAAGTCTTAGTAATAGGGTCAAGTTTTTACATGATACCACAAAACCATGTTTACCCGTTGTTTAGAGTTAAATTAAATTTAAACAACAACATACCCCCGCATAGCAACCCCTCACCGTATTGCTTTCTTTAATTGATATCAATCGTAATGAATTATGCTGATTTTAATGAATGGCGGGCAACTGCCCGATGATTCATGTCGGGCCGTTGTATCTATGCTAGTTGCGCGGTAAACTCTGCTTGCGCAATGCAGGATTTTGCGTGACGTCAGTATGACGCGTTGTTCGCATGTGGCGTTTTAGATACCGCTACATATGATATTCCACATGATTCTCGTGGTAAGTGCTTAGATCCTCAAATTCAAGTTGCCTAGGCTGTGCCTTACAGAACTGGGCGCGCCATCAGGTAAGCGCCAAGGCGTTTTCAAATACAAGACGATAACGGTGACTTACATGGAATCTCACAACAAGTTGAATATGAAAAATGTTAAAAATGTTCCTATAGCTTTGGCAAAGAAAGCTCACATGTTCATCAATATGCCATCAACAACGGTCAGCGGGCAACTAGACACAGAGAATTTAGAGCCATTTCAGATTTTCCTACCGTCATTGGGGCTATATAATATTTATACATATAAATACCACCCACCATAATTATATATATCAGTATATATAATTATATATATACCCATATCATACACAACAACAATTTTTGATTCAATTAAACGTTTTAATTAAGGTTGAATGATACACACACTTGTAAATTTAATTAATACTAGCTTCTGCCCGCGACTTCGTCCGCGTATTTCACCCTCTTAGGGGTGGAATTTCGAAACCTCCGTGTGTTACGTTATTAGGGTGCTAGACGTACTATAGTTATAAAAGGTTTTATACTTTACAAACCTTCCATCTTCAATAACAGTAGTAATAGCATTCTTAAGCTGTTCCTCAGTAATAGTACCCAGGTTGAGTCGAACTCCAATCTTCAGGTCCACATATTTTTCCACGTTAAACCACTGGTCAGCTAACATTGGCACACCAATCAGAGGTACTCCTGCTGTGATAGCCTCGTCTGTTGATTGTAGACCTCCTTGTGTTATGAACAGCTTAACATTGGGGTGTCCTGAAAAACATTGAGATAAATACTGTTAGATACTATTTTAATGAAATAGGAAAGAAATCGTAGTACCTCGTTGGTCGAGTTTGATTGATTTACTGCGATTGGATACCCAGTAATTACAACTTTCAATGGCAATGCGATGCGATATTTTTACACGACTACAAAAAATAAAATAATAGGTTATTTAAAGGGGAATTATAAATGATTGAATAAAAAAACTTAGCGACTGAACACTGAGACTCTGTTTTAATAACTTGAGCGGTATGAATATTGATTAATAATAAAATCCAGAACGAGCTTACAAAAAGTGGATTATGATTAATCCATTTCAGATATTAAAATTCTAGCCGTGCGACTAAATTTCTAAGTGAGCGACTAGAAATACAGAGAGGGCAACTTCAATATTAAGATAGAGACGATTTTTCCAATTGAGGTTTTACATAACGAATTACTAAAAAGTTCACTTTAAGCAAAGGGCACCCCGAGGTTAGGTTTGGTTAGGTTACTTTATACCCTTCACACAGAAATAGTCGACATAGGATGCAAGAGCGAAAATACCGTCATTATGACTTTGTGACTGGTTCAGAAAATGTATTATAAAATGATATTTAAAATAAAATGCCGCAGTACCTTTAAATAAATCATTTGCCAAATATTGAAAAAAATGCAGGGCGTAATGTTGACACTGAAACAAAATATTAGGTCGCTGAAATATTATGAAGCTTCTTATTCTGTATTTTAAGTAACTCAAATTAATATTTGCACTATAAAGTAAATTAATTATTTTTGTTACTTAAAACTTTAATTTACAGTCACTCGAAATACTATCCTATTTATTTAAATCATAATTCATACAACAAAACCGCCAATCAACAAACAAATAACCGATCAATCAAATGAACAACAAGAATATATAGTAAAAAAATACACCAATATGAACTTACTAAGCAGATCAGGCTGCGGCAGCCACTTGGATATCCTAATGTTCTCACTTCGTCCTGGCAGCTCATCATTGTTCCACTTCCACAGCACATTGTAAGGCAATTGAGAGAACACTTTCACGAAAACCTGAATCCTTTCTGGTGGTAACGTTGAAGGATCTACGTTGGTACCGAAGCTGATGTAGATCACGCCGTTCTTACATGAATCTAAGTACGACTTGAGGTCCTTGAACAAACAAAATAAATTGTTAGATCTATTTTAGAGCTTGTAAATGATGCTGGTGTTTGTAGGTAGGTACAGTCACGGTATCTATTGAAACTGAGTACGACGCCTAAGTGTCTACGTACTAGGACTAAGTGTGCAACATACGAGCAGCACTCGTCAACGGCAGAGGTAAAATCAGCCATCGTCACGCGTCGACAACATGCCGCTCGTGTATTTGAGCACCGTACTCAAATACGTGAGCTTCAGGTAAAATACTGGTATTCAGCTGCATCCGGTTAGACTGGAAGCCGACTCCAACATAGTTGGGAAAAGGCTAGGCAGATGATGAGGTCGACGTAAAAATCGAAGACATGTGACATCTACCAACCTGCAACGGACCACGTGGTGGATTGTGGCCCATTCCCTCTCACAGATAGGTGGCCTGTGTCCCATCAGTGGGGACGTTATGGGCTGATTATGCAAAGAAAATAATGAACAATAGTGTCGAGAAAGATCAGCGATGTCAATCGAGTGTCATAAATAGGTCGTCTTCTTATCATGTCAAAGGTTTAGGTTATACAACGTTATTTTTAGTATATTCGAAACCTGAATATTGTTTGATCAGCGGATATACCGGGTGTTTGGGAGAAGGGTACAAACCCTGAAGGGGATGATATCTTAGACCATTTAGAATATATTAAGCTAAACTTATCTATAATTTTTTTTGTAAGGTTTTGAACAATAATACCCATTTTTTTCAATTAATTGTTAATAGTGTCCAATATGAGCTGTTATGTTATTATTTATGTGTTGTGTGATTAAATAATTCCCAAGCATCTGTGTCATCACAGAAACATTCTACGCAATATTCAAATTCAAGAAACTTTTAAAAATCAAGAAAATGTTTTGTTTATGGCATAATAAAAAAAAAAAAATAGCCTCAGTTAATCAAACCTTTTTAGAAACATGCTTGGTTCTTGCCCTTTTTTTTAGTTATTATTTACGCAGATGTCTCATCAATTCTTGGAATTACGATGTACAAAGTAAATTGAGTATGAAAAATGTTATTTTGGATCAGATCAATAAAACAGACGCTGAAAACTGATTTTTTTAAACTATTCCTTCAATTTAACGATGGTTCAAATATTATGTGCGAACGAAGCAGCGGAAAACTACTATTAGTAGATAAATAAAATACTGCACCGTATTATTGAATGCGAACTTGGAAAATAATAGCCTAATTGGAACGATTATTCGAAGAAGGTAAGTTACATACTAAAGGTTTGAATTAAGTACTCACTGTTGGTAGTTCCTTCGGAGGTGTCTGATACAGCCCTCCCATATACACCACAGATAGGGGAACAGGTCTTATCCCCTCAAATATCGGATGCACATTCAGGAATAACATATCCACATTATTCTCCAACTCTTCGACAGGAGGTATCTCAGGACCAAAATGTTGTCTCAGCGCTTTATTCTCAAGCAATTCATTGTTCTCATACAGTTTCACAAAGAGGTAATGATTGTACAATTCTGAAATTTTCTCCCAAAGACTAAGATTGTACAGCTTCTGTCTTAAGAAAGATGGATAGAGTAGCGGGTGGTCAGCTGCTCCAATCAAATCGTAGTTCCTAGGAGCAGCTCCCAAAGAACTCACTAGAATCACAGGCACGTTCTTGTAAATATAAGAAAAGGCTATTGCTGGTCTCACACAAGCTTCAAGTAGTAACAAATCAAACTTTTTGCTCCTATTATTTATAAGATTCTCCACCTCTTCAGATTGGATTTGTGCCTCAAACACCGAAACAAATGAACTGAGAATTATGTTCATTTGAGATAGTACATCGTCTGTACTTCCTTTCAAAGCTGCTTTGATGAAATTCTCCTGCCATATATTGTAGGAAATATCATGGACATCAATTTCTGTTAGGTTGGGAGGTGCTCCTCCATTCTTGAAGACTGGGTCTGGTGTGATGATGGTGATTTCATGTCCTCTCTTCGCTAGTTCTTGAGTCAAAGGACGGAAAACCACTTGATGACTGATAGATGGAACTGGGAACACTGCTAAGATTCTCGCCGCTTCATTCGAACTTATAACTAGAATAGAACACGCGACTAAATGTAATACTGACATTATTACTCGAGCAGCAATGTCGACATACTAAGGTGAGTTGGGGTCAAAAGCTCTTTATATGCACTTCAATGTTACGTTTATTAGTGATCCGTGCGAGACTCAGGAAAACGGAACATTATTTAGAGGAAATACTTTATTTAATTTAATTAGATTAAAAGCTTAGGTGCAGTTGTTTGAGACTTAGTTCTAACTTATATGAAAGTTATTTGCCTATTTGTATGTTTATGATGTAAGGGAAGAGCGGAGCCTTCAACTGCAGGCATTTTCTATGCCTAAATGGAGACTCCTCGTCATGCAATGTAAGCCAAAATGATATGAAATAAACTTATTTTTTTTTTTATGAAAACTATGTTTTATGATTTAATTTAGAAATTAGCCATAGGTAGGTATTTACAATTGTCTTGTGCCTTCATATACCTAACACAGTCAGAAACTGAGACTTTGTGCGCGCTACAGAATACACACAATCTGATTAATAAGTTTTCAAAGGAGGAAACACAATTATCTTTATCACATCACACTAATAATAAAGGCGAAAGTTTGAGAGTGTGTGTGTTTATATGTTTGTTACATCTTCATGCTCAAACGGCTGAACCAATTTTTATAAAATTTTGTATGGAAGCAGCTGACACCCTGGATTAACATATAAGCAAATTTTTATCCCGATATTCCCATGGGATCGACACTTATGCTGGTGAAACCGCGGGGCGCAACTAGTAGGTAATATTATAAAGGCGAAAAAAATTTACATATATTTTTATTTCTTTCTTATTTGCAAAATAGTTGGGCAAACGTCATCTAAAACTATTCCAAATTTCAAGTTGATAGCATTTGTAGTTCTTGAGATTGCCAGCTGTGACAGACAGACAGACCGAGTCTCACCATAAGGGTTCCGTTTTTACCATTTTGGTACGGAACCCTAAAAACCTTTACTTTTCATTGTTAATTAAATTCTTTATTGCGAGTAACCATTAGACTCCTATAGTGATAACAATAAAATAAACTTACAACTATGTCAGTGATACAATTACAACAACAATTACACAAACGCACACAACAAAACAGTCACTGCTTCCGCATTCCAGCTGAGGAACTGGAGCAACGACTGTCCAGCCAATCAACAATAACTCCCAGAATGCTGTTGGAACTGTCTCGCACCCTGAAAAACTAGTAGGATTATAGATATTGCAAACGATAATAAACTTTATGTGTCAAAGTTAAGGTTAAACTTTATAATCAAGTTGTATGCAATCGCAGCTGATTGATTTACCGATTTGTTTTTGTTTCTAACCCCGAGGGCTGGCCACATACACACACGGACTGCTCGTGCAGTCAAATTCAACCGCTTGAAGCTGCCATTGATACTTGCCTGCTTGCTGCTGGAGCAGTCAGTATCAACTGCTCTGTGGTTTTTATTGCCGGCCTGCGACGTGGAATGAAGAGCGCGGGCTGAGCTAACTGCGCGAGAGCAATCGACAGCTCGAGCAGTCAGTGTATGCCTGGTGACTGCTTGACTGCACGTTGAAATTTCACCGCGTTGCCGACCGCCCGAAGCAGTCGCGAGTGCTTGAGCGGTTTCGTGTATGTGTGTACGTAGAAGGCTGTTGCTTGCTATGCAGTTGTGGCTTGAAGCAGTCGATACTGGCTGCTTCAAGCTGACCGTGTCGGCCTAACTTGGTGCTACTGTTGGTCGAAGTAAAACAAAGTAGCGATTCGTGTATGTGACCGCTTAGAATCTAAGCGGTAGTTCAGAAGATCTAAGCCGTACATCTTCTGAACTACACAACGGATTATGCGGTTTTCAAAATCATTTCGAGAATTCATTCCGAAAGATTTGTAGGTACTAATATAATATCACACCTGTGGAGGGATACCTCTAGTATACCCACAGTTGTGTTTTAAGTCCCATGTCATGTGGCGAGTCTATTGCCATCAACCGAACACACACATAAAATCCAGACACCGGGTTGCTACTGAGAAATTCTTTGGTTGAAAAATTCAACCACATTTTGCCGGACCCGGTAATCCAACTTAGGATCAGCATACGCTTGTGAAGTTGCGCACTAGACTAACGAGGCAGTACAACCTCTTCGTGATAAAAGTTCGAAGCAGGAGGCGTCGATAGTAGGTATTATATAATGTTCCCACTGCTGGGACACAGGCCTCCTCTCTCTTCAAGAGGGAGTGGGCTGTAATCTACCAACGGCCCTAGTGCGGGTTTGTGCGTCGCTATTAGGTATTATATAATGTTCCCATTGCTGTGACACAGGCCTCCTCTCTCTTCAAGAGGGAGTGGGCTGTAATTTACCAACGGGCCTAGTGCGGGTTGGTAAATGTCACATGTCTTCGAGTTTTTGGTTCTAGGACATGGCGGTTTCCTCGCGATGTTTTCCTTCACCGTTTTGAAAGCAGTGGTGATGAAATAATTTACACAAAGTTAAGCGCCTGTCTGGGTTCGAACCTACGACCTACAACTCGTAAGTCGTGTCCGTGACCACTGGGCCACCACTGCTCTCCTTTTTGTGCGAAAAGTTTAAATAAACAAATAAGTCAGGGCCATTCCCACTGCACCCTAAATATTCATATTTATTTTAATAACACGTCTCTAAGCTATTGTGTGAGAATAAATTTATTCATTCATATTTATACCTTACCTAACTTGGTCACCGTTTAATTTGCGTTTTGCCTAAAAGTTTTTAAGTTGTTATAACTGAATTTGTTTTTGTACGCATTTAGTTGGGCTTCGAAAATGGCGGGGTCGCAGTCCCACAGGTAAATACAAACAGAGGTACATTGTCAAAAATTATTACTCGTACGGACGCCAGCTTCACATCAAGCTACCCGAAACTGTCAAATTTTTCCAATCAACTTTGAACCATACGGCTCAAAGTTGATTGTGCATAGCTTTAGCAATAAAGTTGAAAATCTATTAAATAAATTTGACAGAATGTAGTAGCTTGATGTACTGGCGTCTGTACATTGACGCCATTGAGAGTAGGTATTTAGATTTTGAACCTTTACCATACGAGTATAGAGAACTTTATGCCAATTTCTCCCACTGGAGAGACCATTGGACTATAACGTGTACTGCTGCAATGATCTTTTGGTGGTCGAATGACGTTTGACAGGGGTAAATATTTGAACAATTGTTTTCTGAAATGCACAAAAAAAATAAACAAAACACAAACAATAAGATCTCGGCGCTATTTGTGATTTGGGCCACGCGCCAAAAGATTCTTGTACGGGTTTACACCGATGTACTTAAGCAAAAAAAAACAGTGGCCCTCCGGGAGTGCCGACAGAAGTGAAAACAAAACACAAACAGCATACTTTGCCATCACTCACTGATATATCGGATATACATTAAAACCGAGTACATCCCGAGGACAGCCGAACACATCCGAAGCGGGTATTTTTTTCATCGTCTTATGAACAAAACACGCGCGGTGTCGCTTACGGTAACAGCGGCGCGCAAAAGCTTGTCAAAAATTAGGGAAATTAATTAAGAGGTACCTATTTTTCACAGTTGAAACAGATCAGACTATGAAAGTTCTTAAAATTACGAGAATTGACACTCTGATTATTTTAAAGCTGAAAACTGTAAGAATGAAGGAGTTTTACAGGTCAGTGTTTAAAGATAATAATTTAAGGTATAATCACCATATTTATAGCGCTGTTTACTTTTAAAAGCATATTGTAAAGTATCACATAAAAAATGTGTTTGTAATACGGACGTATAACCTTTTGGTATTGTTTTAAACCAAAAAACATTTAAAAAGCTGACATCTTTTCTCGCGTGGTTTTGACAGCTGGTTTTGTTTACGTTATTTATAGGTGACGCCAGCTTTGCGTTAGATTTTCTATCGGTCAAAATGTCTAAAACAATTCAGCTGTTTTTACCATCCTGTAAGTTTTTTTTTGTCCTTGAACATGTTTGGGGGCAAGATGTTCTACAAAATTCAAAATGGCGGTACGAGACATCATGTTTCATACAGATTTTAAGCACGTATAATTTTTCAAAAATTAGTATTGAGTCAAAAGAAAATATTTTATTTCACATAAACCTACATGCGCACTTATGAAACGTCAAAAGTTAGTTAATTTCCTATGGAGAAGAGCCGGCAAGAAACTCCTCGGTTACTTTTTTTTAAATAATTGGCTATTATCTAGTTATTGGCTATTATTCTTGTTCTTTCCGCCAATTTCAGAGCCGCACAACAGAGTGCAAATACCTTTGTTACTCCCAAAAAGAAATTCACACGAATTTAGCTCGAAATTTCTCTACGAACGTTATTTTGGAACTTTTGCTGTTAAAAGAAAGCCACAAAAAACAATTTTCTTAGAATGAGATGAAACAGAAATAGATAATGAGATAAAAGTATGAATTTTGTTTAAATATGCTATAAAAAATATCTAATAAGTATAATTATACAATGTCCCTACATCAATCGTCAGGCGGTTGCCCACATCGAGAAAACCGGCATGACCTGGAACAAAAAATTCGAAGACATGATATTATAAACTAATTGCGGGCACTAAGCCCGCGTGGTAGATTACAGCCCACTCCCTCTCGAAGAAAGGAGGCCTGTATCCCAGCAGTGGGAACATTATAGGCTGATTTGATTATGCATCAAGCCGAATGCTTTACGTGAATAAATAATAATGTAAATTCATTGACGTACTTTGGACAATAACGATACCTATTGTAGTATCTTTTTATAGTATCGTAAAAGGGCGACGAGGCCTTCGCACCTTGCCCGTTTAAAGCTGAGTGCTGAGATCAGCGATCTGGGGGCCTAAAAAGGTCACTTTGGCAGAATTATAAAAGGATAACATTATGAATCATAATGGACAGTCAACTGTTAAGTTAATCGTATCAAATCCCGTTGGTGAAGGATTTTTCAGTTATTTTTTTTGTCTGTGCCAAAATACCAATCAATCCAATCCCAATCTCTTTGATTATACCTACGTAGTGCAGCGAAAAAAAAAACACGGACTGTCTTCGCCATAATTTATGATTCATAATGTTATCCTTTTATGATTCTGCCAAAGTGGCCTTTTTAGGCCCCTAGTAGTCTGAGTAGGAGTGATGCATTTTTGGTTGGTCATTTTCTTCTGAGGTTAAAGCAGAAGAGATGATAGCTGTGAGACAGGAATGAACGAAAACGTAGTAAACCTAAAGTGAATTCGGACGATTTTAAATTGGCAAAATACTCGTTCGCACATAATATTTACTAAGATTTTATTCATATTTAAGGGTGGTAGTTATTCAGCTTGTTGCAATGCTACAATATTTGTGTTTAAAAAAATGTTTGAATTTACATTACGTATACGTAGCGCGTTCGTGCTCTGTTTGTGTAAAAAAAATTGTAAGCCAGCAAATTTGCCCCCGGTTGTCGGACCTATGATAATATATGGTAAAGTGGTAGATTCACCGTTTAGCAGAAAATTGGTTTCAATCTACGTAACAACTTGTTCGTTTTCTTAAAGAACTTACGGTTTACCTCGGATCGTTGATTGGAAAATATGTAGCAGTATGTCCCAGTAAATTGTTGTCTGTATTTCTATTTCAACTACACGCGAAATTTCGCATTTAATAACTATCGATGTCGCCCGCTCCTCTCTACACTAAGCTACATCCCTTCCCATCTTGTATTTGCATTAAAATTTAATAAAACGCCCCGTGTATTTATCCTGCCATTGGCTGTGTTGGGTAAAATTAACCCCGCCTGAGAATTAGCGTTATTCTCTTCAATGAAAAGATATCATTGGCCCGGATTCTTAGGGCAGTGATAAAAATAAACCTTAGAATAATGTCTAACAATTATAATTCATACGAATATTATAAAGCCAGTAGTGTAACAATGGGTGCCTGAAGATGGACGGCGCCGCCGAGGAAGAGATGGCGAGATGACCTGGACGCGTACCGCTAGGGCTGGTTTGAGGTGCCGCGGGAATAGAGTTACTGGTTCCTCCATGACCTCATTCTACCGGCCCCCATCTACCTTCGGACATCCAGACGCGCTGCAGGTTACTATCCCTGCCTAGTTGCTATTCCACCAATTCGCACTAAGCGTTTTCAAATGTCCTTTATAATGCGCACAGCAAAAGAGTGGAACTCTTTACCTGCGTCTGTGTTTCCGAGCGCATACAACCCGAATCTCTTCAAAGTAAGCTCACTCCATCGTCAACTTTGTCTCTGTCACCTCTGACCTAGACTAGAGCCAAGAGCAAACCCATTTCAAATAAAAAATAAAAAAAGGGATTTGCGGGAGGCCTTTGCCCAGCAGTGGGGCAGTATAATTTAACAAAAAAAAATTTATAGGTACTCATGAATGTGAACGGCTTACTAAGGGACAAGTCTGAAATATCGATATTTATATAATATTACCATTACAATAATAATACTTTAAATAATATAATGTTGAATAATTGTGTTCATTTGTATAGAGATATTTTTGGCTTGTTAAAATTAGCTTTTAAGGACCTTACATTTATGGCGAAATGTGTCATTGCACTAACAACCTACCATTTTTGTACTGCATTTACTGCAAATGACTGCGATACAAATGTGCAAACACAAGTTCAAAAATGTTAAGAGCTGCTGGTTTTTGGTTTTCGATATCCCACTAATATTAAGCATTAAGTCCGCCTTTGTACAGTTTTTACTTGTGCATAAAGTTTATTATTTAAATAAATAAATAAATAATATTATAAATGTGAAAGTTTGAGTTGTTTTGTAAAAATGTTTGTTACTCAATCACGCGTAGACCGTTGAACAGATTTGGATGAACCTTTAACAGACAAATTGTTATCATCATCATCATGTTCTTGACCTATTTCCATGTTACTTGGGCGGCTTGGGTTTGGTCGGCGCAACACGTTTTCTTCTTCCATTCTTCCCTGTCAACCGTCACGCTATCATTCACTCCCTTCTCTTTCATATCATTTCTCACACAATCCATCTTCCAAAGTAAACCTGTTGTATTCTTAACTATTTCTGGGTTCCCGAAGATCGGTAAAACAATCCTTTTCTTCAAGTTTTTTCACCCTATTTCCAACTCCCTGTCAATTTTTACCTTCTTTCCCGAAGTATTTTGTATTTATCTATATTTCATCGTAAAACTTTATCACAGGACTCCAGTTGTGTTTCCAACTCAAAATATCTTCCTTACAATGTCAAATGGTTATAGGAAGGCCTTTTTCACTGGAGGAATAAGTATGGGTAAAGTTTTTGAATATTATGGACATGGTATCTGAATTTGTGTTCTGTATCGGAAAAGATAAGGTTTAAATTGCGTTGGGGGTGAAGTTTGTGAAGTATAGCAAATATTGACTGTGATGAGTGAAGTTTGTAAACGAATGTGAATACGTCATTTTGTGATAGAGTGTTATGGAAAAAGTAGCGAAATGTTCTTACAAGATTTTTTAAGAACTCCGTCATATATTTAGCAGTAGAATTTGTGTTTATTTTATATTGGCTGTGTTTGTGACTCCGTCTGTGTGGCAGTTGGAAAAAACAAAAAATAACAGACTTACAAATAATAATGATATATTATTTCACACTTCATTAAATGGAAAACCATTTTTCTTTTGATGGACCTTCAGAACGCGAATCTAACTCGCACTTGGCCGGTTTTTATCATCTACTAACGCCATCTAGTTACGCGTTTACTACACAAACTATGTATAATGAAAACTCTTTATATAGGAATCTCTAAATTTTGGGAGGCATGAAGAAGCCTCCTCCTCTCCTCCTCTTTATTCTGCCAGTTACTCAACTGAACCGAGCGCTCGTCACATCCTGGACAGTCACACCCAACACCTTATTTGACTGGCCAATTCTTCCCTTGCGGTGGTAGGGCTAACGCCCCCTTAAATATTTATTTTATTCTGCTTTTAGTATTTGTTGTTATAGCGGCAACAGAAATACATCATCAGTGAAAATTTCAACAGTCTAGCTATCACGGTTCATGAGATACAGCCTGGTGACAGACAGACAGACGGACAGTGGAGTCTTAGTAATAGGGTTTTTTACCCTTTGGGTACGGAACCCTAAAAACATCAGCTGTTTCATAGAAGCGTGCGATACCTATGCGATCAAAATGTATGAAACACATTTCTTTTTTTAAATTATCGACGCAAAATTTCAACGCGGTTCAAAATCATGTCCTGAATCCTTAGTATCAGGCTGCGCGTCGATGTCTACCCGTACAAGAACTCAACCACGTCGACAACGTAAACATTGGCCTTGCAGTTTGAAAAATCCAGACAGACGCACACATTCCAAGACTTTTGGCACGGAAAATTAAAAAGAAAAACTGTCACTTGTCCAGCTTATAACTTAGGCTATGGACACATAAATCCCAAATTCTTGTTAACAAAAAGGCCTTAGGCCTTGCCTTATGTAACAAAAAGGCAATTGTGTTCCAGCCATCTGTAACTACTATAAAGGTATGGCCAATAAATTTTCAATGGCTTTTTATGGCTTTTACGAGGAAGGGACTGACCCAGTCCACTTTTGTTGGAGTTTTATTATGAAGACATATTTTTATATTGTTATGACATATTTTGTATACAGAGTGTTTTTTTAGCGTTGCATGACAAAATGGTGCCAACGAGACCCTATTTCTAAGCCCCCGCAGTTCATCCGTCCGTCTGTCAATGGGCTGTTTCTCATGAACCGTAATGAGTAGACAGTTAAAATTTTCATTTCTATTGCAACAAATAAAAATAAAATTAAGTTAAAAATTAAAGGACTCTCTCCATACAACGAGTTTTTTTCCGCCTTTTTGTTGTCCGACTCGCATTTGGCCGATTATTTAACTGGGACTGTTTGGGAAAATCCGAATCCATAGGAGATGCGCAAAAACTGTCTACGGGTTCGGAAACATTTCCCGTTTTTTCGTGACATTATGAATGCGAGGATCGCATATTCGTGCGTCAATCACTTTGGTTAGGATACGGCCTTTGAATAAGAGGTAGATACAATTTTGTTGATTGATCATTATATTTATTATTGACTGTGATTGGCAAACAGGCCGATAGTCCATCTTTTGCAAAGTGGTTACCTTAATAAATAAGTTAGCTATCAATATTGCCTTGGCCTTATTCTTACTTTGAAGAAGACCTTTATACATATAGCAGTACACAGTCCTTTTACTTCACCTCCGATTTTGCATCACTGTCAAAATCACAATGATCTTTACTGTCGTTAAAGTAAGGTTGCTTTTGTGTTGCTGCTGTCAAGGGCAAAATAACTGAAAAAAAAATTGAACTATTACATAAAAAAAATATTTCTTTCTTTTTTTTTTTCTTTGTTCGCTGTAAAGACGAACTGATGAAATAAATACATGCATACTACATATAGTAGAAACCATGGTTTACATACATATTTGGGTCACTTTCAAAGTCACATTGTTTTCGTATATTATTTCTTCGCGACCAGAATATTCGGCATGTTATTGGCTAAAATCCGAAAAGCAATATATTGGAAGGGAGCCACGATATGTCTACGAATAGTCTCATTCCACAGAAGCGAATATAAATCATAGAACTATAGATACGTACTTATATAAAACGGAGATTTTTCTTATGAAAAAACCCTTCGCTTATATATTTGGATATTTATTCGCGCTGATTTTGAGATGAGACGGAATGAGGAATGGGTCTGAATTCAAGAAAATGTTTGGCAAGGTCAGTTTTTTTAGCAGATTTTGATTAGAAATAAAATACGTTTATTTGCGGCAAACATGACGCATAAGAATAAAAAAAAACAGATAAACTATAATATAATATACACACATAGGTATTAGATTTTTCTACCAATTTGTAAGCAAAATAAAATATAAAAGAAAATAAAAAATACAAAATATTGTAACAGCCAAATTAGACCGATTTTAAATTTTCCATAGAAAAAGAGATTTTCAGTAATTTTTTTTTAAATAAGACATTTCGAAAATGTTCTGAAGTTACTTTTTAGACCTTTGTATCCTGCTTATGCGTATGAAGTTTCATTAAAATCCGGTTATTCATTTTGAAAAACAAGGGCTTGAAAGTTTGTATGAAACGGCGTAAACGCTCTTAATGAATGAGTAAGAAAATGTAAATAAAGTAATAAATATTCATAGGGCTGTTAAAATATAGGCAAAACAATAAAAACAACCATTCAAAATGAAGGTGAAATGGCAAATTAAGATGAAATAATTCATGAGCATTTGCGTAAAGCAATAAGATGGTACCTTTGCATAATGTTGGTCAGATTATTACTATTCCCATTTTTAGGGTTCCGTACCAAAATGGTAAAACGGAACGGAAATTTCAAGTTGATAGCATTAAATGCTATCAACTTGAAATTTGGAATAATTTTAGATGACGTTTGCCCGTTTTGCAAATAAGAAAGAAATAAAAATATATGTATCTTTTTTGCAACAGGGACTGAAAGGGGGTCTGAAAATTCGAAGTGGGGCTACTAGGGCATGTGTGGTGGTAGTATCATATGAAATAGCACAGTCTGCACATTCTCAAAAAAAAATTTTTTTTTTTTTAGGTCCCATTGTTTTCGACTTTTGATGAAAAATGTAAAAAAATACCGTCCGTTCCCCTTATCTCCAAAATTTGCAAAGAGAAAAATCTGAAATAATTGTATGTGATAGAAGTTTATGTAAAGGTTACAGGAAAAATAAAACGAAGTATCTTATTAGCACACATTTTCAGAAATCATCAATAAAAGTTACATTAGTTCCACTATCGGTCAAGAGATGGCGCTGACATAAAACTGCAATATTCTACACCGCAGTGCACAATGTTAAAATTCTCTGACGAATATAGGCCTCGCTGATGAAAATTTAAAAACATATGATGGTACGGAACCCTCGGTGCGCGAGTCCGACTCGCTCTTCCCCGGTTTTTTTTTGTATGGTAAGATGCTGCCTATTTCAAATTCAAAATATTTTATTTCACATAAACGTAGATACATCACCTAAATGGGCACTTATGAAACGTCAGAAGATAGGTGCACGGTTCCAATTGTTCGTTTCCTGTGAAAGAAGAGCCGGAAGAAACTCCACGGTCTTGGTCTCTATGTAGTTGTTGGATCGATCTACCGATTTATAAGTTTTCGATAACACACCAAATTAATCTGAACTAATTGTGCATCCTTTGTCATTGTACACACGCCAGCACATCAAGCTACTACAATCTGTCAAATTTCTTTAATAGATTTTCAACTTTATCGCTAAGACATTAGGTTCAAGGTTGATTGGGTAAATTTGACAGTTCCGGGTAGCTTCATGTGCTGGCGCCTATATAAAATAATGGTGGTATACCAAAGGATATTACTGTGGTAATTCAATCGAACTTCATTGAGTGCTTTTATAATTTCTAACGTGACGGTTATCGTCGAAGTGCACGTGTCACGGCATCATGATAACACAGGGAAGTAAAATGAATGGAAATAATCATGATGACGTCATCATGATTATTTCCATTCATTTTACGTGCACGTATTTCCATACATTTTTAGACTTGAACGTACACGTCTACGCCAATATCTTCGTGTTAGAAATTTATAAAAACGCACATATAATATAATTGCCACTCCATGTAATTCAGCTCAGGCGAGAGAACAGTTACTGTTACTGTTACAGTTACTGTTAATAGTAAACTCGGGCAAGTTACATCCACAGATCGCTCGCAGTCTGTTAGTTATTCAACGTGTGTAAAACCATCCGTAACTTATATGTCATTTTAAAAGTTTTATCGGAACACACCTCTTGGGAGGTTAGTCAACGGGTAGAGGGGATTTATAATTTGCTAGTCTGAAGTTAGTTAATTTGTTGGTCAGTAAGTTAGCCTGTCGTAGGTATATAAATACTAGTAAAATGTTACTTTAAGATCTTCAGATCAGGTGGGTAGATAAGAACATTTTCGAAAAATAGTGTTACAGCCAAATCAGACCGATTTTAAATTTTCCATAGAAACAGAGATTTTCAGATAACTTTTTTTAAATAGGACATTTCGAAAATGTTCTTTACTAACTTAAAGACTTTTGTGTGCTTAGGTGTATGAAGTTTCATTAAAATCGGTTCATTCATTTCGATAAACAAGGGCTTGAACGTTTGTATGAAATCCCTCCTATAAGCTCTGTTCATCAATACTGGAGATGCTACAGAACGGATAAAATATTTAAATGGTAGGCTACAATGAGATAATTAGGTAAATAATGCCTAAATTATTCACAAACCGCGGCGTGACAAATGGCGTGAATATGAATTATTCAATGTCAATAATAGCTTCCAATTGGAAGCCAGCATTAAAATGAATGGAAATAATCATGATGACGTCATCATGATTATTTCCATTCATTTTACGTGCACGTATTTCCATACATTTTTAGACGTGAACGTACACGTCTACGCCAATATCTTCGTGTTAGAAATTTATAAAAACGCACATATAATATACCTAGTTGTACGAGCGGCTTTGTCTAAATAAAGTGATAAAATTCGTAGGGATACCCTGTCCATCCTTAAAAAGTCTCCAAACAATGCGCCTGCTCCACTTATGCTGGGAATCAGTTTCTCGAAAGACAGATTCTCTCAATAAATTCTTACCTTGAGAAGCAATACACTGCAATCCCCTACCTCACTGTAAACCAACCTAATCTAATATAGTGCGATTGACAATTTGTTTCACTAAGGCTGGGTCCACTCAGCGGCGGCGACCTCTCGCGTCCGGCCCTAGTGCAAGCCATGGTCCGGGGCGAGAGGGAGTGGGAGGCAGTCACCTCCTTCTGCGAAGCAGTCATGCTAGCGAAGGAGGTGGCGGGACGGCTCAGGGAGAGAGCCTCCCGACCCAGCCGCCGCGGGAGACGCTCCGGGCGTCGGGAGCCACGGGACGACTCCCGGCCACGGTAGGCGCGGGCCTGCGGGCGGAGAGTAATGAGTAGCTCACCGTCCGATCAGGACCAGGCCCGTGCCGGACGGCGCGTACGTGTTCCACGCGCGCCTGAAAGAGATGTCAGCATCGAGGAGGGGCCCCATAGGGCCGAAGCCTGCCGGATCAGCGGGATTGTCCGAAAGGGTTACCGCTGGCCCGGAACATAAAGAGCTAAGGAAGGAACACGGGTGGGTTTTAGTCAGTAAGAGTTTGACACTCCCTGGCGCTCCACCCAGAGCGGGAGGGGTCATAATTGATGATTTACCATCCAAAAAAAAAAAAAGGCTGGGTCCACACTTGTATCATCTTGAAGTTCAAAATCAGGCGTATCGTATCGAGTATTCATATCCTAAGTATGGACACCCATTTCGACCGCATCGTATTACTATCTTGTTGGTGTTGCTCGCCGATCGGGCCAAAAACAACGTCCATTATAATGATACTGTATCTTGTCAGCGGGTCAGCAACGCGTATCCCCTTTGATGGTGATCGGAATAAAGCCGCCTGGAGATGGAATGCGGTGTATCATGTATCAAAATGACATAGTCGTATCGTGACACAGTATCAAAATGCGTCCATACTGCGTACATACTGCCGATCACGACACACGTATCCGATACGAAAATCAGATACGCGGTTACATACGGATCGGGGTGTATCAATACGGCGCGTAGCATGATCGCGTATCATTTTGCGTCCAAACTAGCGACAGTAATACATGTCGATGGTACGCGACGGAGATCTGATTCAGTCTGGACTTAGCTTTACAGCCTATCTTGCACAGCACTAAACTGCACTGAGTAGCCAGAATGTCACAACACTAGTATTTCAATCGGATATCTATGTGTTCGACCAACTGTTAAAATAATTACAGTATTTAAATCCGGTAGTTAGGTACATTAAAAGCCGTATTTCATGAATACGGCCACTCCTTAATTAACATGACAATGATCTGTAATTAAATTCGAACACAATTCTTGGAATTAATGGAACGTGAATATCGAATGTAAAAAATATGTAAAACATGAAAATACGAAGTCTAACTTCCGAATTTTGTTGCAAGTGTTACTTGCATTGGTAATACAAAAAAAAAAAAAAAAAAAATACAATACCATACAAATACAAGTCAAAACAATTAAAACAATATTACCACATTAGCCCGTACATGTACCATGTCACAGTGATACATGTACTGGCAGTCGAATCGTTGGGCGAAGGCGCTCAGGATACTGTTCGGGCTGACCCGCACCCTGCGCACCAGGGATGTGCACCGCTTGCGCATGGTTGTATAAAAACAATCCACGCGCGCTTCGGCGAACATCCCCGAAGCGCTACAGAAGCGAGGCAGCCCCAACAGCACCCTGAATGCATTATTGTATTGGACGCGTAGAGCGCTGTACTGCTTTTGCGTATAATTCATCCACAGACTGCTCGTGTAGAAGGACGTGCAAAATGCCCTGAACAGGGTGATCTTGACGTCTCTTGAACAGCGAGCAAACCTGCGTGCTATCATATTCGCACGAACAGACAGCGCTCTACGCTCCCTTTCTATGTCATTATCGTCTTTCAGATCCGGGGTTAGCAAGTGCCCAAGGTATTTAAATTGTTCTACTCTACTAAGGGGGCAGCCATTCAATCTCACTTTAGGTGTTTGACTTAGGGACCTTCCCCGAGCCTGAAAGACCATCCACTCACTTTTCTTTGTGTTGTACACCAACCCGTGTTGCCCAGCATATTTTTCACAAATGTCAAGCAGCTGCGACAGTCCACCTACAGACGCACTCAGCAGCACCATGTCGTCCGCGTAACTAATATTATTAAGGCAGACTTCATCAATATGGCATCCTACATGTGTGCTGCTGAGCTCCTCCACAAGCGCGTTCACATAAAGGTTAAAAAGTTTCGGCGATGTCAGCCCCCCCTGCCTCACGCCGCACTCCAACCTGTATGGCGTCGAATACGCCCCTGACCACCGAACAACGTTGATCTGGTTCCCATACCAATACTTAAAAGTACGGATTAGTACCTCGGGCATCGTTGTTTGGTGTAACTTTTGCCATAGAATATCGTAAGAAACCAGATCAAACGCCTTCGATAAATCAAGAAAACACCCGAAAATGGGCGTATTTTTATCCGTGTAATACTTGACAGTTTGCTTCAGACACAGTATAGCCGTTTCAGTAGAGAGCCCTGACTTGAAACCAAATTGGTTGTCGTGTATCTGTAGATCTTTATCAAGCTGAGTGTTCAGCAAACTGTCAAGCACCTTTGCGACTATAGTGGCTAAGGAAATCGGTCGATAATTACATTTGTCACCAATATCACCAGTTTTGTTTTTGACAATTGGCACCACCACAGTCCTTATCATCGGCGCAGGTAAGTATGAATGTCCTACACACAAGGAGTAGAACAACGCCAGCACTCTGGGCATATGATATCCCGCGTACCTTAGGTGTTCAATGCTCAGGTCGTCATGGCCCGGAGACTTGCCCCCTGACATGGAATTAATGGCCCGCCGTACGTCTTTGGCCGTAAACCGGACGCTGAGTTCCCGACCACTACAACCATCATCGCTCGTGGACTGTGTCGACGCCAAAGGTGACTTAACGGTAAAATGGTCCCTAAATAAGTCTGCTATTCCCGACAGGTTACAGGTACCATTGACACTCACAGGTAGACCCGGTTTACTATTCAGTTTGTTTGTAGACTTCCAGAAACTTTGACGAAGCATTGTCCATCCCACCTAATGCCGTGGGTATTATAATTAAAATTATCAGTCTAACTTCCGAATTTTGTTGCAAGTGTTACTTGCATTGGTAATACGATTTCTGACGAAGCATTGTCCATCCCACCTAATGCCGTGGGTATTATAATTAAAATTATCAGCCGACCGCGGCGGACTATATATTAGGGTGACTGGTAATTAGTGACCGATACTTAAACACGTGATTTTTACTCATCCTTATGAACAACTTTTACTATGGGACCAAACCTGAAATCGTGAAAAAAAACAGCTGTTCTCTACATTTTGACGAGTTAGACGAACATAAATGTAGGGAACAGCTGATTTTTTTTCGCGATTTCAGGTTTGGTCCCATAGTAAAAGTTGTTCATAATGATGAGTAAAATCACGTGTTTAAGTATCGGTCACTAATTACCAGTCACCCTATATATAGTTTGCAACATTTTTGTTTTAAACTTGTCGAAGTGGCGTACACACCAGTTTGTAACACATTACTTTAGATTAGCGTTGGACAGTTTAGGCCTAACAATATTACACAATAAACTTGAAGGTGTCCAACTTAAACTCATTCAGAACTGAGGTATAATTCAAACTCACAACTGAGCCTAGACAATCCTGGAACATTAAACTATCATATTGTTGTGAGCTTAGTACTGGCACTCGTCTATTATCCGCTTTAGAACTCAGAACTTTGTTAAAACTTCTTTACAGGGTGACATGTCATCCCCACCAACTTATATCTACCATCCCTGAACACAAAATCAATGGATTATATACCTTACTGGCATGGAAGAAGGGACGTTGTCAGATGGGAAAAATGTCAAGTAAGTTGGTCATTTGTAGCGCCCAGAACGCTTTACAACGCAGACAATGTTCGCATTTTGGGACATACGGGTGTGTACGATGGCAAGTCGGTTTATAGTCTAATTGGATTACTAGATATTTTCCGCGGCTTTATTCTTTGTCCTTATCCAGTTCACGATCTATTGGTGTGCAAAATTTATTCGAAATCTGTTCAGCCGTTAATTTGTGAAAAGAAACAGACAGAGTTACTTTCGCATTTATAATACCTATTCATAATTATTATAGTATGAATTACCCCATCCTAACTGATTCCGTATATTTTTAATATAATTTCCACGATTTTAATTAATTAAATTGTAATTGTCGTGTCTTTGTGAATAAAGATAATGATTAATTTCCAATTAAATATAATTGAATTTGCTAATGCTGGCTTCCAGTAGGCTATTTGACAATGTAAAAAATAAGGTCATAATTATTGACACTCGTATAGATTATCGCTTTTAAAATCGATTTGCATTAATTTTACTACAAAAAAGTACTACACCTAAGCACACAAAAGTCTTTAAGTTAGTAAAGAACATTTTCGAAATGTCCTATTTAAAAAAAGTTATCTGAAAATCTCTGTTTCTATGGAAAATTTAAAATCGATCTAATTTGGCTGTAACACTATTTTTCGAAAATGTTCTTATCTACCCACCTGATCTGAAGATCTTAAAGTAACATTTTACTAGGAATTTATATACCTACGACAGGCTAACTTACTGACCAACAAATTAACTAACTTCAGACTAGCAAATTATAAATCCCCTCTACCCGTTGACTAACCTCCCAAGAGGTGTGTTCCGATAAAACTTTTAAAATGACATATAAGTTACGGATGGTTTTACACACGTTGAATAACTAACAGACTGCGACCGATCTGTGGATGTAACTTGCCCGAGTTTAGTATTAACAGTAACTGTTCTCTCGCCTGAGCTGAATTACAATGGAGGGGACGGCCGACCGGACGGTGAAATAGATTTTGTGAAATAGATTTGTGGGTTGATTTGTTTTGGGTGGTTCCTGGGTTCAACTAATCACTATTTGGCATGGGTACAATAATAATAAGCCCTGACCTGCTGTAGCTTGGACCCTGTTTCCGATACTACCGATGGGCTACTTTTTTATATTCTAACTAGCTGCGCCCCGCGGTTTTACCCGCATAAGTTTCGATCCCGTGGGAATATCGGGATAAAAAGTAGCCTATATGTTAATCCAGGATGTCAGCTACCTCCATACAAAATTTTATCAAAATTGGTCAAGCCGTTTGAGCGTGAAGAAGTAACAAACATATAAACACACACACACACACCCCCACACACCCCCACACATACACTCACAAACTTTCGCCTTTATAATATTAGTGTGGTATGTAAAAAAATAAAGGGGACCCGTGGCTAAATAATAACAGCCGCACAGGTCGATCGATCAGATTAAGCTACGCTTGCCGCGGTTGGGTGATCATCTTTACATACCCTGACCCCTCCGTGCCTCGGAAAGCACGTTAAACCGTTGGTCCCGGCTGTCATTCGTGGATCTTTGACAGTCGTTACGGGTAGTCAGAAGCCCGAAAGTCTGACAACCAGTCTTACCAAGGGGTATCGTATTACCCAGTAACTGGGTTGTGGAGGTCAGATAGGCAGTCGCTCCATGTAAAATACTGGTATTCAGCTGCATCCGGTTAGACTTGAAGCCGACCCCAACATAGTTGGGAAAAGGCTAGGCAGATGATGATGTAAAAAAATATAATTTGTATGAACATAAATAATGAAATAAAGGACATAATAATAAGTATATTTATTTTCTCTCACAATGATTTTGAAGCTGGTGACTGAAGTAGGTTTTAGAAAACCTGTATTACAGGTCACCGGGCTCTACTTAGTGACATCACACAACTAAACAGGCAGCTGACTTGTATTTCTACTAAGCATTATATATAAAAAGAAAACAACAAAAGCAGTCAAAGGGTGTGTAGGTGAATGGTGGTCAATGTGAAGATGAATAGTGGTGAATGTGAAGGGGAATGGTGGTGAATGTGTAGGTAATTATTTGAATACATGTGTTAATTAATTTTTCCCTTTATATAGTAGCACAATTAGTGATACTTTATTTACATTACAATCTACCAACCACAATCCGCATCAAAATCCATTGAGTACTTTAGAAAATTTAAGCAGTCACACAGAAAGATACGAAAAGCGAGTTTGTTTTATCTATCTATGTACAGTCACGAGCACTAATATGTCAACACTTAGCAACTTTCGATTGCGATTTTTTCGTGAAATAACGAATGCAACATTGAAATACGA
This sequence comes from Oligia strigilis, assembly GCA_951800025.1. Classification (NCBI taxonomy): domain Eukaryota; kingdom Metazoa; phylum Arthropoda; class Insecta; order Lepidoptera; family Noctuidae; genus Oligia; species Oligia strigilis. The sequence continues at coordinate 10,794,962 of OX637564.1, read as the reverse complement.
CACTTTACACAATCCTATGGGTTCGAAAATACGTTTTTCGTAATAACATAAAAGTTCATTCAAAACTAAACGAGAAAATCGTCTTAGAATAAAGCCAAGTGTATACATACTTATGCTCGTGACTGTACCTATATAAAATTCAAAGTCCTGACTGACTGTAATAGGTATCAACGCACAACCTAAACCGCTGGTCCTAGAGATATGAAATTTGGAGGGTGTGTTCTTTGTGAAGAGAAGGTATAGAATAGAATACAATATTCTTTATTAAGTACACCATATAAAAGGAAGGAAGGTAAGTTATCCACTAAGAAAGGGTTTTTAGAAATTCCACCCCTAAGAGGGTGAATGGGGGGAGGGTGAAAATTCATGCGGACGAAGTCGCGGGCAGAAGCTAGTACATACTACGTAAAGATAATAATTTTCGTGGTAATCATTATTGATTACTTGACTCGTCTGCTACTACTGCGGAACGTGCGCGCCTGCTGGCTGTGGGTAGGTGGGAGTCGGGTCTTTGGCTTCATGCACTACCTTCGTCGAACATAGGCACTTTGTTCGACGACACTACTTTTCGCCTCGCTGCTTCCCTACGACTAGGCACTCCTTGCTGTTCTCCCCATCGCTGTCACTGTGGCGAAGATGTCAACAGCCTCGGGCACCACGGCCTGTCTTGCAGCCGAAGTGCGGGTCGCTTAGCGCGGCACGCGAACATTAATGACATCATCCGACGAGCTCTTGTCACCGTCGGCGTTCCAGCTGTATTAGAACCCAATGGTTTGGCACGCGACGATGGCAAGAGACCGGACGGTATGTCTTTATTTCCATGGAAGGTGGGTAGGCCTTTAGTGTGGGACGCTACGTGTGTCGATACTCTTGCGCCATCCCATCTTCCTGGCTCGGCATGCTGTGCTGGCGCTGCTGCTGCGGCTGCGGAGAACCTCAAGCGGCGAAAATATAATAACCTCATCGGAAATTATATTTTCGAGCCGTTTGGGGTTGAAACCCTCGGGCCGTGGGGTCCGAGTGCTCATGGTCTTTTTAAAGATATTTCGAAACGGCTGGTTGACACTTCCCGTGACCCAAGGGCTGGCTTTTACCTTGGCCAGAGGCTAAGCATCGCCATACAACGTGGTAATGCCGCCAGTCTCTTGGGTACATTACCAGTCGACAGCGATGCGGATGAGTTTTTCGACGCTATTTTCTAGTTTCTGTATAGTTTTAGTTATGTTAGAATTTAATTTTGTTATTTTTACCTGTTTAAATAAATTCGGCATTACCGACTTTGCCAGAAATTAGCTCGTTAACCTTGAAAAATATAATATACAAGTAATAACAAAAGGCAGGTGAGACAGCGTGCTTTTTGGCCTTGACCACCAGTGAGTTTGAGCTCGAGACTAGTTTACTCTTAAGGATTGATCTTTAGCCTCGTGATTAGCTACTTACCAACGAGGCAGCTTTCTTGAGAAATTACATAATTAATGACTCCGTTCAGCTTTGAATTGTATCAGAAGTACATTGTTTCGCGAATTCGCAGAATAAACAGGAGCTGACCTGTATCAGATTTATTATTTTGATGTTTATTTATTTGAATATACGGTTCAGAGATTGGAAGGAAGCCGCAATGATTTATGATTGTTAAAATTCAATGTAATACTTTTTTATTATCTATAGTTTTTATATTTTAAGTTGGTAATAATTCTGAGGATACTTAATTGATTTTTCTACTGTGTCAACCCTTCTCTTGAAACTATGTAAGAAGCAGTACATCGTGTAATAAACTGATTCACATAAAAGGCTCAGATTTTATTTCTACCGACAGGTTATGGGCCCAGACCACATACCTAACAATAATAAAAGCCTAGTGAAGAAGTTTAGCTGGTTGAAAAATATATACCGGTAAAAAGAAAATTTTCATTGACGTGTTGACGTTTTGAGGTTAAGTTGCCGGGAAGGAATAGAAGGAATAAAACAAAAAAAAAAACTTGCTACGTAACAGAGCTGCAAGGAAGGAAAATTACTAAAAAAGACACGATGGAAGGACATAACACAGTTATCAAACTGGAAGGAATAAAAAATTGGAATGTATGGAAGTTCCAAACAATGGTTTTATTGCGGGGTCAAGGTCTAGTTGACATCGTTGAAGGAAAACATGTAAAAGGACAAACCTTAGAGGAACGGAAAGCGTGGGATACACAGGATGCTAAGGCTCAAACGATGTTAGTGACCAGGATGACCGAGGAGGTGATGTTGCACATAATATCCTGCACTACTTCGGCCGAGATGTGGCGAAAGTTAGCAAGTATTTTTGAACAAAAAAGTGAAACAAGTATTCATATAATCCAGCAAAGATTCTTCCAATATAAATTCGAAGAAGGAATGGAAATGTCAGTCTTTCTGTCAAAAATACAGGAGTTACAAAATCAGCTAAAACAAATGGGTGAAGAAATTTCGGAGAAATTTATCATCACGAAGGTGTTAATGTCATTGCCAGATATCTACAAACACTTCGTATCTGCTTGGGAGTCTGCGCCAGACGACAAACAAACTTATGACAACCTTGTCGCTCGTTTGTTGGTGGAAGAAGAGAGAGTAAAGGAAAAGGGGGAAATCGCCTCGTCATCGTCTGCGTTTATTGCAAAGAAAAATGCAGTAAATAGAAGAAATATAAAATGTTACAAGTGTAACAAGATGGGTCACTATCAAGCTGAGTGTACAAGTAATGCGAACAGTAACACGCGTAATAATTCTGTAAACAGAAGTGAGAAAAAGTGTTATTACTGTAATAAGATTGGACATAACAAAAATGAGTGCTGGTTTAAAAAAGGAAAAGAAAAAAATGCGTTTGTAGTGCAACAAACACCTAATGAACTTTATCAACAATCAAAGTGGTTGGTGGATACAGGTGCTAGTGAACATATGTGCCAAGATAAAAACCTGTTTTCGACATTCTCACCATTATCATCACAAAAATCCGTGATAATAGGTGACGGTACTCAGATAAGTGTCATTGGTTCCGGTCAGGTAGAGCTAGAAGTATTCGATGGACACAAGTGGATTGAGACAACAATAGACAATGTACTGTGTGTGCCAGACCTAAAAATGAATCTGTTCTCCGTTAATTGTGTGGCAGACAAAGGTTATGTCATGATGACAGATCACAATATTTGCAAGTTTTTAAAGAACAACAAAGTACGGGCGGTAGCAAATCGCGTCGGAAATATGTATACTATGGACGTTCGTTATAAATGTGGCTTTGCAAACGTTACAGAAGTTAAATCGAGTTTGCGCGAGTGGCATGAGAAGCTTGTGCATCAGAATGTACAGCATGTAAAAAGCGTATTAGCGAACAATAACATCAAAGTTTCAGACGAGTCTCTTGAGAAGTGCCAAGGCTGTTTAGAGGGTAAAGCACACCGTTTGCCCTTTAACACCAGCGATACAAAGACGACGAAAACATGTGAGCTAATACACGCTGACGTCTGCGGTCCCATGGAGGAAGTGTCTGTTGGAGGATCAAGATATTTTTTAATATTAAAAGACGATTACTCATGCTATAGAACTGTATACTTCATTAAAAAGAAAGAGGAAGTGATCAATTGTGGTGGCGCCTAACACCAATTACTTGGGCGGAAATATAAAGAAATTGTTTGCGTTTATCCCAGACGCTGGGAGCTGGATCAATTAAAATAGTGGACTGTATATTGCGGGGGTGAAAAGTACGTGGGTAGGTCTGACCTTGCAAAACACGACACGAATTAGGACGACGAAAAATTGTACGTGGAACAAGGGAATTGGCAGGAAAATGCAACACCACTGACCTGTATGTAGATTCACCATCAATCCTCCACGTCGTCGGCCGGCCGAAGATTCGAGTCTGGCTGGATCAAGGCGGCGAGAGGTCGCACAGACGCCTTTCACAGCATAAACACGCACTTTTCGTAGTGTTTTAGATAATAGTTCGTAAATGCTTCGCGACAGTTCGCAACCGTAAATTGGTAATTAACAAGGGAGCATGTTATGGAACACTACTCTCGTTGAAGGCAACGCGGCAAGTGAAGAATTTCCTCACACCGTCACCGGAGATGGTGAACAGGACAGCGATAGTCCGGGGTTGCATGTGGGAAAAGGATAGGACACGATAGGATAGTGACGCATTTTGCAAGTCATATTAATTTCTACCCTATAATAAAAATAATAAACTAATACGAAATCCAACATCCCCCCAGCCTTGAAGAAACCCTTCAAAAGAAGGTTAAAAAATTAAGAAAATCGCTATATTTAGCAACTTCAAGGAGTAACTAGAGCGGAGAAATATAATGAAACTTCTAAATTTAACTTAACTAACATAAAATAAGCTAATTTAATACTTATGTGCGTAAAGTACACATAATAGAGATATATGACTATTGAGTCGGAAGAGGGCATAACCGCACTACTGGTCGTTTATAAGTACCGGTTTTAGTTCTTACTTCCGCTACGCGAACAACACCATCCTTACCAGGGTATACATTGGTAACAATTCCTAATGGCCACTGCAAGGGTGGAGCGTTATCTACATTTAACAACACTACAGTAAGACTGTAATCGGATTAGACGGAGTATTCCATTTTTCGCGTTGTTGCAAATTATGTAAATATTCCGACTTAAATCGCTTCCAATACGATTGAACTATCGAATCCATTAAAGAGAAACGAGACAACAGATCTGTTCGTTCGTCGGATAAGTCGGCTGCAGGTAAGCATTCTAGCGGAGTGGTAGACAAAAAATGCGCGGGAGTAAGTGCTAATGGCTCTGATGGATCAGAGCTCAAAACATAAAGAGGACGGCTATTTAGCAAATCGAAGCGAAAAACTGTAGCTTCCAGCAGCTTTTCCCAAGTGGAACACTCTGAAGCTAATTTTAAAAGCGGGTTATCATTATCTGCGACTTGAGTCACATGCGTAACAGTTTTTTCTTCCGGTAATGAAGACCGGTTGGATAAAAATTGTTGTATAGGCCAGTCTTGTCTAGGCAAGGAAAGCCAGAATGGACACTTAAACCAAAGCTCATGTTGAATGAGCTGCGAAGGCGTGAGCCCACGAGATACGCAATCTGCGGGGTTCTCGATGCCAGCGATATGATATAAATTTTCAGGTGAAATATTTTCCTGAATTTGTGAAATGCGGTTGGCAACATAAGTGTTGAATCTGTGTGGCGAAGCAACAGACCAACAGAGTGCTACTTCAGAATCCGAAAAAGCATAAATATCTTCAATTTTATGTCGTTTAGATAAAGTGTCATAAACGGTTTTAAGAAGTCGTGACATTAAAAGTATTCCGTTTAATTCCAAGCGTGCGAGAGTGATTTTAGGTTTCGCAGATGCGACACGTGATTTGGACACGAGTGAAATAATAGGCGATTGATCGCCATTGACGACGTGTAAATAAATCACACAGCCGTATGCGGATTCGCTCGCATCTGAAAATGCTACTAAGGAAACTGTAGAACGGGTTTCTATACCTAAATGACGTGGAAATGATAAATTAGATATTTGCGGTAATTCTATTAAATATTGTTGCCAAATTTTAACAATGCGAGAAGGGGGTATATCGTCCCAATCGAGCTTTAAAAGCCAGAGTTCCTTAATGATTAATTTAGCGAAAAGAATTATAGGGCCGACGAGTCCTAAGACGTCGTACAACCGAGCGGTTGCGGATAAAATGGCGCGTTTAGTACAAGCAGGTGGGGGACTTGATATTTCGAAAATAAAGGTATCCTGAGCGGGTAACCAACGCAAACCTAATATCTTAAATGTATTTCCATCGTCGAAAGAAATGCATTCAGATTGACGGTGCGACTCGGGAATATGTTTGAGCAATTCCTGTGAGTTGGAAGTCCATTTAACTAAGTCAAACCCGCCAGTTTTGAAGATCTGGATCAGATCGGTAGCTGTCTTGACTGCTTCCTCGAGAGAAGAAGCAGATGAAGCTACGTCATCCATATAAATGTCCCTCTCTAATACGGCTGCCGCAGTTGGCCAATTATGCCGTTCATCGCTAGCGAGCTGGCGTAGCGTGCGGAGCGCCAAAAATGGTGAAGACCGAAGCCCAAATGTGACTCGAGTGAACTCAAAAACCTCGAGTGGGTCGGTTTCTGAAAATCTATATAAGATTCGTTGATATTTGCGGTGCGGAGCATTTGTATAAATGCATAAATACATTTGTTTTACATCTGCACAAAAGGCAATGTAATAAACACGAACATTTAAAAGTATATGAAATATATCAGCCTGTAGATTGCAACCTGTATACAGGACATCATTTAGTGATAAGCCTGTATCGGTCTTGGCACTGCCATCCAGCACAGGACGAACTTTGGTTGTCGCCTTGTCGTTGCGCACTACAGGATGGTGCGGTAAATAAAAGCCTGCGGCGACTAATGCCTCAGGTGCGGTGCGGGACAGTATACCTTTATTTAGGTAATCACGAATAACATCGTCATATTTTAGTTTTAAACTAGGATCCTTAGAAAATTTCTTTTCTAAAAGTAGGAAGCGTTTTTTAGCGGTAGTATAAGAATTGCCTAGATTATTTGGGTCTTCTTTAAAAGGAAGGTCAACTGAATAGCTGCCGTCGGAGTTACGAACAGTGGTTGAAGTATAAATATTTTCACACTGCTGGTCGTCGGGACTTAAAAACGACTGCGAAGGTAATTCCTCGACTGCCCAAAATCTTTCAACAATCTGGTGTAGCGGGTCAGAAGTAAAAGCACACAATGTGCGGGTAGCGGGTTGCGGAGATATAATAGGAGCGTCACCTAAAATCAGGTAACCTAAAGTCGTTTCAAAGGCGGAGGGCATACCGTCATAAGGGGGTTTAATTTTATCAGTGAGTAAAATTTCACAATAAAATTTAACACCTAAAAGTATATCTAATTGTTCCCGGCTGCGAAAACTCATCATCAGCGAGCGGTAAGTTACGAATAAATTCAATAGACGCTGTATCAACACAGGTGTCCGGCAACTGTGACGTAATCTGTCCTACTACCATCGGCCTTATAGAATATTCGCACTTATTATCAAAGCGAGACGTGAATTTAACAGAAGTAACACCGAGAATTTTTTGTGAGGCTCCTCCAATGCCTTGAACTTGCGAATAGCGGGTTTGATTATAAATAGAAAGCGATAGTCGCTTACAACAAGTTGCGGAAATATAATCACTTTGAGAGCCAGGATCCACTAGACATCTCAAAAAGTGCGTGCGGTTTAAAGAATCAACAAACTTTACTTTTGCGGTCCCTAACAACGTAGTCGTTTGATAACGAGCGGTTCGATCGTACGAAACTGTACACACCGATGCATTATTTGCAATAGTTGTAGGGTCATTAGAAGCGGCGAGTGAATGAGTCATAGCGGACTCTGAATGACTGCTGGCCGTGGTAGGGCGCGGCATGTCATGAGCGGTAGCGGGAATAGGATTAGAGGTATTGGACACCACAGAACCAACGTTGCAATTTGTTTTATCATTTTGTGTTGGATTGAAATGTAATAAAGTGTGGTGTCGCTTTGAACAATGAGAACAAGTATGTTTCGAAATACAAGAAAAAGTCTTGTGTTTTGTACTTAAACAATTGTTGCAGAAATTATTAAGTTTTATACAATTATATCTTTCTCGCGGGGTTAACTTATTAAATGAGGAACAAGAGTATAAATGTTCATGTTGTTTCTCATCACATAAAGCGCATTTATCGCTTACACTTGGACCACACCCTACATCTGTATTAACAAAAGACTTGGACGGTTTAGGGATGCGCTTAGTTTGACGCTGCTGTTTAGACTGAGAATGACTATCTATCGATTTACTAAGGTTCATAGAACGAGACAAAACTTTACTTTGCTCCTTTACAAATTCAATTAAATTATGATAAGGAGGTATTTTATCTTTACGATAGGTAATTTCAAATAGTTTAACTGTGTCTGCGTCCAACTTTTGCAGAGCCAAATGCAAGAAAATAAATTCAGTTAAATCATTAAGCTTCAATTGCTTAAGCGCTTGTACTGAAGAATCAAAATTATTTATAAATGAGTCTAACCCATCAGAACTAGCAATGGATAGCGGTGTAAACTGTAACAATTGGTTTAAATATGCGGATGCGAGTGAGCGAGGATCGTCATATTTTTGCACGAGTGCCTCCCAAATAATAATATAATTTTCTGCGGTTGGGGCCAACCCTGCGCAAACGCACGACGCCTGCCCAGTTAATTTACCTACTAAATAAAAAAGTCAAAGTCAAAGTCAAAGCATTTATTTCAAATAGGCACATTAAAGGCACTTTTGAACGTCAAAAATTACGATAAATAAAATAGAATTGATTCTAGTCGCCCATTCGGAAGGGTAGTTTTCGTGTGGAGAAGAACGGGCAAGAAACTCCACCGTTACTCTTTTAAAAAGTTTTACAATATTTTGCATACATTCATTATATAATACTAATATGTGAAGACGATGCACCTACAATAAAATTACTATACCACAATAGGTAAAAGAATTAAAAATGAAACCATGATATATAAATTAATTAATTATCTGATAGATACATGGTGCTCACATATTTACAAACATGGTAAAAGTAAATGATTTTCATTTAAAATAATAAACAAAAAAAAAAAAAAAAAAATTATTCAAGTTGTCAGGGTCAATGTCAGGGTGTGAGTTAAAGAAAAATAATTACAGAATGTAATGAATGTCAAAAAATAAATAAATTATACAGTTAAATTAGCAACCAGTTTGATTTTGTCTAGACTCTAGATTGTCCTATGGAGCAGGACCAGCATGTTTCCAAGCATTCTTATCTTGGATATAATCTTCTAATTTATAGTATGCTTGTTTACAAAGTGTACGTTTAATGTGAGTTTTAAATTTTTTTTCATTTAATTGCAATATATCACAAGGTATTTTATTGTAACATTTAACACAGTACCCCATAAAAGATGTATGTACTTTGGCTAATCTGAAAAATGGTTGATATATTTTATCTTTATTTCTAGTGTTAAAATTATGTCTATCGCTTATTTTATTAAAAAGATGTAGATTTTTTCTTACATACATAATATTTTCATAGATGAATTGGCAAGGTACCGTCATAATATTAATCCTTTTAAAAAGTTCCCTGAGAGATTCGCGGCGACGTAGATTATAAATGGCTCTGACAGCTCTCTTTTGCAAAATAAAGATGGATTCAATGTCAGCAGCTCGACCCCATAGTAAAATGCCGTACGACATAATGCTGTGAAAGTAGCTAAAATAGACTAAACGCGCGGTTTCTACATCAGTTAACTGTCTTATCTTTCGAACAGCATAAGCGGCCGAGCTAAGCCGCCCCGCAAGAGATGTTATGTGAGGTCCCCATTGCAATTTCTCGTCTAGCGTGATTCCCAGAAAAACCGTTTGATCAACAAATTCCAGTTTTTCTCCATTCAGTATGATGTCACATTCGCTACTTCTAACATTAGGTAATTTGAATCTAATGCATTTGGTTTTCTTTTCATTTAGTACCAAATTATTTACCGAAAACCAATCTTGGACCTGAAGAATAGCGTTATTCACGTCGTCAAGTTTTTGTGCCCGTCTGTCTATCTTAAAGATCAATGAGGTGTCATCTGCAAATAACACCATCTTCGGTTGATTTTGAAGTAATTGGGGTAAATCATTAATGTAAACTAAAAAGAGGAATGGACCCAATATTGAACCTTGAGGAACGCCCATTGCTATTTCAGACCCCAATGAGTTTACGCCGTTTACTTGAACTTTGAGCTTTCTATCTTTTAGGTATGACCTTAGTAAATCAAGAGCTAAGTTCCTAATCCCATAGTGATCAAGTTTCAGCAGAAGTGTCTCATGGTTTACGCAATCGAACGCCTTGGAGAGGTCGCAAAAGATTCCAATGGCATCTTGTGCTTCTTCCCAGGCGTTAAAAATGTTCTTTATTAGGGTGACACCGGCGTCAGTGGTACAACGCCCTTTGGTGAAACCGTACTGTTGTTCATGAAAGATGGAATTTTTATTAAAGTGGCGTAACATTTGGTTGAGCATCAACTTTTCAAACACCTTACTGAGAACTGGCAGAATTGATACAGGCCTATAATTGTTAGGTTCTTTACTATCACCGGATTTGAACAAAGGAACTACTTTACTGTGTTTCATGAGATCCGGAAAGACTCCTTGGTCTACACTGATGTTAAATATGAAAGCTAAATAGGGCGCAATCGTTTCGATGATAGATCTACAAACTTTTACAGACATTCCCCAGAGATCTTCTGTTGGTTTAATTTTAAGATCTTTAAAAGCTTTTATAACAGCCTGGGGGTTTGTATGTTGAAACTTAAACTCCGAAGGGCATGCCTTAACATTCTTTCTAAGTAAGTTAGCAGAAAGCGCGGGTGAAGAATTTAAAGCTTCGGTAGTTTTAATGGGAATATTAGCAAAAAAGTTTTCGAATTCCTGAGCAATTTCTACATCTGAATTGATGGGGCCATGTGCAGTCTCTAAATTAAATTCAGTATTACGCTGTTTTTTCCTACCTGTTTCATTATTTATTATTTGCCAGGTAGTTTTTATTTTATCATCGGCTGATTTGATTTTATTGCTAATATAAAGAGCTTTAGCGGTTTTGCATACACTTTTGAAAGTCTTAGAATATGTTGCAACATACTGATGAAAGCTTGTGTTATTCATATGTTGCTTCAGGCCATAAAGTTCAAAAAGGTTTTCCCTGCTTTTACGAATACCTGGAGTCGCCCAATCACTAAATAAAAACTTTGTGTAAATACTTTTAGTCTTTAGTGGGAAAGTGTCATTAAATTGCGTGTTTAATAGTGAAAAGAACTCGGCGTAGCACTCATTTGGGTCACATACATTATTAAAACTCTGAACGCATAATTTACTAGCCAAAGAATTATTTAATTTCTCTAAATTTTTACGTGTAATTGGCCTAAACCTTATTAAACATTTTTGTAAAGGCACGTGGGAGCAAAATGTTATTGTTTGTCCACTGTGATCAGATGGCAACTTATTTACAATTTCTTTGTGTAAATAATCACAGTTACAGAAAATATTATCTATACAAGTGGCAGAGGAAGCTGTCACACGGGTGGGTTCAATAAAAACATTTGACAAATCAAATGACCTAAAAAGACTTAATAATCTGATAGTATTCGAGTTATTTTCTAATAAATTAATATTAAAATCGCCACATATTATTATTGACTTACTACTAGCAGAAAGTTTCTTTAGCACATCTTCCATTACAGAATCAAACACAGCTAGATTCTGGTAACTTGGAGGTCTGTATACGCATACTACCACATGCTTATCAAGCTCAACACAGGACAATTCAATGGTGTGTTCAACTGACAGCCCAATGATGTCTTTTCGTTCCTTGGATTTAGTAGAATTTTTTACTAATATTAATGATCCGCCATGTATCATACGTGTACGGCTGAAATGGCTAACTACACAATAATTTTCATAGTTAATTGACATTACTTGATGGGCTTTTAACCAATGTTCTGTTAAACAAATGACATCAAACTTGGTATTTTCTAAAAACAATTCTATTTCCAGTAATTTAGAAGAGCAACCTTGGATATTTTGGTTAAATAATTTTAAAATATGTTGCCCTCCCTTTAGTTTTTTATTATTATTCTGAGTAATATTGCCAGAAGATACCTTTTTATTATTCTCTAATAGTAATTGGTTATTTGAAGGGGTAACTTCTGTTGTCTCACTATTTAGTTTAAAGCATTATCCGGAGTGACCTCCACAACTACGACTGACGTGTCTAGTGAGCCCGTATGAGTTCCAGCAGGAAGAGAATACCCCATCTGACTGGTAGTGGCCTCCAATGATGTTGGTATTATAGGTGGACCCTCCTTCGTGCTACATGATGATTCACAATTATTCATCACTATGTTGTTAGTATCACTAAACAACACAGACTCGTCCCTAATACTACAATTTGTTATATTAGCTATAACCCCATTAATATTATATGCTATCAACATAGCAATCATATGTCTACATTCCCAAGACAGAGATAAAGTTCTCTGAGTGAACATAAAACCACTAACAAACTTATTAGTGTCAAAAAACAATAATTTGTCACTATGATAACATGTCAGCATGTGAATAGTGTTATTCAATTTATATATATATTTATTTTCATCTTCTGATAGAGTATCAGAGTAAGGTAAAGCACACAACATTATCTTACCTATGTTTAAGTTTAATAAGGTGTTGACACCATTCACTATGTCCTTTCTGGTAATACCAGTACTTTTACCTAGTAGCAAAACCATTGTAGAATAATTGTCTAGGTTTGCGTTTGCAATTCTTTTAATCATTTGTTTATAACTTATGTTATGATAACTATGATTGGTAAAACTATGGCTAAGGTAATTAAATAATATTTTTCCAAAGCCTGAACCTAATTCGTCACTAAAGAAAATTGATTTATTATTCTGTGTATTAAAACAGGACTCTGCTGGAAGAGACAACACCGGTGGAGACAAGTCACTCTGAGGCTGAGGAGGTGGTGGTTGGTTGGCACAGCTGCATGTTAGATTATTAGTCAGAGACTCATAACTCTCAGCATTGCACTTCACCAATTCCAGTAGTTCCCCAGCCTCAAACAATCGCTCACTTAGTTGTTGTTGTGAAGTCTCATATTTCTCAAAAATATCCTTCAACAATTGCTCCTTGTGTAGTATATCATTATATAGGAGCTTTGTATCAATGTCATACTTTTCCCTACATTGATTTAACTCAACAGTACAACTATTTAAACTTTTAGAAAGTATAACACGTTCCTTTCTAAGGGAAATATTTAATTTTAAAAGATTTTGTTTTTTAATTGCTCTCTGTGACCGTTTAATTAGTTTTTTAATTTTAATATATTTCTTTAATTTATTGTGACTCATAACAATTGGACACAATGGTACGGTATCATCACCAGTCAAATCTATAACAGCTGGCTGACACATTGATTTTGACTTACTTCCTACAAGTTGATAAAATAAGTTATCGGTGTTAGCAACCTGTTCACTGACCTTGACAGACTCTGAGAGAGATAGGGCCTTATGGGCATCACGCAATTGCTGTTTAAGTTCTGAAATATGGTTCAAAGCCAGTTCATGGGTATCACTACACTCTTGAAATGTTGTCACTTGATGTTGTAGTTGACTATGCTGGTCGGTTAAGTCCATGTGTTGTATGTGTAGCTCAGCCAGCTCATTTTTGAGAAAGGTGTTCTTCGCGTTAATATTCTCCACTTCCACTTCGCTGTCTTCCCTTTCTTGGAGCAGTTGGAGCACTTTTTCACTATTAGTGAGCGATGCGTTATCGTGTATCATGCTTTTAAATTGTTGATAAAACAATGGCCATTTCTTGACATTACCGTCGAATGACATCAAATCAATGGGCGGAAGGCGAGGATTCGATTTTTGTAATGAAGTTTGAGATTCAGGTTCAGGACACTCGGTTTTATTATTGAGTAAAACCTGTTTTATAAAACAAAACATTTCTTCAAATGATAACCAGGAATCATATTCGACCTCGGAATCGGGGTTCAACTGTAAATTTAACATATTATAAGAATCTAAAACTTGTTGATAATCATTACGCAATGTATCAATATTTAAAGCACTAGAACAAAACGACTTATAATATTGTCGATCAGTATTTGTTTTCTGTGCAAGTTCGAAAATATTTTCTACGCGTTTGTAAATTACATCACGTTTGACTACGTATAACGATAACTGGTTTTTACTAGTACTGGTAGTGTCGAAGAACTGATCTGCATCACTTCCCTTCCTCTTTGCTTTAGTCATTGTGAACTACTGTAAATATGTACAATAGCGGCGATAAGTATGCAACACGACTATGTAAACAAAGTAAATAAGCGGTTATTATCATAAAACGACTAACTTTAGATGCGAGAGTAAAATAAATTATTGCGGGTAAGAGAAAAATATCAAAAGTACTGGTATGCGAAATGCCCTAACGAAGCGAGCCGAAGTTCACCGAACAATTACGAACGAACGAGTTATCTAAAGAACGACCGTATAGGAACCGATTCAAAATGGCGGAATACCAAAATGGAATGAATTTGGAAAGAAATAACTTTTACGTTGTGTTGTACTATGCGATGCGGGTGCGGAAATATAAAGAAATAGATGTCAGTGCGGGAAAATACAAAGAATAAACGACAATCTATTTATTAATTACGTAGTACAGTGACCGTTTAGTTATAACTGACCATGCGGTTTGAATTAAGAATGCGACCTAAACGACCATAAATCCGGCTCGAAGGACCAAAAATAAATGGTGGCGCCTAACACCAATTACTTGGGCGGAAATATAAAGAAATTGTTTGCGTTTATCCCAGACGCTGGGAGCTGGATCAATTAAAATAGTGGACTGTATATTGCGGGGGTGAAAAGTACGTGGGTAGGTCTGACCTTGCAAAACACGACACGAATTAGGACGACGAAAAATTGTACGTGGAACAAGGGAATTGGCAGGAAAATGCAACACCACTGACCTGTATGTAGATTCACCATCAATCCTCCACGTCGTCGGCCGGCCGAAGATTCGAGTCTGGCTGGATCAAGGCGGCGAGAGGTCGCACAGACGCCTTTCACAGCATAAACACGCACTTTTCGTAGTGTTTTAGATAATAGTTCGTAAATGCTTCGCGACAGTTCGCAACCGTAAATTGGTAATTAACAAGGGAGCATGTTATGGAACACTACTCTCGTTGAAGGCAACGCGGCAAGTGAAGAATTTCCTCACACCGTCACCGGAGATGGTGAACAGGACAGCGATAGTCCGGGGTTGCATGTGGGAAAAGGATAGGACACGATAGGATAGTGACGCATTTTGCAAGTCATATTAATTTCTACCCTATAATAAAAATAATAAACTAATACGAAATCCAACAAATTGTATCAAAGATTTTATAAACAGAGCAGAAAATGTCACGGGTAACAAAATAGTCAATTTTAGAAGTGACAATGGCTTAGAGTTCATTAATAAGGCTGTATCAACTCTGTTCTCAGACCGAGGTATAATACACCAAACCTCTGTACCATACACGCCACAACAGAATGGCAAGGCGGAAAGGGAGATAAGAACCCTGACAGAAGCGGCCAGGTCAATGCTGTATGCTAAGAGTCTTGGGAAAGAATTATGGGCTGAAGCAGTAAACACAGCAGCTTATGTTCTAAACAGAACGGGTAGAAGCAATGAACCAGGAAAAACACCATATGAAATATGGACAAATAAACAGTTTGATCTCAGTACGTTACATGTCTTTGGCACTCCTGTATCTGTACATATTCCAAAAGAAAAAAGAAGGAAATGGGATTCTAAAGGGGAGACTGGAATTATGGTGGGTTATGGAGAAAATGTGAAAGGTTATAGAATATTTTATTCAGAAAGAAATGATGTTCTATTGAAGAGAGATGTCATTTTCTTGGGACCTGTCATTCAGAAATGCGAAAAAGTAAGCTTAGAGTCTGTAACAGAAATACCCAACAATGAAACTTCAGTTTCTGACAATAACCAGCAAGTCTCTGAAGAAGAGGTTATGTTAGATTCAAATCCTACAAATCAGACATCAGATGAAGATCAGCACAGCTTATATGAACCTGAAGAAACAAGTGACGAGTACAGTGAATGCGATGGTGATAGCACGATGGAGCCAGCTTCTCCTCGTCGAAGCACACGTGTCAGAAAGGCACCAAAATTCTATACTTGTCAAAATGTCTATACTGCAGAAACAGAACCAGGAACCTATAAGGAAGCTATGCAGAGAAGTGATGCCTGTCAGTGGGAAGAAGCTGTGAAACAAGAACTTGAGACTCTAAAAGCAAATAATACATGGACTGTGTGCTCAGTACCAGAAAATCAAAACATTATAAGTAGTAAGTGGGTATTTAAAATTAAGAAACTTGATAATGCTATTAAATATAAAGCGAGGTTGGTTGCTAGAGGTTTTGAACAAGATGATATATTAGATTTATATGAAATCTACTCGCCTGTTGCTAAGTTGTCAACAGTTAGATTGTTTATTTCGGTTGCTACTAGATTAAATTTACCAATACATCAGATGGATGTCACTGGGGCCTTTTTATATGGGGACATAAAAGAAAATGTGTTCATTAAATTACCAGAAGGGGCATACAATGGAAGTGATAATATTGTAAAACTTAATAAATCTCTATATGGTTTAAAAAAGTCCCCAAAGTACTGGAATGAGAAGTTTAACGAAATAATAAGAAAAGCAGACTATGTTAAGTCAAAAAATGATCCATGCTTATTCACTAAATGTAGTAGAGAAAACCAAACCTATGTATTACTGTATGTTGATGATCTTTTGATGTTTAGTAGTAATGAACAACAGTTATGTGATCTTAAATCACAATTACAGAATGTATTTAAAATGAAAGATTTGGGAATGATTTCAAATTTCCTTGGCATAAATGTTAAACAGAATTTTAAAGATGGTGTAACTGAATTAAGTCAGAAGTCCTATTTGGAAAGTGTATTAAAAAGGTTTAATATGGAAAACTGTAAACCTATATCTACGCCTATTGATCAAAACTTTAATGTAAAAATCTTAGAAGCCAAAGAATGTAAGTCAGATAAAAATATTGAAAACACATGTAGGAAAATCATTGGAAGTTTAATGTATGCAGTATTAGGCACTAGGCCAGACCTTTGTGTAGCTGTATCTATTCTGAGTAGGTACCAAAATAATGCAAATGATGTATTGTTAACTCATTTAAAAAGAGTTTTAAGATATGTAAAACACACCTTAGATTATAAGTTGGTCTACAAATGTAATGATGATGGGCTTGTGGGGTATTGCGATGCAGATTGGGGTGGTGACTTAAGGGACAGAAAGTCTACCACTGGCTATTGTTTCAAGTTTTCAAATTGTCTCATATCGTGGTGTTCCAAGAAACAGTGCTCAGTAAGCCTATCATCAACTGAAGCAGAGTATGTTGCGGTCAGTATGGCAGCTAGTGAGTCTTGTTGGCTAGCAAGTTTATTAAAAGATTTTAATAATACAAATGTTTACCCAGTACCTATGTACTGTGACAACCAATCCGCCATAATGGTTGCAAATACTGATAGTATTAAAAGGTTAAAACATATTGACATACGATATCATTTTGTCAAAGATTTAATTAGAGAATCTAAAATATGTTTATTGTATGTAAAGACTGAAGATCAAATCGCTGATATGTTCACTAAGTCGTTAAACAGAGAACTATTGTTTAAATTTGTTACTAGATGTGGTCTAATATAAAGTATCCTTGTGTAAGTTTGTATGTACATGTATTACATTGAGCGGGGGTGTTAAAATTCAATGTAATACTTTTTTATTATCTATAGTTTTTATATTTTAAGTTGGTAATAATTCTGAGGATACTTAATTGATTTTTCTACTGTGTCAACCCTTCTCTTGAAACTATGTAAGAAGCAGTACATCGTGTAATAAACTGATTCACATAAAAGGCTCAGATTTTATTTCTACCGACAATGATGATTAAATGAAATATGAGAGAGGTTTATTAGCCATGGGTAATTGGGCACCCTGTTGAAATGGATCAAAGCTCAGGAATTACGCTAGACGAGAAATTACAAAAGAGGCCACAACCAACATCTCAGCTCAGCGGGGCGGCTATGCTCGACCGCTTATTGCTGTTAGAAACACAAAACAGTTAAGGGGCTTACAGGACTTAAACGCAAAAAACGCAAGTTTTAGAAACAATAAAAGTCGACTCCAGTAAACAAAATCAGAAAATATATGATATTCTTCAGGATACATGCCTGGTAGATAGTGTGTTGAAAACATAATACAACTAATTTGATACGATAGAAAAAAACCATGATACCTCTAAAAACTTTCTTTTTAAAATAATAACCATACTAATATACATACAATCATTAAGATTTGTATGTTGATCAAAATATGATACGCGACCGTAAAAAACATATTTTTCTCATTAAAATTATCAATATACAACTCCCTAACTTCATATTGCCCTTTTGAATGACTATTTCATAAAATCATGACTTTTATGGAGAGATTTGTACTTATGATTTTAATAGTTATTATTCCATAAATACATAGGTATTTGTTATCGTTGAGAGTCATGTTTTGATCAACACAACCTGATATTGAACGTAACAAAAACGAATTTCCCGGGTTACCAAAGCGTATCCCTCTTATATAAACGTTGTTAGCGCGTCTCACAATTGCACAGAATAAAGTTCCCTCGTAGAGTTTAAATAAATGCACTTTTCCCGTCCATCAAAAATAACTACACACATCAAAAGTGTCTAGGGATCAAGCATTTTTATGCGGATTTCTTGAGATTGAGATGTGGCTTTGTAATAAATTTATGATTTTATAAATTTATATGGATCCTTTTTGGTGCATTTCATAATTTGAATCAGGAACTGTGAATCAAATTCGAGTAAAAGATGAAAATCAGCTGTCAATATTTTCCCTATAAAAACATACAACGCATTGAAGACATTATTAGTGCTACTGTTTCCCTACTACTGATTAAAACCAACGTTATTATGGAGCGGCGACGTCATTTAAGCAGGGAAGAAATGCTCAGAGCCGTGGGAATGATAGAAGCTGGTTCCCGGCAACGTACTGTGGCTTTAGCTCTGAATACAAGTCAGAGTGTTATCAGTCGACTTTGGACACGTTACCGAAGCACTGGTACCGTGGCTGAGCGCCATGGAGGACGGTATCGCTGCACCACACGGAGACAAGACCGATACATTCAAATCTTAACTCGAAGAGCTCCAACAATAACCGCCATGATGTTAGCCGTGAGGCTTCATCACTCTTCAGGGAACTTAATTAGCGACCAAACAGTCAGAAACCGCTTGCATGAAGTGAACCTTCATTCCCGAAGACCGCTACGGGTACCACCTATAGCAATGCACAATCGTAGGATTCGATATCAATGGGCTCTTGAACACAGAAATTGGGCAGAAGAACAATGGCGTTTCGTGTGCTTTTCTGATGAGTCTCGTTTTGGTATGAGACCGGATACAAGACGTATACGACACTGGAGAACCCCTGGACGCCAACAGCGATTAAAATCCTGCCAGGAAGTCCATCCTTATAGTGGTGGAACCATCATGGTATGGGCGGGTATTTGGATCGGCGGAAGAACTGAGTTGATTTGGATCAGAGGCAACCTCAACGCTCAAATTTATGCTGAGACGATTGTATCAGACGTCATCGTTCCTCTACAAGTGCAAATCGGTCCCTTATTTCAGTTAATGCATGATAATGCACGACCGCACACCGCAAGAGTTGTAAGACAGACTCTCGCCGCAGCTAACATCAATGTCCTGCCCTGGCCTGCTCAGTCGCCAGACTTGAACCCGATTGAGCATGCATGGGATATGCTACAGAGAAGAGCTCTGCCGAATATGGAGGGTATCCAGTCGCAAGAAGACCTTTTTTTGTTGTTGCAACGAACATGGGCGGCCATTCCACAGCGTGATTTGGATGAACTCATTTTGAGTATGCCAAACCGATGTTCTTGTGTTGTTAGTGTTCGCGGTAGAAACACGGATTATTAATTGTTTAAGTTACCCAATAAAATTTTAAAGAAAACTGTTATTTCAGTCTTTTTTTCGAACTTTTGTGTTAGTGGTTCAAATGTCAAAAATCCCTTTATTAGGAAAATGGCAAATTTCTTTATTAATGCAAAGGTGACTTGGTTTATCGTTACTGTGACAAACGAAAACACTTTATTTGATGAATCCTTAAAGAAAATTTTAATTAATATCAATCAGGAGAAAAGTTATTGCAAAAATATATGTTGATCCCTAGACACTTTTGATGTGTGTATATCTAGAACTTTACCAGCCTTTAATAAACCCTAATAAATTAAAATAAACCTTCTTACTCACTAAATCTGGAGCCGTCACTACATGGGTGGATCTTGAAATCAGTGTGATGGATCACCACTTAAACCCTAGCCGTTTGGTCCCGGATTTTATAGGGATCCAACGACGAAATGTACGTATAAATGTAATGATAGGGACTGGGTGTAATGATTTAATTTTAACTTGGTTTTAGATGTTCTTTCTAAATTTATTTTTGAAAATAGTGAAGGGAACTATTTTATAGCAGTATTATTTTAATCTTAGTTTGGTGAGGTAATAAGATAGAGAAAAGAAAAAAGAAAATTTGTTTCTTCTGCACAAACTAAACGCACATTACAAGAAAAAGATAAAATACACACATACCTACCTACCTAAATTTTGCACAAAACTTCCATAAATAACGAAAGTGAGCACTAAGGAACGATTTAAAAAAAAATATCTAGGTGTTAAATGTGGAATGAAAGTTTGTATGGAACTTCGTAATTTTGCCGACGGGATGTCCCATCGGACACTCAACTTGTTACTATGCAATAATTATATAAATAAAAAATTAAGATATAAATAACAAAAGTCCTGACTGACTGACTGACTCATCAACGCCCAGCCCAAACCCTTGGACCTACAAATCTGAAATTTTGCACAGAGGTTACCTTTATAATGTGGACAAGGAACAAGGAAGGATTTTTCGAAATTAACCCCTAAGGGGGTGAATGGGAAGAGGGTGAAATTTCACGCGGACGAAGTCGCGGGCAGAAGCTAGTTTAAGATATTGTAAAGGGTCACAATTTGGTTTTCCAAATCCGTATTCATCGTTATCATCATTTCAGCCGAAAGACGTCCATTGCTGGACATAGGCCTACCCCAAGCACCTCCACTTCGACCGGTTCTGTGTATCTCGCATCCAACGGGTTCCTGCGGCCTTCACAAGGTCGTCGGACCACCTTGTGGGAGGCCTTCCAACGCTACGTCTTCCGGTACGCGGTCGCTACTCCAGAACCTTTCGGCCCCGTCAGCCATCTGTTCTGCAAGCAATGTGCCCTGCCCAGCGGGCAATGCCCACTGCCACTTAAGTTTGGCAATTCTTTGAGCTATGTCGTTTATTTTAGTCTATGCTTGGAAACTCCAAGCATAGCCCTCTCCATTGCCCTTTGGGTGACTTTTAGCTTTCTTATAAGGCACATTGTGAGCGACCGCGTTTCGGTGCCGTAAATCCTTATTACTGGAAAATATTTTGTATAAAAATATGCCTACAAAACATTACAAAGTGCGGTATGTTCTCGCAGGTTGTTAGTACAAATAATGATATGCAAACAACACAGCATCATAACGAGATAGCTAGGAACGTTGCCCGACCTCTGTACGTGTACAACATACTTAGGGTTCTGTATTTTAAAATAAATAGAAGACATACCTTTTTTATTTTTTTTCTTTGAACCTGTTTCCAACGGTGAAGGAAAACATCGTGAGGAAACCGACATATCTTAAAACCAAAAATTCGAAGACATGTGACATCTACCATCTCGAACTGGGCCCGCGTGGTAGATTACGGCCCACTTCCTCTCACAGAGAGGCCTGTGTCCCGGCAGTGGGAACATTGTAGGCTGATTAAGCTTTGTAGCTATTTTATTTATTGGATGGCCTACAAAGGATCCCAGGGATGTCCTGGATGAGACACGCATGGACCAGGGAAGCATGAAACAAAAAGGAGGAGGACTAATACTCAGCAATGGGTGGTACATGGCTTTCTTTTTTTTTTTTGTTTTGCGGATGGGAAATCATCAAATGACCCCTCCCGCTCTGGGTGGAGCGGAAGGGAGTGTCAGACTCTTACTGACTAAAACCCACCCGTGTTCCTTCCTTAGCCCTTTATGTTCCGGGCCAGCGGTAACACAGCGGTACATGGCTGCCACACTTTTACTATACATCTTTACTTTATACATCTTTACTTTTGCCCCTACCCTATTTCAAGTAAAACAAATATCAACTTTATTTCAATGACAATTAAGTTGAATTCAGAGTGAGTAGCACTCACAATGTTTGATGTTGTAGCGTAAACTGAACTTTATTGTGTAGGAATTAAAGTTATTTTTCTACTATTTCATATTTGTTTACATTTTTGGCAAATAAATCACGAACGCAGATTATAGGTATTATGATGAATTTACTCCCAACGATATCTCAACATTCATTCCACTTCTCTCTATTTGACATTGTAAGAACCAGACTTTTTAAAGAGTCCAGCTCCCTGGTTAAGGGCCCATTCACACGTACCACAACCACAACACATCGCAGCGACAAAATGTGGTCAAGCTGTGGTTACGTGTGGATAGTGTCGCTGCGGTATCTTGCAGTTGCGTGGTGGTCCCTATAAAATGTTGTGTTAACGTTGTGTTTGTGATGTGGCCGGCCGCTAGTTCGCAGTGTAGCTGGAGGTTGCGACGTGGCTACGATGTGTGTGATACCAACGTATCACACACGGAGTCGATAATAACAACAAAATGTGGTGCGTGTGAATTTAACTATTAATTTACATACAAATTAGCGCCCGGCAACGTGTTGTGGTTGTGGTAGTGGTTGTGGTATGGTTGCGGTACGTGTGGAACAAGCCTAATACATTTTCAATGACAATCCCAAGGATTTCAAAGGAAATTCCTAATCCATTGTTTCATAATACATTTAAAAAATTCGGCTGCTTGGGAATGTAAATAACGCAATGAATGTTGTTGAACTGTCAAAATGAAAGACATTCCACTGAAGTCTGTTACACAATTACTCCGCAGCTCAAACATTCCATCACCACATTATCTGTTGTAATGTTGAAACCTACATACATATTTTATTATAAGGTCGTGACCTTCGCCCGTTTTGTTTTGTTGTGGTTTTATATACGGTAGAATGTGTCAAACCCTATTCCATTTTATCAAGCCAGCAGGGTAGTTGAGTAACACACATAAACACGTATTTGTGTAATACACCATCTGCCTAGCCTTTTCCCAACTATGTTGGGGTCGGCTTCCAGTCTAACCGGATGCAGCCGAACACCAGTATTTTACATGGAGCGACTGCCTATCTGACCACACACGATATACGTATTTTATCTGATATACGTATTTGTGTAATTGCAAAGCAAAAACTTTCATTTTGTCTGTTCAACAACATTCATTGCGTTAATGACGTTGTCGAGCAGACAAATTTTTCAAAAATATTTTGAAGGATGGATTGGGAATTTCTTTCAAAATTCGTCAGATTGTTAAAAAAAAGTGTATTACGCAACTGAGTGACAATTTTAGTCAGTTGTGTCCGTTTGAAAACGGACAGGAAATTCCCGTAGTTTTAAGAACGTTCACAGTCTGATCTCAGTGTCACTCTGTCCTTAATTTAAAAATATCTCTAATTTCCCTAAATTTTCAACATTAATTGTCGCTAAGATAAGATTGTGACAATATTTTGAATGTTTTTAATTACGAGAATAATTGGTTTCCGAATATTGAACAAAACAAAAGATAGTCATATAAATCGATAAAGTACGGAGCCTTTGGCTATCTATCGAGTACCTACTTTTCTCACATGACAACAGATGAAAGAAATTGAATGCAACTCATGTCAACAAGACGAAATAAACAAAGCAACCAAGAAAGCAGTAGCTCTTCGAATCATCCGTAACCAAGTTAAATAAAATATTATAAATTGGCATCTGCAGTAGCGGCAGCCAATTACCTATATCCAACAAACGAAGTCTACTTGCATATTTACAATTACAATTCTCAATGCTTACAATTCTCTGCGGTGCATCCAGTTTAACAATGCCTACAGGGCGCTGTTACGTCTGCCACGCTTCTGCAGTGCGTCAACAATGTTCGCTGAGTCGCGCACTGACGGCTTTGATGCCACCTGGCGCAAAAGAACAGCCTCACTGTTAAGCAGATTGCGTGGGAGCAGTAACAGCATCCTGAAGGTAATAGGCAATAAGTTAGACAGCCCACTGGTGTGGAGCCTCACCCAGAGGACTAAGTCTCTCTTAGTAATTAAGTACTAACATAGTTTTGAGTTCATACTAACAATATAAATGTAATGTTAATTTTATGGATCATTAGTTGTCTGTATGAATAAATAAATTATTATTATTATATGACAGATTTTTTAAGACTTTCTAACTATACTGTTTAACTTGATGTGGCTCACTAGGGTCAGTTGGGGCTGGTCATCACTTAGCTGCCTCGGGTTATTTTTATTTTAAACTAGCTTCTGCCCGCGACTTCGTACGCGGATCCTGTTGCTTATGCCAGCGACAACTGGGTCGTCAAATCGAAGATCTGATACGTCTGATGTCAAATTCTAAGAGCCCGGGGACGGGAAAACAGCGTGATGCGCGAGACGATTCGAGACGTTCCAGATCTTTCATTTTTGTAGGTCTACAGGAAATGCCCATCAGACTAAACAACTTTTGCTAAGACGTCATTCCTATATTATGTTATAGTGTCGCTGGGCTTTGGAGTTCCACAACAGGTGTTCCAGATCTTCAAATTTATTCTCACAGCAGAAAATGCTCTTCACGTGGAATATTTTTTGCTATGGCACCATTTTTATATCTCTTATACTTTAGCTGGTCTATTGCGGTTTTGCATCAGGTGTTCCATTTTCCAAAACAAATTATAGCCTATATGTTGCCCAGACTTAGTACCTATACAACAAAAAACTTTTCTTCCCGTAATTCCGCAGTGGATCCCAAGGGTACACTGAATTAACAATAATATTGCAAATAACTTTAAAAAAAATCTTTATAAACTAAAGCTGTACCCGTGGCTTTGCCCACGTATCGCATAAGTATTATTTAAATAATAGTTAGTGATAGTTTATTGATTTACAGAAACACTCAAAAGATGCGTCTCATACTGTAATAGCTTAGATCCCTCAAAAACTATTTGGCTTAGTAAACTCAAAATTAGAAAGTTATGTAGTTAATTTACTGGTAAGAGACGTCAGGTTAATAAGGAAATTTAGGAGACGTCGAATAACAGAAGTGTTCTAATTTACTGTAACACTTCTGTGTAAACAACGTTCGTTGTTTTTCCCTCGGTCTTATTCAATACGTAAGTACAGCGAGTCAGAAGTCAGCGAGTCAGGTGGTGACGCGGGAGCAAGCGACGTACAGTTGTCCGTGTGAGATGCAGCTCGTCCTGAGGTCGACACCCGCAGCCTTCAGTGTCTGCCCCTGCGACTTATTTACTGTCATGGCGAAGCACACGCTCACAGGAAACTGCACGCGCGTTTTAGTCAGTAAGAGTCTGACAGTCCCTTCCGCTCCACCCAGAGCGAGAGGGGTCATTTGATGACTTCCCATCCGAAAAAAAAGAAAAAAAAAAGGGTAATTGTGGGGAATCAGTGGTATACGTGGTATAAACACTGTCTCGCCGACACCACAACCCGTTAGAATTTCCGCCTCAATGATATTTCTCTGCAGCGAGATGACTTTGAGCCGGGTCCCATTGCACAGTTTCGGCGGAGTGAGATTCCGAAGAAGCATAATTGGGACACCGACCTTTAGCTTAATGGTGTGCGCTGGTAGTCCACCTGCACAGAGGGAATTGAGAAATTCTACCGGGTAATGTGTGGCGTCATCTTGTTCGACAATAGTGTTTATTGAAGTGTAGCTCACTTCATTTCCCTCAATTTCCGCGAGAATGCATTCATTGATCGCTGAAGGTTGGTCGTTTCTGGGTGTTAAAATGACTCGTTCACACACTAAAGAATTATCTTGGTGCGGTATCCTATTGATGTCCCCGTACCAGGCGAATCAAATCTTCTAAGGTGGACACCACTCTCCCAAGTATCTCAGGTAGAACCACCTGGCCACCGTCTACTGGTAGCGTTCCCTCACCCAATTCTAAGAAAAGATCAGAAAATTCTTGGGCGTGTACATTCCCGCCAAGCTGTGCTCTCATATTCATCGTTAAGCGCCACTTATGAATATGTGGCCATAAGAAAGAGCATTTCAACGAAGCATTCACTTCATCGGCCCTAGTTCCTCGCGTCACCACAGGCAGCGTTTGTCGGAAATCGCCGCTTAAGAGAACTGTAACGCCACCCATCATTTGCTGGTTCCTGCGGATGTCCTACAAAGTCCTGTTTACCGCCTCTACTGCTTTTCTGTTCGCCATAGTGCATTCATCCCACACGATTAAAGAGCAATCTTTAAGCACGCGCCCTTTGTCACTGTTGCGTGACACTCCACAAACAACAAATGCGCTTGGTAAGATATAACTTAGAACCAAAAGTTTGACTTGACTTTATGATAGTGTAGCTTGTTGTACCACCAATCAATCTGTTTATTAATATTGGTGTGAAACTCCCCATACAATTAGATAGGAAATGTAAAGTTCTCAGATTTCATAACAGTATCGTTCCTAATGCACATAAAAAATGCAAAAATAAAAAAAAAGAATTTTACGATTTTTTAAAACAATAACAGCTTTTTTTTAATACGGGATTTGAACTCGCACCATTTAGTGCGGTAAACGGTCGCCTGACCTTACCGCTAAATTTCCTGTTGACATATTGTTGAAATAGCTGTTCCCTTGCAAGTTATAATATTACTGCTCCGCTCCTTTATAAAAATAGCGTGATTGTTATGTTTCCAGGGTTAAATTTTTATTAACTAAATAAATAACATGTCATTTTGGGCATTCAATTATTTTGTGCATTCAATTACGAACCAAAACCTTTTAAAATCAATATTGCTTACCTCCCATAACATACGGCGTGATAATATGTAGCCTAAAGCCTTCCTTGGTTTACAAAGAACATTTTTGCTGAATTTCAATTCAATCTATCCAGTAGTTTTGGTGTGAAGCCTTACCATACACACAGACAAACAGACAAACAGACAAAAATTCTAAAAAGTCACTTTTTGTCATCAGTTACGTTTTTCTAACAAAAGCCACTTATTTTTTCTCGAATATTCTCAATGTACAGTTTTTCTTTCGTTACTGTTTTATTATATGTATAGATTATTTTATTTTTGGATTGTTGTTTTCTTGCTGTACCTACTCTGTACGTCTTTTTTACATCGTTCTCACATGTAATTGTAAATTCAACATTAATGATGTAACTAATATTTTTGTAAAAATATAATTTAAAAGAGTGTCCATAGAGTTTCTTGCCCGTTCCTCTCCTTAAGTACCTACGCTTTGGAATGGGCAACTAGCTTCATATTTTCTGACTGACTGACTTCTTGACAATTTAAAAGTGCCTGTAAATGGTTTAATTGAAATAAATGCTTTGAGTTTGAGTTGAGTTTGAGTAGGTACTTGCATGTAAAACATTACCAGCGAAATGAGTGCATACGTGGAGTGCAACGATTAGATCGAAACGCATCCGCAATTTCACAGGTCCAATACTGCTGGTAATGGAGGTAACATTCGCAGTAATGTGGCCCACGTTGAATAGCGACCAAGCTAGCATAAATGTGTTCAGGTAACAGCTGGAATTAGTACAAATTCTGTGTCGATCGAGAATTTTAACGTGCGTTTACGAGAAATAGCTGTTCATCTGCAAGTTTTGTTTTTGTTTTCGTGTTATTTTTAGAATTAAAAGGAAAAAACGGTACCCTTTTAGGATCATTTAATTGGCCGTCCGTCCGTCTGTCTGTCTGTCAAGACCCTTTTTCCTAAAAACGCGTGAAGATATCTATATACATAATATATGTCGCAGATGGGTTGTAGAATCCATGTTTTTAAGACTACCAAACAACTCCGTTATGTAAAACAACTGAACAACAAATACTAAATAACCGAATAAAAGTATGTCACAAAAATACTACGCCAGCGATGACGCTGGGTCATATTTACCCGTTTTGAGTTGATGCACGTATATCTTGCTGTATAGGCGGCGTTGCACTTAGCTCACCCGCCGCGGTCCGGGTAGAGGGATGCCGTATCTTCAGCTACACAAACGCTAAGTTATTTATACAATTACAGACCTTATCTACTACACAAAAAGGTACACGATTCAGTGAGCTACGCCGCGCGGCGGCGGCGCCGCGCTGCGTCTAGGTCTGTAATTGTATTTCTATCTTGAAAACTGCGCGTCGCGTCGCGTCTCGGTGTGAACTGACCCTAAAATTGCACGATCGGCGTAAAAAATAATAATGACAGATTTAAGTCGCCTCGAGTCAGTATGACCCAGCTTCATTGGCGCCGGGTTAATCGAGAAATGACCGTGACTCATGTATATGACATCAATGTATATGAGGACATAACGTTTTTCAACTACAGTGTTAGGTTTGTTCTTGGGATATATTCCTGTAACACAGGTTACAACCTAGCACAGGAGTCAGGGTTTCCATATATTAATGTAACATACTTTATGTCAATAAAATATTATTATTATTATTATATTGATCCCAATTATGGAACCCTTCATTGTGGTGGACTTTTGACACGCATTTGGCCGGTTTTTTGATTATCATTTCACGCTTTTAAATTCTGTATTGTGTCATCTCTCTTGTCTTCCAATAAGCCTAAATCAAAATAAACCATTTCACTATGTAATATTTTATCACAATACCTATTTTATAAACACGAGACTATCGCTAGCCTGTTAGTCTATCGCAATATATCTTCATATAAAGTTAGCGAGGTGCAGTTGAAATCGCGCAATGGAAACACAAATAATCCTGAATCATCGTGTCCCATTCAAATATGGAACACAAATTGTGAGCGGCCAAAAGAAGACTTATGCCAGGCAGTTTTAGTGCGCTTTCACATTTAG
The DNA here is from genome assembly GCA_951800025.1 of Oligia strigilis. Taxonomy (NCBI): domain Eukaryota; kingdom Metazoa; phylum Arthropoda; class Insecta; order Lepidoptera; family Noctuidae; genus Oligia; species Oligia strigilis. Next base: position 10,766,229 of record OX637564.1, on the reverse strand, counting down.
GCGACTTTAGCAGCGCGATTGACGCGCGACGGTCGCCCAGTAAGAATTTCATATTATAAACAGAAGCATGCGTGAAGGTTTCTGCTTCTGCCGCGCTACTGTCGCGCTGCTAACGCTCTAATGTGAAAGCGGCCTTAGTGATAAAAAAATATATTGTTGGCCTTTTTCGAGTGATAGTAGGTCCTTTTTACCGACTTTACAAAAAGGAGGAGGTACTATGTTCGGGTGTTTGTATGTTTTTTTTTTTGTATGTTTGTTCATCGAATACGCCGCCAATTGTCGACGGATTTTCAAAATTCTTTTTTTGTTCGAAAGTAGATAGTTCTGAGATGGTCCCATTATCACCAAGTTAGGATCTGATGATGGGATCTTAGAGAAATCGAGGGCAACCCTCAAATTTTATAGGCTCACTTATTGTTTTTCGCATATTTTATTTATGAAGTATCTTGTGTATTTGTGTATGGTTGTCACCATCTCAGGTAGCTGGGCTGATGATGGAAGGTACAACTCCTTAACAGTAAGAAGTTACTCGAACAGGCAAGGACTGTTTTAGTAAATTGTTTTGATGTTTGATAGGGCATTTGCCACATTTGGTCTCATGATCATCAAGTCATGATGCTGCAGTCAGGATAGTCTGCAGAGTACCTAACTCCTCGACAACTAACAGCAGATATATCGTGTTTAGGCTCATTGAAAAGGGCTCGATGTGTGGATAAACGTACTGTTACTGAGGAACACCGAAGACCTGATGCTGAAGCCTCCTGAGCATCAGAAAAAGTACAAACCTTTAAATTACAGCACCGTAGTCGTGTTTGGGCTCATTTTAAACAGGACTAATTTTAAGTTCAATGCAATGTTGACATAAGTCTGGCCTGATGCTGCAGCCAGGATTATCAGCATCTAATCTAAAAACTAATAAAAGGAGAACTCCTCAACAATTAACGTCCCTGCATCGAGAAAAGGAATATTTTATAAAAAGGCGATGGGCAAGTTGACATTAGGCTATTGTAACTTAGATAAATTATAAATAGACCCACTAAAAAGCGAGAAATAAAAACTTTTAAACAAAAAAAAAACCGACTTCCAAAAAAAACAATACAAACTGAAAAAAAAAAAACACTACAAACTGAAAACAACTTTAATTTCGGAAGTCGGTGGCAAAAACTAAAATACTGATCCCTAAGACACCGACTTCCGAAATTAAAGTTGTTTTCAGTTTGTAGTGTTTTTTTTTTTCAGTTTGTATTGTTTTTTTTGGAAGTCGGTTTTTTTTTTGTTAAAAAGTTTTTTCGTGTGGCTTTACTTGTGATTGAGTTGACTTTCCTTTCAAGTTAAGAAAGTATAAAAATCATCATCTGCCTAGCCTTTTCCTAACTTTGTTGGGGTTGGAATTCAGTCTAATTAATTGCAGATGAATACCAGTATTTAGCATGACTGCCTATCTGACCTTCACAAACCAGTTGATGGGTAACACGATACCCCTTGGTAAGGCTGTCTGACTTTCGGGCTTCTGACTACTCAACTGTCAAAGATTTACCTATGACAGCCAGGACCAAACGGTATAAAGTGCTTTCCGAGGCACGGAGGGGTCTCGATATATCTATAATGGACGGTCCGCGGTCATCATGTGGTCACCCATCTACAGATCGACCACAGCAAGAGTAGCATAAACTGGATCGACCTGTGCGGCTGTTTTTACTTATCCAGCGAGCCCCTAAGAAAGTATTCACCTTTTTCATCCCTTTCAATGAATTGTATCAAGTAATTTGTACCAAGAAATAGGCTTGGCGCGGGCCTGCGGGCGGAGAGTAATAGGTAGCTCACCGTCCGATCAGGACCAGGCCCGTGCCGGACGGCGCGTACGTGTTCCACGCGCGCCTCAAAGAGATGTCAGCATCGAGGAGGGGCCCCATAGGGTCGAAGCCTGCCGGGTCAGTGGGATTGTCCGAAAGGGTTACCGCTGGCCCGGAACATAAAGGGCTAAGGAAGGAACACGGGTGGGTTTTAGTCAGTAAGAGTCTGACACTCCCTTCCGCTCCACCCAGAGCGGGAGGGGTCATTTGATGATTTCCCATCCGCAAAAAAAAAAGAGAGAAATATATGGCTAAAAAGGGGGTGATGAGTAAAAGAGATGTAATGGAAGATCGCCGACCCGGAAATAAATTGGGATAAGGGTAATAGAATGATGAATGTATTTGTATACAATTATTTGGTTCACTCTTAAGAGGAAATGCGGTCGGAGAGACTTTTGAAAAATCCTAAGTAAAAAGTCGTAATTCGAGGTTTGGCTTTGGCTGAAATTTTGCATACACGTTGTCGGGTGTACAGAAATGGACTTAAGGTACCTTTATCCCGAAAAAATTGCTGTTCCTGAGTAAAACAACAATAACGTTATTATGATAATAGATGGCGCCACGTGTCTTTCGAATCAAAAACAGGACAACGTCTGTCGGTCAGCTTGTAATATATAAGTTAAGGTTTTGATTAATAGTTATTTAATGTAAAGTAAGTGTGTTGAATTGTACGGTCGGCTGCAAAAATGGATGGGCAGTTCAGATTCAAAATCCTATGAATCAAGAAATGACGGTGTTCTTTTTGTCACTTCAAACATTCAAACAATTTATAATTAATAGTTTCTTTTAAAGAAAATTTTTCCTAATTAATGATATGCTGATATGTTAATTGCAGTAGATTATCACCAGCCTCGGTGGCGCAGCGCGTAAGTCTCATAATCGTAAGGTCGTGAGTTCGATCCTCACCCGGGGCATATCTTTTGGACAAAAAAAATGCTGCGAAACTGTAATACAGATTCAGGAACCCCGCATTGCAAATTTCATAGGATTAAAAAAAAAATACTGATCTAGACATTTTGACCGCGTAGTTATTGCACTTTTTTTATGAAAAAGCATTTTTTTGGGAAAAAAAATATTTTTTTTTAGAATCATGTGCTGAATTCATTGTAACATTTTGCGCGTCGCGTCGGTGTCCCCGCCACCCCGTACTAAAATTTCATACCGATCGGTTCAGTGGTTCAAGTGTAATAATTTAACAGATGTGCTTTCGCATTTATATATTTTAGTATGAATGTATAAAAGATTTAGTTGTTTGGGTAACAAACAACATTCATACTGATAATTATCCCATAATTACTCGTATATTATTTTAAACAAAGTGTATCCTGGCAGTGAGCCAAGGAAATCCAAAATCTAAATACCGGCCTAATACTTAGCGTCTTCATTATTTATTTATAGGTAAGGCTAGGGAAAAGTGTGTCAACTTTCATAGTGAAATTGAATGAAAATGTCCTACTTATTACTGCCACCATTGCTGTTTCGCGTTATCTTATTATAAACGCAAAAGTTTGTGAGTATGGATGTTTGTAAGTCTTTTACGCAAAAACTACTGAACGGATTTTGATGAAACTTTGATTCGGCACTATTAGTTGAATAACAAAACCGACCCAAAGCAATTACTACACATATTTGGTTTTCATTTGTCTCTCGTCGATGGGCAAACTTCTTTCGGAACCTCACTGAATCATGTCATGTCATGTCATGTCATCATGTTCGGGTCGGCTCGGCACAAATTGAGATAAGCCAAACAACTTTTCTAGAACTAAGTATACATAATTATCACGGATTTTGCCGCCCGGCTGGGTTGAAACTATTGTCAAGTCGAGCCAGTATGTAGTATCCCTAAGAGAAAATTGGCAAATCCTCTTAGGGCTAGTTTCTCAAAGGAAAATTAATATCACAAACTGTCAAGTGCGCCTAAATTATTTATTTTTATTTTATTTCATAAAAAAATACCTATGTCATTAAGTCAGTAAGTAAATAAATAAATAAATAAAAAAAACAATCAGTAGTATATTTAAAAATATATATAATATAAAATAACCTAATATTCAACTTTAAAAATATAAAAAATATACTACTTGCTATATTTTCAACAGATTATAACTTAAATTATATACAAACTAATGCCAATGTTGTTGTAGGCAGGGCAAAATCAATAAAATAAACTAAAAATATCATAACAAAACTGTTGTTTGTGTATTGTATCCAGTGCCGTAATTAGCCTTTTATGCGCCCGGTGCGAGCTGCTATAACCGCGCCCTTTTTTTTTTTTTTTGCGGATCGGAAATCATCAAATGACCCTCCCGCTCTGGGTGGAGCGCAAGGGAGTGTCAGACTCTTACTGACTAAAACCACCCGTGTTCCTTCCTTAGTCCTTTATGTTCCGGGCCAGCGGTAACCCTTTGGCACAATCCCGCTGACCCGGCAGGCTTCGGTCCAAAGGGGCCCCTTCCTCGATGCTGACATCTCTTTGAGGCGCCCGTGGAACAAGTACGCGCCGTCCGGCATGGGCCTGGTCTTGATCGGACGGTGAGCTACCCATTACTCTCCGGCCGGAGGCCCGCGCCTACGGAGGCCGGGAGTCGTCACGCGGCTCCTGACGCCCGGAGCGTCTCCCGCGGCGGCTGGGACGGGAGGCTCTCTCCCTGAGCCGTCCCGCCACCTCCTTTGCTAGCATGACTGCTTCGCAGAAGGAGGTGACTGCCTCCCACTCCCTCTCGCCCCAGACCATGGCTTGCACCAGGGCCGGACACGAGAGGTCGCCGCCGCTGCCGATCGCCTCTATGAGGACACGGCGGTGCTCCGCCCAAGCGGGGCAGACCTCCACCGTGTACTCCACCGTGTGCTCTGGGCGATCATGGCTATGGTGACATCGTGGCGTTTCCTCCCGCCTGATGATGTGCAGGAACCTCCCGAAACTTCCGTGTCCTGTGAGGACCTGCGTCAGGCGGTAGGTGAGGGCGCCGTGGCGCCTCTCTAGCCACTCCTCAAAGAGGGGTCTTATCGCCGCTATCATGGCGTGCCCTGCGCTGGGTTGCGATAGTCGCTCTTTCCATGTCGCCATGAGATCACGCCGGAGTTCCGTCCGCTCCGCCGTGATTTGCCGCGGAAGCGGATTTTCCCCCCGGCGTAGTGCCTCCGCGCGCGACTCATATAGGCGCGCGAGGACTATCACTTCTAGATCCCATGGCGGCAAACCGGCAAGGAGGCTTGCCGCATCGCCCGAGATCGTGCGGTAGCCCCAGATAAGCCTTACGGCTACCACCTTCTGGGGCGCGTTCAGGTAGTAGGCGGCTCGCCACCGCAGTGAACGCGCCCACACCGGGGCCCCGTAGGGCTATGGACCGCACGACCCCCGCGTAAAGCCTCCGGCAGGAGGCGTTTGGCCCCCTCAGGTTGGGCAAGAGCCGCTTGAAGGCGGCCCCGGCCCGTTCCAGTTTGGGGGCCAAACGTCGGAAGTGCTCGACGAAGTTCCACCGGCTGTCGAGGACGAGACCCACGTAAGTTTCATCGTGGTCTCGACGCCGATGTGAACTCCTCCTACCGTTAGTTGGGATCCCGATGGTGGCGCGTTCCGGGGCCCATGAAACGACATGGCCTCGGACTTGTGCAATGCCACCTCGAGACCCAACTGCCGGATCCTCTCCACGACTATCGCAACCCCGCGTGTCATCGCGTCGGCCGCCACCTGATGCGACCTCCCATGCGCCAGGACCAGCGTGTCGTCAGCGTAGCAAACCACGCTGACGCCATCAGGGAGGTCGGCCCGCAGCACCCAGTCGTAGCCGATGTCCCACAGGAACGGCCCCAGAACCGATCCCTGCGGGACATCGCACGACATCTCTCGCCGGTTCCACTCCCCGTCGCGACGGGATAGATGACGGCTCTGTCCGTCAAATACGCCTCGACTATTCGACGGAGGTAGGTCGGCACCCTGTGATACCGGAGTGCCTCCAAAATGCAGCTCCAGGGCAGGGGTGTTAAACGCGTTGGCTATGTCGAGTGACACCGCCAAGACGACCCAACCCCGGGATACCGCGTCCCCCGTCGTGAGGGCTCTCACGCGTATAATGGCGTCCACGGTCGAGCGCCCCTTGCGGAAGCCAAACTGGCTGTCCGCAAGAACCGGCCCCGTCTCACCAGGTGCCCGACGAGGCGGCCCGCAATCACTCTCTCAAAGAGCTTGCCGACCTCGTCGAGCAGCACGATGGGCCGGCAGGGCGCCCTGGCTTCCGAATGAGGACCAGCTTCCCCGTCTTTCAACGGAGTGGAAACTGGCCTCTCTCCAAACATGCGCTTAAGAGCGCCTCTAGTCAAGGCCCGAGAACCCTCGAGGCCAGGACCCAGGCTTTACCTGGCAAGCCGTCGGGTCCTGCTGGGGTAACATTTGCATTTATAGATTAGGTGAAAAAACGTTTATTCGAAAATTCGAATTCAGAAATTATTTTATCAATTGCTTCATTTAATATGAATTTTAAAAATTTGTCATGGGGTAAGATCGTAGCTGGCGTCGGAACTTTCTCTCAAGTCGTGTCTCTTTACTCGCTTTTTACGCTTTTCAGGAAAATCGTCTTCGATATCACATTCTTCACAAAGTTTTACGATTATTATTACGATCTCATCGTCTTTAATATTGATAATATTATTTATTTGTAAGAAGAATATACGCGGATGACGCGAATCCACACGTATAAATAAATAAATAGTGGCCCAGGTCTGGTCATTTCTGCGCCCCTCCAGGGTCTGCGCCCTGTGCCTGGGCACCGCTGGCACCGCCCTATTTACGGCACTGATTGTATCCTACGGGTCCTATAATAATAGCCAATCGCAATAATCAAATGTTTATCAACAGCCTATTGCAGAAGTTTACCCGCACTTGACCATAATTTGTCACATTCATTTTGCAAATTGCAATCATTTTCGTTCGAGAAACGTATTAGTTGTACTAGTCTTAAAGCGGTGAAAACACTTTCTTACTACGTAAGTTTCGACCGTTTGATAATAAAACAAAAGTCCAAAATAGTTGAAAAACAAAAAAAAAAATTAAAACAATTTAGAAACAAAAATAAACAAGTGATTTTGTAGGGATGGGAGGTTATTATAAATAGCAGCAAGCTAACTATTTTTTTATACGTAAATTCGAGGTATTTTTACAGATCGAAACTGAGACTAGAAAGCGAATGTTCTTTAAAATACGGCAATGACCCCCTCAGCTAATATCCTCGGATTTGAGACAAAGAAATAAGAACAAATAATCCAAAAGATATGCCCCGGGTGAGGATCGAACTCACGACCTTAAGATTATGAGACTTACGCGCTGCCTACTGCGCCACCGAGGCCGGTGGTAATCTTGCTAAATAAGCCATGTGCTTATTTTCTCTTTGTTTTTTTTAAATAGGAGTATGGTAAGCAAAGAGAATTAATGTTGTACGTTGGTTGACTCTATACAGACCGGGTGCGGTGACTTGACAAAGACGAAAATGAGGAGTCGTTGTTCCTCAATATACGGATAACGTATCCGTTACAATAAGAAATTACAAACTTATGTACATATTTCAATAAACCCTGTACTTATTTTTGTTGCTGACGATCCTTCAGGATCAAAAACAAAAGAAAAAGCGGATCAAACCGGAATGAGAAAGTTTGGATAAGACAGAAATTAAAACAGAAGACGAACAAGCAGGGGATCGAGGAGCAGGGTGTGGAGGGGGGGTTCAGGGGATCAGAACGGAATGACTCAAATCAACGTAACTTTTTTACCACTGCCCAGGGATTTCTTCTTCTTCTTATCCAGAGAAGGAACGAGCCTAGATCACCACGCTGGCTTGCTAAGTGTTGGCAATCAGGAATTGCTTTATGATGCCGTGGTAAAAAAACACCAAGTTAACTGTTATTATTATTTATTATTAAGAAGTTCCTACATTAGAATCACAGCTGTCATTACTTGACAGTTGTATGAAATTTAACAGTTGTTGACGGAGCGTCTCAATTTTATAAAAAAAAACTAGCTTCTACCCGCGACTTCGTCCGCGTGAAATTTCTTGTACCCCCACCCCGTCGCAACACTTCGTATTCGCTTAGCGTTCATTCTGACTTTTTTATTTTTGCTCGGCTCCTAAGGGTCATAGCGTGATATTAAATAGCCTATAGCCTTCCTCAAGAATTGGGCTATCAAATGCAAAAAGATTTTTCAAATCTGACCGGTAGTTCCAGAGATTATCGCGTTCAAACAAACAAACTCTTTGGCTTTATTATTAGTTTATATAGATAAAATTACCCGTGACTGTGCTAAGATTATTTTTTGTGCAGTGATCGCTCTTATCAATATAATTGAGTGGATTTTCTACATATTTTTGTTTATTGTAACAAACCAGGTGGTGACTGGTGATAAGTTATCGCCGAATTCGTCATCAATACATAACTTTTATCTACATTTCACTGAGATTACTGTAAACATTGGATTTAAGTGATAAGTATTTTTAGGGTTCCGTACCCAAAGGGTAAAAACGGAACCCTATTACTAAGACTTCGCTGTCAGTCCGTCCGTCTGTCTGTAACCAGGCTGTATCTCAAGAACCGCGGTAGCTAGACAGTTGAAATTTTCACAAATTATGTATTTCTGTTGCCGCTATAACAACAAATACTAAAAACAAAATAAAATAAATATTTATGGGGGGCTCCCATACAACAAACGTGTTTTTTTCAGCGTTTTTGCCTTGTGGTAGGTACGGAACCCTTCGTGTGCGAGTCCGACTCGCACTTGGCCAGTTTTTTTTTTATAATAATCACTGTGTAAATAATACAAGAGCTAACACGAGTGACGTTAATGAGGTATCACGTCCGACACTTATGAACTGTAAAGGTGTGTCCAGACCTGACGAATGCGTATGTTGCGTCGTGTATGAACCGCCACTGATTACTTTGAGTAGCGTCGTGGACGAACGGTCTAAGTGCTCATTTACACGAGCAGCCGGTCGATTCTGTAAAAATCTCACGGGGTCGTCGCCTAGCCGTAGCCCAGTCGACGTATCGGAGCTTCTGATCCGCTTTGGTTACGTGCTTACGTTAGGTTGATGCCTGTTTGACGGCGAGGCGAAAGGCGATACGGTGACGATCCCTTTCCGAGTTGACCTTTAGAATGAAAAGATTTAGCAATCCGTAATGTTAGTATTTGACCAATCTACAGACTGCCTAATTCTTTCACTACACACACACCTTTCACAAAACTTTTGAAAGTCTTCAGCTCCAGTAACGAAGTCTGGTACAAAATGTGTAAATTTTTGGAATTTTTCAAGAAAGAACTTAAATTTTCCAGTCATTGATATTGGGAATGTAACTAATGTATGCCGTCTGGTTATCAAACGTCAACGCGTCTGAATAAACTGGAAACAAAAGAATTATATAATGAGAATTCCCAAATCTTAAGAAGTCGAAATTGGCGAAATATCTTTGGAGCTGACATTGAGTTATTACTTACTGGTGGATGGTCTAAGCATTCAGGAGAGTTTTTCTGAACATTTAAATGCGTTCATGATTGAATTAGAATAATGCCATCAGATTTTAGAAACAGATTATTTCATAAATTTTTTATATACATTGAATGTATATAAAAAATGTATGAAATAATCTGTCCCATCCCTTTAACAACTCTACTCTAGAGGAGGAATTTTTCGTCGGGTATAAAAAAAGTGAGCTGTTTCATAGAAAAGTGCAATTCCTACGCGGTCAAAATGTATGGCAGAGCTAATTAAAAAAAAACCGATGAGAAATTTCAACGTATGGGGGTTCACAATCATGTACCTACCAACTGAATCCATGGAAATAGGTTGTGCGTCGATATCCCTGCCAACATGTAGGTATATCAACCTGGTTGTGTTAGCAGATTCACCTACGTCCAGTTTTTTGTTGTGATGTCCCTCATATGCCGTCTGAAGTAAAAGTGCGCAGTGATGCACACCTCTACCCTATTTCAAGTTAAACAAATATCAACTTTATTTCAATGAAAATTAAATTGATTTTAGAGTGACTAGCACTATTGACAGAGTTATAAAAACGTTTGAAGCTGAAGCGTAAACTGAACTTTATTGTGTAGGAATTAAAGTTATTTTCCCATTAATTCATATTTGTTTACATTTTTGGTAAATAAATCGCGCACGCACGGTAGGTATCCGAAACTGTCAAATTTTCTCAATCAACATTGAACCTTATGATTTAGTGATAATGTTGAAAATCTATTAAAGAAATTTGACAGATTGTAGTACCTTGATGTGCTGGCGTCTGTACAAGAAGCTGACACGGTTATCAGGTAGGTAGGTACCAAGCGTATGGTCAAGCTGGTCTGGATGCGTCAAGCTGAAGACAGGGCGCTATGGCGCTCATTAGGGGAGCCAGCAGTGGACTGCTATAGGCTGATGATGATGATGAGGTACCAAGCTACGTCTTACCCACATCTGTAAAAAAATAACCAAAAAAAAATAAATTTGATTTCCCATAAACCTACATGATGGGCACTTCTGAAACGTCAGAAGCTAGGTGCACGGTCCAAATGGTCAATTCCTAAAAAAGCAACAATTTGCAGTACTATGTATGTTGATTTTGCACACCTACCTTGTAGTACTAGTACCTAGTTCTCTATTTTTTTTTTTTGCGGATGGTATATCCATAGAGTAAGTAAACATGTAAACATATATAAGAGACGGAACTCCCATAGAAAAAGTTGAAAAACGTCGCTTGTATGAAACGTGCACTAAAACTGAATACCAACAAAACAAAAATAATACAGACTGCAGACATGACGTAAAGCTGCCAACATAATAACAAGATAGGGATGTACTAAACATGATAGAGTCGAATAGATGTTAAAGCGAGACAGCGATAGCCGCCATTATGTTTAGTGCACGTTTCAAAGTTTCTTTTTTAACCGACTTTTTATTAGACAGTTGCGTCACACTGGGTATATCATCAAATGACTCCTCCCGCTCTGGGTGGAGCGGAAGGGAGTGTCAGACTCTTACTGACTAAAACCCACCCGTGTTCCTTCCTTAGCCCTTTATGTTCCGGCCCAGCGGTAACCCTTTCGGACAATCCCGCTGAACCTAGTTCTCTACTTCATCTTTCATTTCTTTTTTTTTTATTTTCATATCTAGACCATCTCCTTTACGCCTTGTACCACATCCGAAAGGCGTGGCATCTTTATGGGTGTCTGTTTAACTGCACTGTCCGTTTCATTCCTGCCTTTTGTTCAAACGTCACGAATGTTCGCAATATCCTCGTTGACTTTCTACAATCTATCCTGCTCCTTACGAGTTAACGGTTTTATTCAAAAGGTCAGCCTCTTTTTAGGGTTCCGTACCCAAAGGGTAAAAACGGGACTACTAAGACTTCGCTGTCTGTCCGTCCGTCCGTCTGTCTGTCACCAGGCTGTATCTCAAGAACCGCGATAGCTAGACAGTTGAAATTTTCACAAATTATGTATTTTTGTTGCCGCTATAACAACAAATATACTAAAATCTCCCTCTCCGCTCCCATACAACAAACGTGTTTTTTTTTCGGTGTTTTTGCCTTGTGGTACGGAACCCTTCGTGTGCGAGTACGACTCGCACTTGACCAGGTTTTAGTGTGTCGACAATTTGGAATCAATTATATTTGCGATGTCACGTAATCTGAAAATATAATGTCGTCGATTGGTATGAAGAAATGAGTCTATTATTATGACGGCCTGACTCACCATCTATATTTAGGTTTCTGTTATCACTTGGCAGATAACGCCCCCAGACGTGATAACAATAAAACGCGATCTACACGGTTTGAAACCAGTCTACAAACCAAGGTGACCTTGAAGTTGTTGTTGTTGTTGTTTGAAACCAGTCTACAAACCAAGGTGACCTTGGTTTGAAACCAGTCTACAAACCAAGGTGACCTTGAAGTTGTTGTTGTTGCGAGATGCCTGCTACACGGTTTAAAACCAGCATTTCTTCTGCCACTAGTTTTTAACGCAGGCCTTTCTACCAAGGACGTTTACCGGTCATACGAAATTGGTTTCAAACCGCTGTCTACACTGCACTGGTTTAAACTAAGGTTTGAAACCACTGTTTTAAACCGTGTAGATCGTGCTTAAAACTTCTATTGTGTCTCGTTCAGTGTCCTTCAACCGACTATCTTAAGTACTTAGCAATTTTATTTATTTGACTTAATAAATTTATTTATTTGTTTCATCTAACCTTATAGGAAAATCCAATGAAATTCTTTTTCATTATCTGGGGGCACGGCAGTGCCCCCGCCAAGTCGAGCAAAAAGCGGCACGGCCTTATTATTCATTCGGTGAGTAGGTAGTGGCTATTCGGACGTCGTCGCGTCGTGATAAAGACTCATACTCCTGTGTCTATTCCAATTCGTTTGGGGTCGAGGTGGTAGCACTTGTTCTTATTTCTTACATCTCACCTTAGTATTGACTGCTCCCATTACTGACCTTATTTTCATTTTGAAAATTAATTGATTTGATCTTTCCCTACTTTCATAAAGTTATCCACATTCGTACTCAAAGCTATCCTCACGACCTATCCCTCATTGCTCATTGCCCACCAACGGACAACAGACACCGTTTACTTCATAAACGTGACAAAATAACCAAGTTTATTTCTGCCCTAAATAATAATAAAAAACCTTGTAATTTCCATGGTAAAGCCTTTCGTTTAGAGGCGGGAAAGGGCCCAGTCCACATAATTTAGTACAACTTTGTAACAAAAAATCTTAAAAACAAGCAAGCCTTTAATTACGAAAAACTTTCACCCATTCTTCAGAGGCTGACAAAGCTAAATTAAAATTTTATGAAACAAGAAAAAAACAGGAGTTGACGAAGGGTTCTTAGTTAGTCTCTTTATACTAAATTATTTGAAGTTTCACGATTTTCACGATCACTGTCTTTATATATCAACAATATTGAAATTGATATTATTTTCGGTCCTCAATATTTGATGCGTTTTGGAACGATGGGGCTTGCGGTAGGAGTTGACTGGTAGAAATCGTCACATATGGAAAAAGTTATGTCCTCCCTATGCGACTTTCTCTCTCTCTATAATACAGGGTGTCCGGTAATTAATGGATTGTACTCACTATTATGAACAACTTTTACTACGGGACCAAACATGAAATCGCGAAAAAAAATCAGCTATTCCCTTCATTTACCTCGTTTCGTGTTCGCATAACTCGTCAAAATGTAGGGAACAGCTGATTTTTTTTCGCGATTTCATGTTTGGTCCCGTAATAAAAGTTGTTCATAATAGTAAGTACAATGACCCCCTAAGAGGTTATCCATTAATAGCGCTGTATACGAGTGTGTGTGTGCGTGGGAGTGGTTAAGGGCGCGGCGGCGATCCCCCGACCGCACACGTTTTATTTTTTAATAGTATCATCTTCATCTGCCTAGCCTTTTCCCAACTATGTTGGTGTCGGCTTCCAGTCTGACAGATGCAGCTGAACACCAGTACTTTACATGGAGCGACTGCCTATCTGACCTCCACAACCCAGTTATTGGGTATTACGATACTCGGATGGTAAGACTAGTTGTCAGATTTTCGGGCTTCTGACGACCCGTAACGACTGTCAAAGATCCACGAATGACAGACGGGACCAACGGCTTAGCGTGCTTTCCGAGGTGCGGAGGGGTCTTGGTATGTAAAGATGGTCACCTATCTATAAACCAACCACGGCAAGCGTAGCTTAACCGGATCGATCGAACCGTATGGCTGTTATTACTTAACCACAAGCCCATCAATGTTTAGTACCTACTAGCTTCCATAATCAGCCTATAATGTTCCCACTGCTAGGACACTGGCCTCTCGATGAGAGGGAGTGGGCCGTAATCCACCACGCGGGCCCTGTGCGGATTATCAGATGTCATCATCTTTGAATTTTTGGTTCTAGGACATGCCGGTTTTCTCACGATGTTTTCCTTCACCGTTTTGAGAGCAGTGGTGATGAAATAATTTACACAAAGTAAAGCGCCTGTCTGGGTTCGAACCTACGACCTCCAACTCGTAAGTCGCGGCCGTTACCACTTGGCCACCACTGCTCTGCACCTACTAGCTTATGATATATTTATTTAGAGATGAGTAAAGTTATATTTTAACAAGACGTGCGCTAAGTGGGATTTCCCTTCGACAAAAATGACGAACTTTCATACAAACTTTCATCCCCTATTTAACACCCCAAAAAAACCGTGCCGGACTAATAACCCAGGATTTTTTTAAATGTGGGATACATTTCAAAAAATCCTGGATCCATTAGTCCGGCACGGTTTTGCACAAGAAATTTTGTGTAGCAAATGTGAGCACTAAGGAAGGATTTTTGAAAATGTATCCCCTATGGCCCTTTATACTGGGCCTTAGGGGATTTTCAAAAATCCTGAGTTATTAGGGCTCACATTTGCTACAAAAAGTCCTTCCTTAGTGCTCACATTTGCTACACAAATTAATTTGTGCAAAATTTCATGCTTCTAGTAGGTAAGCGAATGAATATGTAAATAGCTCGTAAGATCTACAAGGAAAGCATATCAGTAATGCCTATAAGCTACGGTTTCCATGAATAGCGGTGAACCGCCACATGCAGCCATTATGTCCAAGTACAGAGTAAACGTAATGAGAAAAACCGACTTCCAAAAAAAACACTACAAACTGAAAAATAACTTTAATTTCGGAAGTCGGTGTCTTAGGGATCAGTATTTTAGTTTTTGCCACCGACTTCCGAAATTAAAGTTATTTTTCAGTTTGTAGTGTTTTTTTTGGAAGTCGGTTTTTTTTTTGTTAAAAAGTTTTTATTTCTCGCTTTTTAGTGGGTCTATTTATAATTTATCTAAGTTACAATAGCCTAATGTGAACTTGCCCATCACCTTTTTATAAAATATCCCTTTTCTCGATGAAGGGACGTTAATTGTTGAGGAGTTCTCCTTTTATTAGTTTTTAGATTAGATGCTGATAATCCTGGCTGCAGCATCAGGCCAGACTTATGTCAACATTGCATTGAACTTAAAATTTGTCCTGTTTAAAATGAGCCCAAACACGACTACGGTGCTGTAATTTCAAGGTTTGTACTTTTTCTGATGCACCTGGCTTCAGCATCAAGTCTTCGGTGTTCCTCAGTAACAGTACGTTTATCCACACATCGAGCCCTTTTCAATGAGCCTAAACACGATATATCTGCTGTTAGTTGTCGAGGAGTTAGGTACTCTGTAGGTATCCTGACTGCAGCATCAGGTCATGACTTGATGATCATGAGACCAAATGTGGCAAATGCCCTATCAAACATCAAAACAATTTACTAAAAGTCGGTAAAAACAGTCCTTGTCTGTTCGATTAACTTCTTACTGTTAAGGAGTTGTACCTTCCATCATCAGCCCAGCTACCTGAGATGGTGACAACCATACACAAATACACAAGATACTTCATAAAATATGCGAAAAACAATAAGTGAGCCTATAAAATTTGAGGATTGCCCTCGATTTCTCTAAGATCCGATCATCAGATCCTAACTTGGTGACAATGGGACCACCTCAGAACTATCTACTTTCGAACAAAAAAAGAATTTTGAAAATCCGTCGACAATTGGCGGAGTATTCGATGAACAAACATACAAAAAAAAAAAAAAAAAACATACAAACACCCGAACATAGTACCTCCTCCTTTTTGTAAAGTCGGTAAAAAAATGACAGATTTTCATGACGTTCGTTATACTTAAGTGTGACGAAAACGCTATTCTTGGCTCCGTAGCCATACGGATTAGATATAAATAAAATCAAAAACACGACAGCTAAAAGTTTAAAACAAGCTCATTTTTCAAGCAGTCTGGTACAGTTGCTGGCAGTTGTTTTAGTTCAATCTCAAATTTAATAAAAATACTCTAATACCATCTCACGTCAATCGATCGTACGACTCATATCAATCTACATGATCTTCACAAATGATCTGCCCAAGATTATGTCTGGACTTTAAAAGAGACTGGTGACCTCTGAGTTTGTTCCGGTCTTTCTTCTCAGAGTAGTCAGATAGGAAACGCAGACCTTGTGGACGACGCGCGCCGTATAGATATATAGCTATAGGTAAATTAGTTACATATTAAGTTAAGTAAGACTCTTAGTGCCATCTGTAGGCAATGCATGATACTTTTTAAAAATAAATCAATGTTGCAAGGTGCGAGTGGTCGGGTCTACAGTATTTTTTTGTTGTTGGCAACTTTGCTTTTTCTCTCTGCTAACAAGCACCGCGTCGCTTACATTTTATTTTAATTTAAAAAGCATAAGAAGCTGTTTTTCGAAGCCCTGCAACCACCCGCACCCTCCAAATTTACTCAAGAATCAAGACTGCCTTTCATTTCGCCTCCATCTGTAATAAATGGTCTTCGAGCACGGATGTGATTGTGATGTCTTCCAAACATGAGTTAAAAAAAATGGCGGACCGCTCACAAACGCCGGGAACGCAGACGCGTCGTATGCGAAAAGAACAATTACAGTGTCTTAAATTGGATAGTGCACCTATGAAAATGAACGAACGGGCTCCTTCCCATGGCAGCAATTGTCCCATAACGCCACGGGAACTTACTTATACGACACCGCCGGCGACATTAAAACAGTCACCGCGTGCTACCGTGCCACAATCTACGTGCGCTTCTATTAAATCAACAGCTTCTTCTATAGCACGGCGTAAACAGCTTGAACTGCATGCTGCTGAGGCAAAGGCGAAAATTCAATTAGAATTGATTGATAAGAAGCTAGAAGCGGACCTTGCCCTTGTCGACGCCAATGACAGAAACCACGACGACATTGAAGGAATTCAGGAACAAGGCACGAACTGTTCGGTACCCCTGCCTGATCAACAAAAAAATGACAATGTGGAGAAGTGGCTGGACTATAGCTGTCCTTCTGCACAGCCTCCTCCAGACCATGGCTGTCCTCCTGCACAGCCCCCTCAGGACAGCATGCAACAGCTGGCAATAACTTTAAAAAGTATGATGAAACAGACCGCCACGCAGCACGAGGATCGTCTGCTCAGCCGTCTAGCTACACCGCGCGAACTGCCTATTTTTAGTGGTGACTGTATAGAGTGGCTACATTTTAAAAATGCTTACGAAGACTCAACCCGTGTGTGTCGGTTTAGTGACTCGGAAAACTTGTGCAGACTTCGTCGAGCACTACGAGGTGAGGCCAAAGAAGCTGTTACTGACCTGCTGATCGGCAACACACCGCCGCTGGCAGTACTAAATGCACTGGAACTGAGATTTGGTCGAGCTGACACCATTGTTTACAATATAACGACCCAGCTGAAAAAGTTACCATCGTTACATAATCATTATCAGAACGAAATAAGCTACTTCGCTGTGAAGGTCAACAATTGCGTGGCAACAATACGCGCCCTAGACCAACATGACTACCTACGAAGCCCTGAGCTCGCTGCAGCTGTTGTATCTAAATTGCCGAGCACGCTGATAGGTAAATGGACAGATTTCGCATATAGTCATCAAGGAGATGGCACATCGAAGCTGGAGTTGCTAGCTACATTTTTGAAAACTGAGGCAGAGATGATATCAGTCGTCGGATGTATTCTGCCACGAGAAATAAAGAAAACGACTGATACAGGCAACAGTCGAACAGCTGATGACAAGACTCGACACCGCTCTGTGTTTACTTCGGTCGCTGTTGAAGACACGAAATGTTTGTTTTGTGAGAAAGGGATTCACACAATACCAGAATGTCGTATATTCAAACGTGCGATGAGAAGAGACAGATGGAGATTCGTCAAAAAGCACAGACTATGCTATTGTTGTTTATCAACTAAACAGCACAGTAGCAAAGAGTGCCCTGCGCCTGTATGTGACGTGAATAGCTGTGGTATGGCTCATCACCGCCTTCTGCACTGGACGAAAAATACAACGACGTCACAGTCAGCTGATGCGCCACAGAAAACCAGAGATAGCTCGGAACAAGATTTACCTACTACGTCCGATGCTTCGGTAACGCACGTCGCACGCGACGATGACGTCATTCAAGCATCTACGAGCTCGACGACGGACGACTTCGCGCTGCTAAAAGTAATTCCCGTAAAAGTGCGCGGACCTAAAGGTGTAGTGAGTACCTACGCGTTATTGGACGACGGAGCTGCAGTGTCAATAATCGACTCGGAACTATCGGACAATTTAGGTTTAAAAAGTGAAAGTTCGTGCCCTATAAAGTTTACTGACGCGTTCGGCTTAGAATTTTATCAATCGGAAGTGCCAAAAGTGAAACTACAAATTTGTGGACAGGACAATGCTTTCTATGACATTAAGTTACGGAAATGTGATAAGTTAAAATTAAGTGCTCAAAATATGTCACTTGTAAACAAAGTTGAATGTAACCACTTAGCTCATATAAAACCATTAATTGACGCGCAAAGTGTAGTGCCGCGTATATTGTTAGGTCAGGACAATTATTATATTATAGCTCCGCTCGAGATTGTTGACGGGGGACGGAGCTCGCTGTATGGATCACGCTGCAGGCTGGGATGGACCATCCACGGCTACTACAAAGGTCGTACTCACTCTTCGGTAAGTGAACTTAATGTCTTCCATCTCGCTCGCTCTTCTGATAGTGATAGCACGCATGTAATTAGTGAACTTAATGACCTTATCAAAAATTCATTTAATCTCGATTCCATTGGAATATCGACCTTATGTCGTGAGAATAAAGATCATGTCAGAGCTATTGATATTGTTGATAAAACTGCACGTCAATTAGAAACTCGGTGGGAGGTAGGTCTACCTTTTAAAAAAGATAATTTCGATATGCCCGACTCGTACAGTAATGCTTTATCACGTCAACAAATGTTGTTACGCAAATTTCATAAAGATAGTGAGTACGCGAGTAGGTATAAACAGGAAATTTCCAAGTTATTTGACAATGGTTATGCACGAGAATTACAGAACCATGAATTACTCTCCGCTAGTCACGTATGGTATCTGCCGCACTTCGGTGTGCAAAATGTAAACAAACCAGGAAAACTGAGGTTGGTATGGGATGCTGCCGCGAAGGTTAATAATGTTTGTTTAAATGATTATTTATTGACTGGACCTGATTTGTACAATTCTTTGTTCGGAATTATGCTTAGATTTCGCGAAAATCAGTTCGTAATCGTAGGCGATATTCGTGATATGTTTTTACGGATAAAGATACGGCCAGAAGACCAACATGTATTTAGATTCTTGTGGCAAGAGTCTACAGGCAGTACGATTAAGCATTGTGTCATGCAAAGCCTTATCTTTGGCGGCACGATGTCACCTTTTATTGCACAGCATATAAGAAATAAAAATGCACTAAAATACAAACATATTAATTCTGAGGCCGCGGACGTAATAATAAAAGATCATTACATGGATGACTGTTTACATTCAAATAGCGACGAGAGTAACGCGATTAAATTAGTGAACGATATAACTTGCATTCATAGGAAAGGTGGATTCGAGATAAGAGGTTGGTCGAGTAATAGCAAACGAGTTTTAGATTCTATACCTACGGACGCGTTAGCTCACAGCGCTATACAGTTCAAAGATGGCGTAAACAACACAACTGAGCGCACTTTAGGATTAATATGGCATCACGCGGATGATTCGTTCGGTTTTAGGATTAATTTGACTCGTATACCTAAAGATATTTTAGAAGGAACCGTACCACCTACGAAAGCCAAAATGCTTAGCATTATTATGTCAGTTTATGACATTCACGGATTTTTATCACCGTTTCTTATAAAAAGTAAAATCATTTTACAAGACGTACATAGATCTAGTGTTGACTGGAAGTGCCAGATTCAACCTGCCGAACAGATTAAGTGGGTGAAATGGCTTGATGAATTAAAACAATTAGAATTGTTACGAATACCGCGTTGGTATTTTAATGCAGGTACGTGGATTCAGTGCTACTCAAATACTGTAGGTACACAAGACGTCAACACGATTATAGATACACAGATGCATATATTTTGTGACGCTTCCATTAAAGCTTATGCCGCGGTTATTTATTGGCGTTTGACTCGGTTAGACGGAAACGTTCTCGTGTGTTTTGCAGCCGCGAAGAGCAGAGTGACCCCACTCCGACCAATATCTATACCTAGGTTAGAATTACAAGGCGCACTGATAGCTTCACGTCTTGCTGATATTGTTCAGCGAGAACATTCAAGTTTAAAGAGCGATAAGCGCTTCTTTTGGACTGATTCACACACGGTCCTCCAATGGATTCGTAGTGACCCTCGGAACTATAAACCGTTCGTTGCTCATCGTCTAGGTGAAATTGACGAACTAACTAAAATAACGGAATGGCGGTACGTACCGACCAAACTAAATGTAGCGGATATAGCTACCAAAGAAGAAGCGCCACCACTTACTTATGACAATGTTTGGTTTCACGGTCCTGGATTCTTACGGCAGCCAGAGAATACATGGCCTAAGGATCTCAGACCTACCAAGTCATCAGATGACGCGGTATGTGAGTTAAGGAGCATTAACGTGATGACGTCACAGGTTATTCAACATTCATTACCTAATGAAGACGATTTTTCGTCTTGGACGCGACTCGTTCGAGTTACCGCTCGCGTATTATTATTTACAAAACGCTGTCGACGTATTGACACTCAACTTAATGTTGAACTATTGTACGAAGCGGAATTGCTTTTAATTAAAAAATGTCAACAAGACTCGTTCGCGCAAGACATTGAACTACTTAAACAAAATAAGCCCGTAACGTCTTCTAGTCGTCTGTTATGTCTGACGCCCTATATGGACTCTGAAGGTATTTTGCGAGTTCAAGGTCGCATTGACAAAGTTCAAGGTGTTGAACGGTCAACAATGAGACCCGCTATACTTGATGGTCAGCACAAGTTGACACGACTGTTGGTAGAATACTACCACAGGAAAGCGCTTCATGGAGCGCACGAACTGGTCGTAAATGAATTACGGCAGCGATACTGGATCATAAAAATTCGGCCGACCGTACGCGCCGTAGCTTCGCGTTGTTTATTCTGCCGCTACCGTCGCGCCGCGCCGCAGCCGCAGCGCATGGCTGACCTACCCGCCGCGCGCTTGCAGCACCACCGCAGACCTTTTACATTTACGGGCATCGACTTCTTCGGCCCCATGGAGGTTACAATAGGCCGAAGGAGAGAAAAGAGATACGGTGTTATTTTTACTTGTTTGACGATACGCGCAATTCATTTAGAGTTAACCGATAATTTAACAGCTGACTCAGCGATTATGGCGCTTAGGCGGATGATATCTCGTCGCGGTACGCCCAGCGTTATTTACTCTGATAATGGGACAAACCTAAAAGGTGCCGATAATGAATTAAAACGTAGTTTATTAGAACTCAATCGTACTAAACTTCAGGAAGACGGCACTGTAAAAGGTATAGAGTGGAGATTTATTCCTCCTGGTGCGCCTGAGATGGGAGGCGCCTGGGAACGAATGATACGGACGGTGAAGACTGCATTGAAGGTCGTACTTAAGGAACGCGCTCCACGTGCGGAGACGTTAGCTACATTGTTTGCGGAAGTAGAAGCATTGGTAAATAGTCGTCCTATAACTTATGTATCTTGTGACCCTAACTTTCCTGAAGCCCTAACACCAAATCATTTTTTGATAGGTACGTCGTCTAACAGTCCCGCTTTCGGTATCTATAATAATGACGACCTATGTTTACGTAAGCAGTGGCGCATAGCGCAATGTTTAACTGATGCTTTCTGGAGGTGGTGGATAAAGGAGTATTTACCTACTTTGCTACCTAGATATAAGTGGAATAAAGAGCAAAGAGCGTTGCGAAATGGAGACTATGTTCTTTTAGTTGAACAAAATTTAGAGCGAGGTTCTTGGCGCCACGGAGTGGTGAGTGCGACTCATGGCGGCGATGATGGTCGCACCAGAGTGGTCGATGTGCGCACACGTACTGGTGTGGTTCGGCGTCCGGTGACGCGCGTCGCCCTACTCTTTCCAGCGGAATGTTAGTGCTGAACTGAACATGTTGTTTTTCCTTTTAATTTTTTGTCTGTATTTAGCTGCTAATTATTTTGTTTATTTTTGCTTAAGTCAACTCAGCTCAGCACTAGGGGGCGGATTGTGGACGACGCGCGCCGTATAGATATATAGCTATAGGTAAATTAGTTACATATTAAGTTAAGTAAGACTCTTAGTGCCATCTGTAGGCAATGCATGATACTTTTTAAAAATAAATCAATGTTGCAAGGTGCGAGTGGTCGGGTCTACAGTATTTTTTTGTTGTTGGCAACTTTGCTTTTTCTCTCTGCTAACAAGCACCGCGTCGCTTACATTTTATTTTAATTTAAAAAGCATAAGAAGCTGTTTTTCGAAGCCCTGCAACCACCCGCACCCTCCAAATTTACTCAAGAATCAAGACTGCCTTTCATTTCGCCTCCATCTGTAATAGACCTCATCTACATACATATCCTATTTTTTTTAAATAATATGACTTATAAAAGTGGTTCCGTTATCCTATTTACAGAACAAACAATTTCATTTCATTTCACTGATGACGTTGATGACTATTCTTCGCACATCAAGACCGTTGCTTCTTCAAAAGAATAATAGTCGAGAAGAAAATGATGTCCGAATCTATATTGCCTCGAATCTAGACAAGACTGGTTAGTTAGTTAGTAGACTAACAAACCACTTTTGTAGGCTAATTTACTTTGTTTCAAAGTCAAAATGGTTTCATCCCCAAAAACCCACTTGGGAGAAAACTAACGCCTTAAATTGTAAACAGACTACTTAAAATGTGTTAAAATTTTTACCCCTACCAGTTTTATGCGCCAAAGTTTTGGAGGCAAGCTCAAACTTAATTCATTAGAGCCTGCTGATGCCACTGGGGTAAAAAGTGTTTTATAATATACGATGGTGGAGTTAGGATAGGTTTTGTGAGGGGTTATTCAACGGCCCAGAATTTTGTGAACTACTTTGGCGTGGGTTTTGAGGCAACCAGAAGGTGTTGAATATCTTATAAAAGGCGTGTTTGACATTTGGTGAGGCACGACGGTATCACACCGCCAACTTCCAAACTCTGGGCTGTTACTAAGAAATTCCACAATGGAAAACACAATAACACTTTGCTCGACCCGGGAATCGAACCCAGGACCCCATGCTAAGCAGGCGCACTTACCAACGAGACCAACGGGGCAGTCAATGAACAAAAAATAAATTGCCGCCGGCCAAAATAAAAAGTACAGGCAGGCAGGCAGGTTAAAAAGAAAGTCATGTTAGTTACACTATTTATAACTCAAGAACGGCTGAACCGATTTGGCTGAAAATTGGTGGGGAGGTAGCTTAGAACCAGGAAACGGACACAGGATACTTTTTAACCGTTTTTTAGCAGTAGGGTAGGAGTAGGGTAGGAGTAGGGTAGGAGTAGGGTAGGAGTAGGGTAGGAGTAGGGTAGGAGTAGGGTAGGAGTAGGGTAGGAGTAGGGTAGGAGTAGGGTAGGAGTAGGGTAGGAGTAGGGTAGGAGTAGGGTAGGAGTAGGTTAGGAGTAGGGTAGAAATAGTAGGAGTATGGTAGGGGTAGGACACCACGCGAACGAAGTAGCGCCCGGCAGCTGGAAATAATTTATATGGCAAAACAACGTTTTCCGGGTCAGCTAGTAGATTTATAATTGCGTCTTTAAACGAATGTCCAAAATATTATTGGCAAAATTGTTGGCTTATGATTTTTGATACTTTCAGCTCTAACAGCAGCAGTTAACATTATAGAACCATGTTTTGTGACTAATAGTCAAAACATGTTCGGGATGTTATATACAATCAAAAGTTGGTATTTTTTAAATGTTATGCTTAAAACACACACTTGTTGTGAAAATATGATTTTAGGCATTTTCAATCTCAAATAGCAGCCGGGGGGTTAATTATAGACTTTCGTAGTAATACTAAAAAATGCCAAGATGTTATTTCCCGTAAGAACACAGTACTTTATTCTTTAAACTTCTGACTTTAATTTTTGGGTACGGAATGAATGATGTCCTTTACTATTAATAGTACGTGTATGTAGAACTATGTATGTACTTACCACCCTTCAAAAATATCAAACACACACGGCCACGGTCATTACGACAGCTAAATTAGGCTTGGTTAGGGATTTCCGTAGTATCGATATCAGAGTAACATCGATCTTCGGTTCATTTTTCTTGGTTTCAAGCAATTCTTGAGCACCTTATTTATTTGTCAAGAACTGATTATCACATCATAAAAAAATAAGTTTAAAATTACAGGTTTTTGTCGAGCTTTTACCAGTAGGTAGTACCTAGAGATTCTAATATAGATGCTTGCATAATCAGTCTAAAGCATAAAGTATTTCTAGCAAATAAACGTTTGATTTGATTTGAGTCTAAAAGGTTCCTTCTGCTGGGACACAGGCCTCCTCTTAGAGAGGGAGTGAGCTATAAAGTCCTCCAGACCGTATTTCGGCCACGGCGGCCAATCTCAACGGAGACTAGCCTTCGGCGCGGGAGATGTTATAGTGCACAAGTGTGCGCGCAGACACAGGTGCACTCCCTCTTCCCTTACTCTCATTGTCCGATTGGACGGCAATCCGACACGACCGGAGAGAGATCAGGCGCAGGACGGGCTTAACGTGCTTTCCGAGGCACGGGGGTATCACACCGCCAACTTCCAAACTCCGGGCTGCTACTAAGAAATTCCTAATGGAAAAACTCAATAACACTTTGCCCGACCCGGGAATCGAACCCGGGACCCCACGATCAGCAGTCGCGCTTGCGACCACGAGATCAACGGGGCAGTCACGAGTGAGCTATAATCTAGCACGCGGGCTCAATGCGGGTTGGTAGATGTCACACGATGTTCACGATGTTTTCCTTCACCGTTTTGAGAACGCAATGGTGATGAAAATTTGAACCCACGACCTACAACTTGTAAGTCGAGGCCGTTACCACTGGGCCGCCGTTGTTCATAATTATCACCACATACCACTGTTATGTCACCACCACTAAAGTTGCTTACAAGCTTTTATTTAGCTTGTACTGTTCGTATGTATGTAAGTTGTCCGTCAAAATTACTAACCATTTTTTGACCATTTGCTGGTATCCGATTGAGCCGAAGAAAAATATCGATACTTTTGATTCGACACCGCATCCCTAAAAGTAGGTGGGCAAAGCTTTTGACTACATACATAAGTTATTATTGGTACACTATTGTTCACGAAATAAGCTGACAAGGAGTAATAACTTCGGATAACAATGGACTTCATATTGGGTGACCTTTCTCTATTGAGTATGGGATATTATTAGAATCGAATAATAATGTTTAGAATGGAACGAAGGGCTTATGGCTAAGTTATAACAGCCTCACGGGTCGATCGATCAGGTTAAGCTACGCTTGCCGCAGTTGTTCCGTGGATGGGTGACCATCTTTAAATACCAAGACCCCTCCGTGACTTTGAAAGCACGCCCTTGGTCCCGGCTGTCATTCGTGGATCATTGATCAGTAACTGGGTTGTGGAAGTAAGATATACCTACAGTCGCTCCATGTATGTTGGGATCGGCTTCCAAGCTAACCGAATGCAGCTGAATACCAGTATTTTACATGGAGTGACTGCCTATCTGACCTCCACAACCCAGTTACTTGGTAACACGATACCCAATGGTAAGACTAGTTGTCAGACTTCCGGGCTTCTGTCGACACGTAACGACTGTCAAAGATCCACGAATGACAGCCGGGACCAATAGCTTAACGTGCTTTTCGAGGCACAGAGGGGTCTTGGTATGTAAAGATAGTCACCCATCCATAGAGCAATCGATTGATCGACCCATGTGGCTGTTATTACTTAGCCATAAGCCCCTCGTTACAAATAACCTACTTCAGATTAAAAAGGCTATTCCAAAGATAGACCAAATCAAGCCTCTAACGTGCATTGCAATACAATATTTGTATGTAAGTATTTCAGAATGTAAATATGAAGACTTCCATATTCATAATTCCTCCCACCATTTCACTGGTATTATTTAAAACTTTAGCTAGAAACTAGACTGGAGTGTACCAGACTCTGCTCGATGGTTTAGAATAACACCCAGTTTGTAGTACAACTCACAAATATTTATAAGCTGTTAAACTTTTGTACGTTTGTTTTGTAACTTTAACATGCTAACTAAACTAAAAGGTACGACTAAATTCCGTGAAGTTGGGCTTAGAGGTTGGTGTGTAGTACATTAAAGTAACATTATATGTTATGTACATTAACGTAACGTAGTACATTATGTACCGAGTGCTAGTAAAAAAGTTGCTTTGTGAGAGGAAAGTGGTCGAGAAGTCACATGATACAGTTCTCCAGGTCGTATTTTGGCCATGGCGACCAATTTCAACAGAGACTTGCCTTCGGCGCGTGAGTTACTATAGTGACGAGTGTGTGTGGCAACACAGGTGCACTTTTTTTTTTTTATATAAATGGCATCTCGCAGTTCAACCATAGGGGTTGTCGACTGCTTAACCGGACTTTCCTGTGGATGCCACAATAAATTGGGCCTCCAGCCAGGGCATAAATAACTTAAAACTGAGCGACTACACGCTAAGGGCACCCCCCGTGGGGTTCGGACCTCGGCTTAGGGCGTCGCTGGGAGAGGACAGAAAGGGACAGGCTGGATTGGAATTAATTGTTAAAGACGAATTTAAAG
Source organism: Oligia strigilis (assembly GCA_951800025.1). Classification (NCBI taxonomy): domain Eukaryota; kingdom Metazoa; phylum Arthropoda; class Insecta; order Lepidoptera; family Noctuidae; genus Oligia; species Oligia strigilis. The sequence continues at coordinate 10,739,676 of OX637564.1, read as the reverse complement.
CTACAGGCTCAGCTTCGCGGTCTGGCTTGAGCAAGGGTCGGGGCGGACATGGTACGGGGTGTCGCGACGGGCCTCGACGGCGAGGACGGAAGGACGGATGTCGGGACTTGTACTTCTTGAGAGTTCTTACTACTCTCCTGGAGGAGAGTAGTGGCGTCGTCGGGGGTGGTGAGGGTATGCCTTGGTCGGCGAATCCTACTTATACGGGAGGGAGTGTAACGGGAGGCCACCGCAATCAGGGGATTGGGATGCTTAATAGCAGAATCGAAGTAGCGCTTGGAGAGGCGCTTCATGAACTGCTGGACGGTGGGGAGTCTGAGATCGACGTGGAGATTCACGTTTTCACGTTTCGGACATAGATGGGGGCTCCCGTAACCTTTCTGAGGAAACGGTTCTGGAGGGTCCACAGGTGCACTCTCTCTTCCCTCACTTTTATAGTCCGATGGGCGGCAAACCGACGCGACTTGAGAGATTAGGCGCAGGGGTACTACACCGCCAACTTCTACACTCCGGGCTGTTACTAAGAAATTCCTAATGGAAAAACCCAATAAGACTTTTCCCGGCCTGGGAATTAAATCCCAGACCCCACTCTCAGCAGTCACACTTGCAATCACGAATTCACGAGACTAACAATAACGGAGCAGTATGACTTAAGTAGTAAACAAAAGTACCCCGTATTCATATTCATGCCACACATGATCTGATCAAGTGAATTTGTGTCGGTGTTTCTTCTCAGAGCAGTCATTTATGAAACACCGAACTCATAAAATAGTTAAAAAAAAAATCGGTTTGTGGCATAAACGACCGTTTCATTTGTTTACGTTCACTTAGAAGTTTGATCTTTTAAAGGCCTGCATGTTCCTTCAAAACCTCCCTATTTTGTGCGATCCTCGGTCATGTTGGCCCTGCAAAACTTATCAGATCGTCACACCACCTTCGCCATGGTACATGGTACTTCGACGGCGATGTCCTCCTTCAAGCGTCAAGTGAGTGACGATCTTTGCCCATCTCTCCGGCTGCATTCGGGCGACGTCTCTGGGTGTTTTTCTCCAAACTACTTGAGTTATGGACTTATTTATTCATCACCACTGCTCTCAAAACGGTGAAGGAAAACAGCGTGAGGAAACCGGCATGTCCCATCCCAGAACCAAAAATTCGAAAACATGTGACATCTACCAACCCGCGCTAGGCCCGCGTGGTAGATTATAGCCCACTCCCTCTCGAAGAGGAGGCCTGTGTCCCAGCAGTGGGAACAATATAGGCTGATTATGGATTTATGATATATTTTTCCAGTATTTACTGGAATCGCATTGTGGCTTAAAATATCTTTATATCCCATAAGAGTTATAATACACACATGACACAAATTAAACTTAAAGAAAAACGAAAAATTAGAAAATATGCAGCTTGATGTGTCGTCGAGTCAGTGGCCTGCATTATATGACTTTCTGTTCCCTTCGTCTTCGTTGTAAGAGGGGTCATATAATGCAGGGCACTGACCCGTAATCAGCCTATAATGTTCCCACTGCTGGGACACAGGCCTCCTCTCGGTGAGAGGGAATGGGCCGTAATCCACCACGCGGGCCCAGTGCGGATTGGCAGACGTCACAATGTCTTCGAATTTTTGGTTCTAGGACATGTCGGTTTCCTCACGATGTTTTCCTTCACCGTTTTGAGAGCAGTGGTGATGAAATAATTTACACAAAGTAAAGCGCCTGTCTGGGTTCGAACCTACGACCCACAGCTCGTAAGTCGCGGCCGTTACCACTTGGCCACCACTGCTCAGCAATGAGGGCACTGACTACTATTCCTATATTATACATAGTTAATGGAGGTTAGCTCAGTGACACATCGATTTCATTACTTTCATTTAATATAGTTGCTCGTTAATCTTTCTTATGACGTCACATATTGTGACATAATCTTCAGACGCACGATGACGTAAGCAAAAATTCATTGTGTATCAAAAGATCCAAGCCAGTTTAGAGATCTTTGTGAAGAAGCTTTTCCGGGAAACTGCAGTTAGGGCAATATCATTATTGTTAAGCAAATTGACACCCTACGACAATTTTCCGTGTGACAGCTGTCAAAAAAAGACGTGATTTGAAAATCCGGACACTTTAACACATTGAAGGACACTGATTGAGACACAATAGAAGTTTTGTTGTTGTAGTTGTAGTATTAAGTGTCCCGAGAAGTGTTAAGTAGTAACTTTTGAATAATTTTAGCCTATAATGTTCTCACTGCTAGTACACAGACCTCTTTGTGAGAGGGAGTAGCTATAATCCAACATGTGGTTCCAGTGCGGGTTGGTGGATGTCAATGTCTTCGGATTGTTTTGGTTAAGGACATTCCGGTTTCTTCACGATGTATTCCTTCACCGTTTTAAGAGCAGTGCTGATGAAATGAAATACACAAAGTAAAGTGCCTGCCTAGGTTCGAACTCTTGAAAAAAAAAATCAGCTGTTCCCTACATTTATGTTCGTATAACTCGTCAAAATATAGGGAACAGCTGATTTTTTTTCGCGATTTCAGGTTTGGTCCCATAGTAAAAGTTGTTCATAATGATGAGGATATTGACCTCTTAAGAGGTACTAAATGTTTGAAATGAAATGAAATTATTTTATTTTTTGTAAGTAGGTTTGTACAAACACTTTTACACGTCAATCATGTTTTTTTTTTTTACTAGATTAAGTCGGCGTTTCCTAACTGACTACTCTGAGAAGAAAGGCCGAAACAAACTCAGAGGTCACAGTCTCTTTTAAAGTCCAGACATAATCTTGGTCAGGTTATACGAAGACCATGTAGATCGATGTCTGAGGTGGTCTTTTGAGGAAAGAACCACACAGATTGAGAGGACCTGTCCAGTCAGTGCACGCATTTGTCAAAAATCGTGCAGCTCAACTCAAGTTTTACCAATAACCCTGTATATATACGTTTGTAAAGCAAGCCATTTCAACTTTCCACAATAGAATTAATAATAAAATTCATCGCATAAGCTCCTACCTACATTTGCAGACTCTGGTCACAGCAGCCATTTATGTAGGAAGCTTTCAACATCTGCATATTCACTACAATGCAAATATTTATGCAACTAGGATTTAAGCCTGCATAAATACATGGAATTGAATACGCGGTCAAATGCGACCGGGATTTATTTATTTGCATAAAAATTAAGGCGCCACGTAAATAAAATAATATTGGATTTCATTAAAAATGTATTATCTTCTGAAAGAGAAAAAAAATAACTTTTAAAATTATGTAAAGCCAGTGAGATTATTTTTTTAGCAAAACCACGTACCCAAGTTATATTTAAATGCACACTCAGACTCACGTTTTCTCTTTGTTTTTGTGTTTATTCTTTGTGTACATTTAAGTGTAGGTATAAGTTACTGTAAAAGCCCGAACTGCGGTAAATCCTAAGATTTACCAAGTGTCACCGGTAAAAGTCCGAATTGTTCTATAATAATCCTTAATTTCAAACTTTTACCAGCATTCAGTCGGTAAATCCTAGGTTTTACCGCAGTAACATAGAATTACAATATGATTAAACTGGCCAAGTGCGAGTCGGACTCGCACACGAAGGGTTCCGTACCACAAGGCAAAAACGCCGAAAAAAACACGTTTGTTGTATGGGAGCCCCCCTTAAATATTTATTTTATTTTGTTTTTAGTATTTGTTGTTATAGCGGCAACAGAAATAAATAATTTGTGAAAATTTCAACTGTCTAGCTACCGCTGTTCTTGAGATACAGCCTGGTGACAGACAGACGGACGGACGGACGGACAGACAGCGAAGTCTTAGTAATAGGGTTCCGTTTTTACCCTTTGGGTACGGAACCCTAACAATACAAAAAGTTTACAGAACAAAACGAATTACCCTATTTACACTGTTTATAGTAATCAAGAATCAAATGAACATATTGGCGCCTGAACAGTTAATGTTGTTCGTCATTGATTCTGGAATTCATAATTAATTTACTTAGTTTGAATTTCCGCGCATTATTATGTGAAAAGTACTATACAAGCCTTGGCCACAACTAGGCATTGATGGACGTTACGTTACGTATGTGTGCCGAGGCCGTCAATCAATGCCTCTTTTGCTGGCCGCTGCAGTAATGTACAGGTATACAGGAGCGTCGGATATAGTTGAAGTTTACTAAGAAACCGATGGATGTTCTGGACTGAAATTTAATTCAATAAATGAGCTGTTTGTTTTCTATCAATAAACTAAAATTTTATTCGAGAATATCCATCGGTTTCTTAGTAAACTTCAACAATATCTGACGCTCCTGTATACTTATCTCCTTTGTTGACTGTCCTATTAATTCAAATCACAAGTGATGATTTTTTTCTATCTTATCAAATTTGTTGTATTATGTTTTCAACACACTATCTACCTAGCATATAATCCTGAATAATATCATACATTTTTCTGATTTTGTTTACTGCAGTCGATCATAAACTTTTATTGTTTCTAAAACTTAAGTTTTTTGCGTTTAGGTCCTGTAAATTTACTATATAATATAATATTCCACAACTATCACACAACGCCGTCTAGTCTCAAGCTAAGCAGAGCTTGTGTTATGAGTACTAGACAACTGATAAACATACTTATATATTTCTAAATACATACATATATAGATAAATTACACCCAGACACAGAACAAATGATCATGCTCATCACACAAACATTTGTTTGTTTTCATTTTTTTTTTATATAACACGTTGAATTAGATATTTTAATTTGACGCACCTATTCAATGTCATTCTCTAGTACACAATCAAGTATAATAATCGTATTAGCACTAAAGTAGTTGCATGCTTCCGAGAAAGTCTCTCCGAGCTGAAAACAATAGGCTATTTGACAATGTAAAAAATAAGGTCATAATTATTGACACTCGTATAGATTATCGCTTTCAAAATCGATTTGCATTAATTTTACTACAAAACAATGTATTATTTATAAAAAAAATCCCGAAAAAACTTCATCTTTTTAAATCTGGCGCCACGTAATCGAAAACGGTCTGGATTGGTTGGACTTAAGATGACATCATGATTTAGTAAATTTCTGTCTATCGTTGACAGAACAGATGACTTTTGTCTAGTATCTCGACCGTTTCAACGTTTGATTACGTGAATCGTGACGTCACGACGCCATATTGTTAAAGATAGCGTTTTGGCGGCTTATTTAAACAGTACATTTTTATTTACTATTTTTTAAAAGACATACGTTATGCAATTTGAAGTAATAGGTTTTTGTGGGCTCGTTAGACACCATTAAATAATCTGAGGTGTTTATCAGAAACCAGTCAAATAGCCTATTATTGAACTACTTTTTCCAGGATTTCTGGCCATAATATCACAGTATACTCAAAGCGCCCAGAGCGCTGCAATATCCGTGAACTCAATCGATCGTTTCTTTATCAAATTATTGAAAAGGTAATTATGAGCACTTCTGTTTGTTTCATAACAATGTTTTTTTCACAAAATAGTATAGATCCTTTAAACTGCAACTTGCCTAGTAAACACTCTTGTTGCAGCTTTGTTAACTTTAAACTGATCCTTACCTAATATTTTTTGCAGAAGTCAACTGCACGGCGTCGTGTGTTTTCCGGGTAGTAGAATATAATCAACCCATCTTATACCATGGTGTCGTAAAAGGCGACTAAGGAAGCAGCTGGAGGTTTATTTTTGTTTTCCTCTGTGTAGTACGAACCACTCACAGCCAAGCCTAGGTGGCCGCGCCGGTGGCGCGAGCGGCTACAGCAGCCGCAATATTCGCGCAAGCGCGTTGTCGAAGCCGTTCTGCCGCACTTCGAAGCCTGGCTGAAAAGAGGGGAGCGCATCTCCTTCAGGCTCACTCAGGTGCTCACCGGACATGGTTGCTTCGGTGAGTACCTGAACAGAATTGGGCGAGAGGCCACGGCAAATTGCCACCATTGCGGAGGCAGCCTGGATTCCGCACAACACACGCTCGAGGAGTGCCCTGCGTGGGCCTCCGAGCGGCGGGCCCTGGTTGCCAGGATCGGGCGAGATCTGTCTCTGCCGGCAGTAGTGAGGGCTATGCTGGCAGGGACAGAGAATTGGAGGGAAGTAGCCTCCTTCTGTGAGACCGTGATGGTCAAGAAGGAGGCCGCCGAGCGGGATCGGGAGAGGGCTGATCCTGCTCGGAGAAGGAGGCGTCGGGGTGGTAACCGCCTTGGCGCCTAACACGCCGAAACCCGCTTACCAGATAAGGTAGGTGGACCTTTGGGGTTGCGGGCGCACAGAATGGGGACTCTGTCCGTCCACCAAGTGACCCCAGGGTAGGCGGTGGCACAGTGGTCACGTGCTGCCATGCACAGCGAGGCTCAGGGGAGGCCCCTTTACAGTCTCCCCAGGGATGTGCCTTACAGGCGTTGCACGGGGGGGTTCCGGAATTGGTCTTTTAAGAGGAACCGGGACCACCCCTATGTGCTGATGGTGATCACCGGGGTGGTTTTGGTGAGGTAAAAATCCCACACTCCCCGATCTCCCTCCCCGGAGGTCGGGGGCCTTTTGAAGGTTTCCCCCCGACAACAAAAAAAAAAAAAAAAGGTGGCCGCGCCGAGAGCTGCATAGCTAAGGGAGGGCCTAGTCGCGTGCGTGCCTATTGTCTGGGACCGACCGCCCCCAGGCACATACAAACCTTAAATCTGCATGCGGGGCTCTGTAGAGTGTGGATAGATTTTTCCTCTGCTTTTCGTGGAAGCTAAATGATTACCTATATCAAATAAATATTTTTCATCACTTCAGTTGTTTCAACAGGACGAAAAGCGAGCGGCGGAATGTCGGTAAGCTACGCTGAATGTGCAAGGAGGTATAAAGGATAATTATGATGGATGAGGATGTGACGCCAGAAAAAAAATTATAAGCTTACTGAGATCTTTCTCGTGAGGTCTGTTGATCGATGGGACATTCTCACTCATTGTCCTTTTAAAACATTTGTATGAAATTAATCAATACATAAGATACACATATTCAATAGATAAGATATCAACTCTAAGATATTGCGTCAAATAAAAAAAAAATAAGTGGTTTTTTAGATAACCCTTGTTGTGCAAAAGACGTACGTACGTGTGCTGATTTATGTAAGCTGCAGTATGAACGTAAGCAGAGCAAAATTTTGAAGTATTTCATATTCTAATCGTGTGTTTTGACTAAAACTCCTAGCGCTCCGTAGTAAGTGCACTACCTAGTACTTACAAGCATGCAGGTATGTGCTGAATACGCAAAATCGGGAACATGACTACCTTAGAATGTGAAACATGAGATGTTTCAACGCATTCAATATATAGGATATCTTAACTTATACAATATGGCTCGAAAGGGGGTTGTAATGTTGGGGTTGACAACAATGACGTCACGTTGAAAGAAATCGGAGGCCACGTGGAACGGCTTAGCATTGTGACCTACATTGTTCTGGCCATTATTGGAATCTTAGCAATTTATGTTGGCCTGCGGATGTACAAGAGCTGCCATCGCACATGGATCCTGGCAAGGTCGCCATGTAATGTTGGGGTTCCTAAAGGGTGGTTTCAAGGAAACAACCACATCTGTTAGGTACTATTTAATGACTGCCTGAATAAGTATACAGTAATCGCTTATGAGGTATAGTGCAAACTCAGCATGCATGATCAGTTATAAAGGAGTGTACTTACTTACTAAAGTAATGGATCATACATATTATATTCTTACACTTCAGGGTAACTACCGAGTTGATGGCTAATATAGAAGTATGGAAGAACAAGACATGTTATATCGACCAAATAAATTAAGGAGATAAGAAGAAGAAGAGATAGAAGAGATAAGGGCCAGAGAGAGAATGATTATGATGATGATCTTAGCACTATGAATAATGATGAACATAGAAATGTTTCTAGCGTTAGTGTTAGGGTAAAAATAGTAAAGAAATGACTGGTGTAAAAACTGTTAAAAATTTAAGTGGAAGACGACATTATAGTGGGTGTAGACTGAGGACTTCTCAAATCTAAATCTCTGAAAGACCATTCTTCTATTCGTTTGCTCGGCTCGGGTCTGGTTTGTTACAGTTCTAACCTAACCTAACGTAGTAATTTGGTCGAGATACCCTAGATAAGGTACTGTGACTATGTTTGAGGAAAGGTCAGAAATTTAAAAAGAGGTTAATATATTTTTAAAAGGATCATTAGAAGACCTTAAAGTTCTTAGAGACATATTAATTTTAAAAAAGCGTTCATCATTAGATGGTCATTAAGTTTTTAGAAGATCAAATACATATTGAATATTATATTATTTATTTTAATTACAATATCTGTAATAGCTAGATATCGTAAAGTTCATTAGAAAATTTGCCCCTCCCCATTTCACATCGTTATTTGTAATGCAACCGATGAAAGGGTTCCGTGACAAGTTCAGAATCTCATTAGCAGTGACCTGAATTGTCGGACAGAGATCTCTATAGTGGCGTAATTAGAGCAGGGTGGGTGGGACAATCCACGTCCGTGGTAATTGTGTGGTAGGATTTAGAAATGTAGGGAAAAAATGTTTTGAAATATATTTTATTTTATTATAGTCGTATAGCGAAGTAAAAAAAATGTGTATGTAAATTATGTAGGTTTTCGTTAAAACTGGTATAGCGATGTTTCTGGTTTTAAGACCACAGTATTGGTTTTGTTATCTCCTATTAGAATTATGATGTGTTTTACTTAACTGTTAGATCATTATGTTCTCTATAAAAATAATTGTGTTTAGGTATTATTAAAATAAACCCTGTAAATCTACTAAAGGTTTTGTTGATATACCTACGAAAAAGAGGAATATTAAAATCAAGTAAGGTCTACTAATACGAATACCTATTATACGAGGTAACACAAAACATATGTATATAGGTACTATATAAAAAAAGGAATACCTCATTTCTGGCTTAAAAAAACTTCGTCTGTACCGATATTAATGGGATAAGTGCCCAAAACAGATAAATTGAATATCAATGTTGATTTTTTAGCCTAAAATTACCAGCCAGGCCAGCCTTTGAGGCGACCAACCACTTGACGATGTAAAGAAAAAATAGTACGAAATAAAATATAAAAAGAAGTTACTACAAAACTATCGATTTTTTTTAAAAGGTACTATAATACTATCGAACGTGATACGAAAATGATAATAAAAAAACGTCTTACAAAACAAATAATGAAAAAATCAGCCTGAAATATTTGTTAAACAAACAAAAAAAAAACTTTCAATATTAGCTTTAACAAACAATATACCAGCAAACCCACATAAATGATACATGAATAGGTATCAAAATACATATTGACTTGGCTAACGACTAGACTGTATTTGTCTTAAATTCCAACTTATGTACTAAAATCAACAGGGCCAAGGGGCTCGTGGCTAAATAATGACAGCCACACAGGTCGATCGATCAGGTTAAGCTAAGCTTGCCGCGGTTGGTCTGTGGATGGGTGACCATCTTTACATACCGAGACCCCTCCGTGCCTCGGAAAGCACGTTAAGCCGTTGGTCCCGGCTGTCATTCGTGGATCTTTAACAGTCGTTACGGTACGGGTATTCAGAAGCCCGAAAGTCTGACAACCAGTCTTACCAAGAGGTATCGTATTACCCAGTAACTGGGTTGTGGAGGTCAGATAGGCAGTCGCTCCATGTAAAATGCTGATATTCAGCTGCATCCGGTTAGACAGGAAGCCGACCCCAACATAGTTGGGAAAAGGCTAGGCAGATGATAATACTAAAATCAACAATGCAATCGTGTTTCTAAATAGCCGACAATGGTGTAGCCTACCCCAATCTTTTATCTCGGAACAATAATTGCTCGCGTGGTAGGATTGCGATACAAATCTACGATGTATGTATACGATACGATAAAGTGGAAAATAAAAGTAAGTTCTTGTACCTTTATTACCTACATGTTCAGATGGGTGAATGGCATAGAATTTCTCTAAAATCATTTATCCTAGAAAACTCTATTAATGAACGCCAAAGCACTAAACTGTCACTGTAAGCAAACTGAAGTGGCAGTAGGCTTCTCATGTTTGAGGAAGGATCGATGGCCGGTTGAGCAGACGAGTCCTGGAGTGGAGACCGCGTATCGGCAAGCGTAGTGTGGGACGCTCCCCAGCTAGATGGATCGTCAACCTTATGAAGGTGGCTGGGGCAGATTGGATGCGGAGAGCGGAGGACAGGATTTTGTGGTGCAGCCTGGGAGAAGCCTATGTCCAGCAGTGGACTGCGATCGGTTGAGTTGATAAAGCACAAACTAGGGACACTTTTTAAAACTATTAGTAGTAGAGAACAAACTAAGTCACAATCCAGTGAGAGTAAACTCATAGTTCTTTCTCCGTTATAATCGTCTATTCCAAAATACAAAGTCTCCGATCGTTTTCCTTAATGAATCATCGAAATCCCGTGCTCGTTGTTAACTTTTTCCCTTCACTTTGACAAGTTGCAATCTGACAGCTGTCAAACCCTTGACGTTATGCTAAAACATAATAAATGTTTTTTCCTGTGTAGCAAATTATGTTACTTTGGTAATAATGCTTACACCAGCTAGTGAGGCTCATAACTCTCCCTTTAAGCCGTAGTCGGGTAAAAAAAACACTGCATTTCAATTAATTCTAGTAACTCACGTCAACACCGGGGTAGAAAAGCTTCTCTAAACTTTAGGTGAACGAACATAGTGCAAGAGAAGTCTGACGAAGTTTGCACTTAATAAATCGATAGAGATAGATTATTAGTTTTAGTTATTCATAGAAATAGTACTCCGAAGTAGAGAGACATGAGAGAACAAGAATATTTAAACTCCTTACTTTAGAATTCTGAGTCATCATCATCATCATTTCAGCCGAAAGACGTCCACTGCTGGACATAGGCCTCCCCCAAGTACTTCCACTTGGACTGGTTCTGTGCTTCTCGCATCCAGCGGGTACCTGCGGCCTTCACAAGATCGTCGGTCCACCTGGTGGGAGGAACTGAAGAATTGCCAGACTTCTGAGTAATGGCAATTAAATACTTTTTACCCTACCGCGGGGGAGCATAGAGGAGTATCTTTTTAGCATATCTGTCTGTTTTTTCTTAAGGTTGAAATCTGTCATAGCAGTAAAAAAACTCAAAATTTTAAAAATGTTTGGGTAAGGCCAATTACCCAGCAGTGGACGTTTTTCGACTGATATGATAATGATGATGATTTACTCAGATAGAACTCGACTGCGGTGGAGCAAAGTTGAGTACCTGCTTAACATGTCTGTATGTTTGTTCAAACCGTTGTAGTAGCAATGGGTTTCATTTTGACAGTTCAACAACATTCATTGCGTTATTTGCGTTGTTGAGCAGATACATTTTTTGAACATTTGGAGCAATGGATTAGAAATATGTTTCGAAATGATTCAAATTGATAGTAATAGTGTGTTACGAAATTAGGGTGCTGTTCTTGCAGTGATTTGTTGCAAAATTAAATCAATTATAAAATTGTAAAAATATTTATAAATTATTTAATCTTGAACAATAGGAGCAGTGGTGGCCTAGTAGTAACGGTCACGATTTACGAGTTAGTAGGTCATAGGTTCGAACCAGACAGGCGCTTTACTTTGTGTTTATAGGGTGACTGGTAATTAGTGACCGATACTTAAACACGTGATTTTACTCATCATTATGAACAACTTTTGCTATGGGACCAAACCTGAAATCGTGAAAAAAAAAACAGCTGTTCTCTACATTTTGACGAGTTAGACGAACATAAATGTAGGGAACAGCTGATTTTTTTTTCGCGATTTCAGGTTTGGTCCCATAGTAAAAGTTGTTCATAATGATGAGTAAAATCACGTGTTTAAGTATCGGTCACTAATTACCAGTCACCCTATATTATTTCATCACTGCGCTCAAGACGGTAAAGGAAAACATCGTGAGGAAACCGGCATTTCGTAGAACCAGAAATTTCGAAGACATGTGACATCTACCAACCCGCACTGGTTCCGCGTGGTGGATTCGACTCACTCCCTCTCTCAGAGAGGAGGCCTGTGACCCAGCAGTGGAATCTTCTAGGCTGAATTATGCTTTATTAATATAAGTACCATTGTTTTTAAGTCATTAACGTAACTAAATTATTATAACCCTTTGTACAAACATAACCTTTCATCCTTAACAAGGGTTTCGGGGTAACTAGGTACCTACCTCTCGGAAGGACCTTGAGTATCTATCCCAAAGTTCAGATGGTACATAAAGGAAACGATATATTTTATTTATACTAGTTGTGCCCCGCGATTTCACCCGCATAAATTTCGATCCCGTGGAAATATCGGGATAAAAAGTAGCCTATATGTTAATCCAGGGTGTCAGCTACCTCCATACAAAATTTCTTACTAAAAACAGAATAAAGAAAATATTTAAGGGGCCTCCCATACAACAAACGTGTTTTTTTCTTCGTTTTTGCCTTGTGGTACGGAACCCTTCGTGTGCGAGTCCGACTCGCACTTGGCCAGTTTTTTCTCATACTACATAATTATTAAGTCATTTCTTTGAAGTCAATAGGCAATTTATTAAACAACATCCTTTCCAAATCGGATCAAATATTTACAAAATATAGGAAATAAGACGATATATAAATAAAATTTCACAATTGCTGGCCTTCAATACTAACTGCAGTTTTCGCAAGCAATAGTAAACTTTATTCTGAAGAGGTAAGGTTGGTAGACATAAGTGAGATATAAGTGTGTGGGCCAAGAAAATAAATATCAATGTCACTCTCAGCCTCTCTGATATTTTATCAATTTCGTTGGGTGCAAATAGTTGAGCAAAGGGATTTTACAAATCTATCACAGTAAATAGGCAAGGCTTTCTTGATAAACATGTTTTTTAGGGTTCCGTACCCAAAGGGTAAAAACGGGACCCTATTACTAAGGGTCAGTTCACACCGAGACGCGACGCGACGCGACGCTGCACTCACACTTTTGAAAGAGTGACTCAAAATATACTTTATTTTCTACACGAAAAGGTACACATTGCATTGTGAGAGTTCAGAATACGTTGCGCTGCGCCGCGCGGCGTCGCGCTGCTCCTCGCGGCGTAGAGCGACGCATCGCGACGCAGCGGCAGCGCGCGGCGTGTGAGAGCGGCGTTAGCGAGGCGCAGCGCGACGCCGCGAGGCGCAGCGCCACGCCGCGCGGCGTCTAGCTGCACCGCGCGGCGTCTATCTGCGCCGCGCGGCGTCGTGTTGCCAACGATTTTACGATGCACCTCGCGACGTTGGGATGCGACTCGCGGCGGCGCGCGGCGCAGCGCGACGTCACTGGCCTCTTCTAGTATCGTCACGTCGCGTCGCGTCTCGGTGTGAACTGACCCTAAGACTCCACTGTCTGTCACCAGGCTGTATCTCATGTACCGTGATAGCTAGACAGTTGAAATTTTCACAGATGATGTATTTTTGTTGCCGCTTTAACAACAAATACTAAAAATAGAATAAAATAAATATTTAAGAGGGCTCCCATACAACAAACGTGTTTTTTCGGCGTTTTTGCCTTGTGGTACGGAACCCTTGGTGTGCGAGTCTGACTCGCACTTGATCAGTTTTCTTGATCGCATCTCTCTGCACACTGCGAATAAGAGCTATACCGAAAAAGCGTTACATTCCCATTACATAAGTGTGTAATGGAAATGTAACGCTTTTCAAACGCGTATCAAAAGTGTGCAAACGGGAACTTCGTGCGAACTGGGTTTCCCACGACACCTCTCGTTATTTTATGGGAATAGGGTGGAAAGGGATGATAATTATGAGATTCAATAAAATCACAGTAGGTATAAATTTTCACCATAATTTAGAGACGATATTCCGGAAGGTTTATATCTATATACAGGGTTTTTGGAAAAACACCAACAACCTTTTAAGAGGTCATTGTGCTCATTATTGTGAAAAACTTTTACTATGAAGAAAAAACTTGAAATCGCGAAAAAACAATCAGCTGTTCAGTGTTCCCCACATTTATATTCGTATAACTCGTCAAAATGTAGGGAACAGCTGATTTTTTTTGTGAAAAAAATTAAATCTTTTAAGTGTTGTTTGCAAGCGGCCGTAAAACTAAAGACGCCGCTAGCATTACTGCTATTTCTCTATTTTATGAGTGCGATAAATCTACTTTAAAGATGTTTACTGTTTGTGGTCCGCCATTTTATCTGCGAGTGCTAACAAATAATTGTTGGCACCGTCGCTTCGGATAATAGTATACGAGGAGAGACCTCGAATACCTGAGTACCTGAGTGTAAAATTTCACGATTTTAAGTAGGTGTTTATTAAAAATGGATGTGGTGGAGTGACCAGAATGGATAAAGTAAGAAATCTATAATGATAAAGATTTTGTATGTTTTTTTGTGAACGCTTATCTCTGTCCAGTCTGATTTGGATAATTCTTTTTGCATTTTGAAAGCCCATTTCTTAAGGAAGGCATCACGCTTAGGCAGACCCTTAGAAGGCTTTATATTGTACATCACGCTAAGACCCTTATTCTATTAACTATAATAATAGCGGTTGTTTTTGATATTATGTCATGTCAAGATGAGCTGGCTTAAATGGGCTTAAATGATCAACCCGCAGAGAATAAGCGACGCCGTAATTAATGTTCTTTTCTTCACTCTGCAAAAAGAGGTCATTGCTCTATAGTGATAAAATACTAGCCTAATATTATTACAGAATAGAATAGAATATTTCTTTATTAGAGTGACCAAAACTCAAACAAGATTGTTAGTAAAGGTTACGACTATGTTAGTAAGCACAGACACTAAACAAAAACACAAGAAATAACGGTTGGTCAGTGTTGCGACATCCCATGAGAGACGGCACAACAGTGACCCACGTAAACACAGTCCAGGCGACTCGCAACCATGTTTAAGACACTGTTGTTGGAGTCACCCCACACCCTGCGCACCAGGGAAGCGCACCTTTTACGCATTGTTGCGTAAAAGCAATCTACACGCGCATCTGCGAACATCTCTAACGCACTATAGAAACGGGGCAGCCCCACCAGTATCCTAAACGCATTGTTATATTGAACGCGTAGAGCGCTGTACGATCTTCGCGTATATCCAGCCCACAGGCTGCACGTGTAAAAACAATACAGTAGGCTCGAAAGAGCGTGATTTTAACAGGAAGTGAGCATCGTGCAAACCTGCGTGCCAGCATGTTCGCTCTAACCGACAACGCTCTCCGCTCCCGTTCAATGTCATCATCGTCTTTGAGGTTGGGAGTCAATATATGACCAAGATACTTAAACCTGTAGACAAATCAGCATAATCAACATAGCATAATCAGTCTATAATGTCTCACTGCTGAGACACAGGCCTTATCTTCGAGAGGGAGGGAGTGGGCCGTAATCTACCACGCGGGCCCACTGCGGATTGGTAGATACCACAATATGTCTTCTAATTTTTAGTTTTTGGATGTTCTGGTTTCCTCACGATGTTTACCTTAACCGTTCTGACAGAAGGGGTGGTGAAATTATTTACACAAAGAAAATCGCCTGCTTGCCCACGACCTACAACTCGTAAGTCGCAGCCGTTACCAACCGGGCCACCACATCAAGCTACTCGAAACTGTAAAATTTTCCCAATCAACCTTGAACCTTATGCTGTGGCGATAAAGTTGAAAATCTATTGAATAAATTTGACAGATTGTAGTAGCTTGATGAGCTGGCGTCTGTAACCTAGGCCTCTCTCAATTATTATCGCAACGGCGACCTGTCCTACGCTTCCCAGATCCAGCAATTTCTCATGATCTTCGAAAGGCCATTTTGATTGTATAATCTTAATTTTCATCACAGCCACAAAACTCAATCTTCAATGCAATACAATAAAACCAATTTCTTCTCCCATTCAGGAAAAGAAATATATTGATCTTATCTGTCACGCTTCATTATTCGTTCATGTTATAAATTCTAACTCAAACAAAATGGCTTCAAAGGAGGATCGTCCTTATACTGTACCTACCATGTAATCCGTACAGTTAACAAAAAAATCAGATATGCTGGCAATAATAAACATTTCACGTCGTGAAAACTTTTGAAACATTAATATACACATAACATCACGCCTTTAGGAACTCTCCAATGGTTTGGGCGGATGTTTGTATAATATGTAAATTCAGGCATAATTGACACCCTTCGTCAATTTGCCGTGTTATAGCTATTTCATAAAACTTTCAAAGATTGACAGTTCTGATTTGTATAATTATAATTATACCTACGGATAATTTAAGTTGGAAATTGTTAGCGCGGGGAACAATTAAAGAATGGATTGTATTTTAGGGGCAATGGTTTAATGTTTTTTTTACTAACAATATAAAATTTCTCGGACAAATTATTTATAATTAAGGTTAGTAGTGGTGGTGGTTTATCCTCCGTTGCGGTGGAGTCCGTTGAAGCGAGTGGTGATGTGTTCGATTCCCAAAAGTAACCAAATTTCTTAACAATTACTATCCCTGCCTACATACATAATCAGCCTATAATGTTTCCACTGCTGGGACACAGGCCTCCTCTCGCTGAGAGAGTGCGGGCTGTAATCCACCACGCGGGCCCAGTGCGGGTTGGCAGATGCCACATGTCTTCGAATTTTTGGTTCCAGGACATGCCGGTTTCCTCACGATGTTTTCCTTCACCGTTTTGAGAGAAGTGGTGATGAAATAATTTACACAAAGTAAAGCGCCTGACTGGGTTCGAACCAGCGACCTACAACTCGTAAGTCGCGGCCGTTACCACTGGGCCACCACTGCTCTCACAAAATATAAATTGCATTCAATGTCAAAACTTGCTTTCTCAACACACGCAAAATCGGGGTATTCCACGAACACACACCAACTTTGAAACGCACCAAATGAAACGTCTATCGATATCATTTATTACGAATCCTTCATACGATCTTCTCTATTTTTTTATCGTTGATGCATTACGAGGGATTTTTGAGAGAGACTTTTGGTGCGTTTCGAGGAATACCCTGAAAAATCATGTGCCTGTTTGAAGTTGAAGCCTGTATCTAATTTGCTAACTGTAGGTACACACTGGCTGGTTGCTGACAATTGCAACGTAATTGTCTATACTTAACCACATGTCTGTATGAGGGAACTCAAATATGGGACGTTCATATATCGTTCTCTTGTATGTAGAGTACAAAAGGCCTAGCACGAACGCGCGACGTAGACGTAACGTAAATTCGAACGATTTTTTAATCGAACCAACCCAACCCAAATTACCCATTAAACACAATCAGCGTCAGGCGCTACCTACACTTTTTTTTTTTTTTTGCGGATGGGAAATCATCAAATGAGGGGTCATTTGATGATTTCCCACCCGCAAAAAAAAAAAAAAGCGGGAGGGGTCCCGCTCTGGGTGGAGCGGAAGGGAGTGTCAGACTCTTACTGACTAAAACCCACCCGTGTTCCTTCCTTAGCCCTTTATGTTCCGGGCCAGCGGTAACCCTTTCGGACAATCCCGCTGACCCGGCAGGCTTCGGCCCTATGGGGCCCCTCCTCTATGCTGACATCTCTTTGAGGCGCGCGTGGAACACGTACGCGCCGTCCGGCACGGGCCTGGTCCTGATCGGACGGTGAGCTACCCATTACTCTCCGCCCGCAGGCCCGCGCCTACGGTGTCACCATTGCCAGGATCGTCCAGAGGACACGGTGGAGCGCTACCTACACTTTGTGTTGTCATCTGACATTGTGCTGCCCTTTTGGCATTATAATCTTTGTTTTCTGTTTTTTATAGTTTTAAGGTGTATTTTTTTGCTGTAAAGCCAATAAACGCGTTTTTCTTTCTTTCTTTTCCCTCCATAGATGTAAACAAAGTCTTAAAATTATGTAAATATTATGGACGTAACGAGTATTTTCAATTTTAAACTCGTTCGAATTTACGTTGCGATTACTGCGCGTGTTCGTGCTAAGCTCACTGTTTAGCTATGTTTTATTTGCACATAGGTATATTTTGTTGGAGACTGTGACTATATCAACCACGTGGTTTAAATGATCTGCAGGCGCTAATTCACTATGAGTACTCAATGATTCCTTACTTCGTCAATTCCTTAGCTAATCACGCCAACCTCGCGATCATTTCGCGCGGTTTTGTTCATTGTGTCATAGAGAATACAGCCCCAGGCTAAGGCGGATTTCACATTACCACGCGCCACGCTCCGGTGCGCGGAAATGCGCCCCCGCCCGTGATTTTCTCCATACACATTCAATAAAAATGCGGGGCATTTTGATCCGTTTCCCGCGCCCCGTCGGGTGGCACGTTGTAGTTTGAGATCCAGCTAATCTGTGATTGCCGCGGTCAGTTTTAGGATAGGCGACTGTTCATTTGAATTTCTACATTCGGATTTATTGTCTCCAGAAGTATTTAGGTTATAACATAATCATCCAGCCTGATGGTAAGTACTTATTCCTTTGTATTGGAAACCTTTAATGAACAGTGCAATAGATCCATGTTAACCCAACCATATGATAGCTCTGATAGCTATCATGGTATTTACCCAAGCAAATGTTACTGTACGAAGCACAATCAACGTTATAGCAACATCGACAGTACTTCAAGTGAATTCGAGAAATTCTCAGGTTGACCCACTCGAACTCACAATACCTGCTTCAATTAAACATTATATGACCGCAAGCGAATTTCAACCTCATTTCACTAAGGCAAGGTTGGTTATCCTTTACAAGTACTTTCGCCTAGCTAGGCTTTTGTTTTCTTAGGTAGGTGTTTGAATTCGGGCCGAGTCTAACAATGGAATTTTAAGATCACTTATGCCCTATTTGTTTGGTGTTGCTATGGATGGTATTACCCGCTATTGTTCCAAGCAAGTTTTAATAATATTGGAGAAGTTTTAAGTAATTGGTAAACAGAATATTAATTGGCTTGATGAAGGAGGAAAATCAATACATAAACATTAAGAAAACCCCAGACGAGCTCAATCACGAAGGACTTTCCTTATTTCTATCTCAATCTCATAAAACAACGCGCGCTTTACTTGTGGTTAGCAAGTGTACAAACGCGCTTTAAATGTGTAAGCGATGGTGCTCTCGGTAACGTCCCGAGACAATGGCAAAGTCGGAAGTGTGTGTGTTATGTGCTGACGCGATGGAGCTCTCGGTAACGTCCGAGACAATGGCAAAGTCGGAACTGTGTGTGTGTTATGTACTGACACGATGAAGCTCTCGGTAACGTCCGAGAAAATGGCAAAGTAGGAAGTGTGTGTGTGTTATGTGCTGACACGATAGAGCTCTCGGTAACATCCGAGACAATGGCAAAGTCGGAAGTGTGTGTGTGTGTGTTATGTGCTGACGCGATGGAGCTCTCGGTAACGTCCGAGACAATGGCAAAGTCGGAAGTGGGTGTGTTATGTGCTGACGTGATGGAGCTCTCGGTAACGTCCGAGATAATGGCAAAGTCGGAAGTGTGTGTGTTATGTGCTGACGCGATGGAGCTCTCGGTAACATCTGAGACAATGGCAAAGTAGGAAGTGTGTCTGTTATGTGCTGAAGCTACTCGTCTTCACGCCCACACTCACAGCCTGTTTTTACACTTGGTTACCACAAGTAAAGCACGCGTCGCTTCGTGAGAGAAAACACTGTTACTACTACTATACCTCGCCTCATATAACCTTGACGGTAGAAAGAAAGAAAATTAAGTTTATTTGTCACAGAAACACGTGCACATAAAAATATACGTAAGTTAATTCGAATAAAAAAACAAAACGGACCTTGTGACTGTGACAAGAAATGAAGAAAGCTTCCACTCAGTATGATGCAGTGCTGTGTGGCCGCAGCCCTGATTTTCACCCGTGGTCACCCGAAAACGACGTACGAACGGTGCTGAAAACCATTTACATACTCCCTCGGGACAATTGCGTAACACGTTATCAATCGGAATCGGTTTCTATTTGATAGTTCAACAACATTCATTGCGTTACGTGTTGAGCAGACAAGTTTTTCGAACTTATGATTTATCTAATTACATGCCTGTCCGACATTTTGAAAAAAAAAAAAACAAAATGGCGGACAACAGGTCGGTACGCCAGGCTCCGTATAAAAATCTACAATCCCCTTTGAATTTTGAATTAAAAAATGTTATGGAACCTTTACAAATAAAATGCAGGGTGACTCGATTTAGGAGTCCGTTGTTTTTTCGTCCATCCACTCTTTGTATATTCCTAAATCCATACATTGTTCTAAAAGTGGACAATACAGACATAGTTAACAGGAGCCCCGAACACGATGACTCTCAACCTCGATTCAATGGAAACGCCTTTAAATTGATATCGTCTAATACAGGTTAAGTGGTTCGTAGAAATGTCAATCTCAGATCAATGTACATTCATAGAACATGAAATTCGTTTAGAAGCGAAACTCATGTAAAGTAAGGGAAAGTAATTGTTAGGCAAATTGACCACCAACTTAAATTGTCCGTTGAATTAAATCACAACTGTCACTCTTTTTGACAGTTGTATGAAATGGCTTTAAACCTGGCAAATTCACGTATGGTGTCAATTTGCTTATCAATTAATTTAATTTCCGAAATCATAACCTTTCATTATGAAGAACCCACTACAGCCGGCACTAGAGTACTCATCTGCCTAGCCTTTTCCCAACGATATTGGTGTAGGCTTCCAGTCTAACTGGATGCAGCTGAATACCAGTATGTTCCATGGAGTGATGCTTATCTGATCTCCACAACCCAGTTACTGGGTAATACGTTACGCTTTGGTAAGACTGGTTGTCAGACTTTCGGGGTTCTTACGACCCGTAACGACTATCAAAGATCCACGAACGATAGCCGGGACCAACGGCTTAACGTGCTTTCCGAGGCACGAAGGGGATCTTGATGTGTAAAGACGGCCACCCATCCACGGACCAACCGCGGCAACCGACCATGACCAACCGACCGGTAGACCGTTCATGAAGCCGCGAGTAAAAGCTGTTTAGAACAAATTTCGATGAAGGAATGTCGCTTCTACACGTTCTAATTCTATAGTAAAAATTGGGAAAAGTATTACGATTGATTTCACTATGGCTTCGCTCCATTTGGTAAACCTACTTAAAAGTTGTGAACAGTTATTTGAGTACGTGTATTAAGAATTTTGCAAAGGGAAGTTGTTTAAAGCCTACCGATCGATTACCTATAAATAGAGTTTTCCGTTTGCCCTTTAGGCACGTGTATACGAGAACATTTCATTTTGCGGTGGGGTTTTTATTTTTGGGTTTAGACACAAGTCTGCCTAAGCACTTAGAAAGTAAGTAGTTTCGTCTATAATTTTTTTTTGGTAAGAAATGTAAGGCGTTTTTAACCGACTTATAAAAAGGAGGAGTTCTCAATTCGGATGTTTATATATTATAATATAATATATAAACATCCAAAATACAAAATAATAAATTTAAAAAATATATACTTAGATATTATCTAAGTATATATTTTTTAAATTTATTATTTTAAGACAGACGCGGTCTCACACTTTTGTCACAGTAACGAACCATTATAATTATCTACGAGTATACAGAAGGCTTTACCCTTTTCTTTCCACATTCTAGTCCGCTTCAGAGTTTCATCCAGCTAATTTAATAAAGTCACTTCCTTTGAGAGTCTGGGGCGCTGGTTAAGAAGGTCTAGCCTTTTGCGTCTTAGAATTCATGAATGCTAGATGTTCTTATAAGTTTTTCGATATTGGTCTCTCGCAGCGACGTGCACTATTCTCGTGGTTAACAAGTGAACAAAAACGCTGCGGATAAGTAGCAATGTGTGTTTGTGTGTGGGGGTGTGTGTGTGTGTGTGTGTATGTATGCGCAGGAGCTCTAGGTACAGTGCGAACTATTATATATTTTTGAAGACATAGTCATGTTTTGCCTTGGACATGACGTTTAAATTCTGTCTTAATTTGTGATGTGTTAGATATAACATTGATCTATATCTTTGATGTAGAATGTTTTGTACTTTTGTTCTCTCTTCTTTTATCTCTAAAATTCCAGTCCAGTCCATATTAGTTTAGAAGAGATTTAAGACGAGTGAGTGATAAGACCCGCCATTTTGATACATTTTCATGTTTTAAAAATGTTTTGGTGTTTAATTTTGTTCTATTCAATTCTTCCTTTAGGTACATGATCCTTGTTTATAAAAGACGGGTCGCTCATCTTCATGTTTAACGTGAACTAATTATTATATTCTACTAATTGGGACGTTTTTCTGTTTTTACCTTTTATTTTTATGTTATTTACACATTTTTAGGTTATATTTCAAGATCTTACGGAATGCTGCTGGGCAAAGGTCTATCTAGTTTAGGTACTTCCAGTATTTCTCTAATTAGTTCCGTTTCTGCTTATATTTTAAATTATTTTGTCTGCTTATATTTTGTATCGTGTCTAAAAAGTTGTCCACAGC
Organism: Oligia strigilis; assembly: GCA_951800025.1. Taxonomy (NCBI): domain Eukaryota; kingdom Metazoa; phylum Arthropoda; class Insecta; order Lepidoptera; family Noctuidae; genus Oligia; species Oligia strigilis. The sequence goes on along the minus strand of OX637564.1, from coordinate 10,717,259 downwards.
ATGCCGCTTTAATGTGCGATATTAATTTAACACACGTAGGTATAGGTTTCGCGATTTCGTTTTATGAACATATTAGCTGAACCAGCGAACTTCGTACCGCCATCTATCGAAATCAGACAATCCTTTCTTAAGATATCATCTAAAAAGCCGTTCCATACAAAATGTACGAGAAAATGAATTATCTTTTTTTTCGTGAATTTTTCCCATGTTTTAATAGTTATTCTGCTATTCGGGGCGGAGACGAATCCAACAAATCAAAGATCATAAAAATCGGTCTAGCCGTTCTTGAGTTATAAATGGTGTAACTAATCCGACTTTGTTTTATATAATATAGGTTTATAGATTTTAATTTCATTAAACGTTATTATTTATTTAATTTTCTCAAATAGCATCATGGAGCAACCTTTACTTATAGAACTATAAAACATCGCCTCAATGAAATAAAAACGAATAACGTGTAAAGAATAGGCGAATATATTATAATTTTTATGATTACTGGCCATTAGCCTTACCCATGTGTTAAATTAATGTCGCTGTTGTAGCGGTACGTTTGTATAGCTACTTCTTCTCAGTGTCCATGTTAATTTGTTAAGTTACTTTTCAATTCAAATGTACCTTCTATGTTTTTCGCTGAGATCGGTAAAAGAAAACAGCACGAGGAAAGATAAAGGCCAATTCTCGTAATTTAAAACGTCCAAAATCTAGTCGCAGTCTCATTTCGGCAAAAACAAATGTCAAAAATTTGGGGAAATTAGAAATATAAGGTTACCCAAAGAGCAATGGAGAGGGCTATGCTTGGAGTTTCCCTGCGGGATCGAATCAGAAATGAAAAGATCCGCAGGAGCACCAAGGTAACCGACATATCCCGAAGAATTGCCAAACTTAAGTGGCAGTGGGCACATTGCTCGCAGAACTGATGGCCGATGCGGCCGAAAGGTTCTGGAGTGGCGACCGCGAACCGGAAGACGTAGCGTTGGAAGGCCTCCCACAAGATGAACCGACGACCTTGTGAAGGCCGCAAGAACCCGTTGGATGCGAGAAGCACAGAACCGGTCGAAGTGGAGATGCTTGGGAGGCCTATGTCCAGCAGTGGACGTCTTTCGGCTGAAATGATGATGATGAGCTTGAAGTGGGCTGTCAATAGTGTCAATCTCTAGCATTAGGTGGAATCTCACACTGTACAGTACTGTACACTGTACAGTGGACAGCTCACTTCACCTAAGTTTTCACGGTTAGATTTTTCAGAATAGAGCAGCTGGTGTGATGTTATTAAATGTTATTAAAATTTTTTTACTCATTCAATTCTTAAGTGATGTCATACTTTTTTGTTATGATAGGTAATTTTAGTAATTTCTTTCCAGTTTCCTTTATAGAAATGTCTCATAAAAATATTCAGTACACAAAGCACATGTATGTTCCCCACATCTTCTATAAACTTAAATGCATACATGTTTATCTACAGTACGCGTAATGCATTTCCCGTGTATCTTTCTAGAACGAGTTCGTTTTACGTCTAATAAAACGTTAGCACCATCTCTTTGACGACTGAGTTTGGTTTATTTAATGTTTTGTCTTAGATTCTTGTGAAGAAAATTTAGGAGGTTAAAAATTTAAGATTGAAGATTTTGTGGAAAAGTTAGAGTTGCAACGGAAAAATTAAAGTTTTTTTGTTTATAAATATAACTAGCTGACCCGGCAAACGTTGTTTTGCTCCTACACTACTCCTACCCAACTCCTACCCTACTCCCACACTACTCCTACCCTACTCCTACCCTACTCCCACACTACTCCTACCCTACTCCTACCCTACTCCTACCCTACTCCTACACTACTCCTACCCTACTCCTACACTACTCCTACATTACTCCTACCCTACTTCTACCCTACCCCTACCCTACCCTACTCCTACCCTACTCCTACACTACTCCTACCCTACTCCTACACTACTCCTACACTACTCCTACCCTACTCCTACACTACTCCTACATTACTCCTACCCTACTTCTACCCTACCCCTACCCTACCCTACTCCTACCCTACTCCTACACTACTCCTACCCTTCTCCTACACTACTCCTACCCTGCTCCTACACTACTCCTACACTACTCCTACACTACTCCTACCCTACTTCTACCCTACTCCTACCCTACTCCTACCCTACTCCTACTATAAAAAAAAAAAAAAAAATAAAAAAAAAAAAAGTATCCTATGTCCGTCTCCTGGTCCTAAGCTACCTCCCCACCAATTTTCAGCCAAATCGGTTCAGCCGTTCTCGAGTTATAAGTGGTGTAACTAACAGACTTTCTTTTATATATATAGATAAAACATAACGGCTCATAGCCTTTACCAGAAGTGGTCATCATTATTATACAGGGTTATTGGTAAAACATTAACAACCTCTTAAGAGGTCATTGTACTCATCATTATGAACAACTTTTACTATGGGACCAAACCTGAAATCGCGAAAAAAAAATCGGCAGGTCGTGGGTTCAAACTTTCATCACCACTGCTCTCAAAACGGTGAAGGAAAACATCGTGAAGAAACCGGCATGTCCTATAACCAAAAATTCGAAGACATGTGACATCTACTAACCCACACTTGGCCCACGCTGTAGATTACGGCTCACTCCCTCTCAATGAGAGGAGGCCTGAATCCCAGCATTAGGAACATTATAGATTGATTAAGTAACGCGGGCGAAGCCGCGGGCCGAAGCTAGTCGTAAATAAATAACGGGGCCCTCTTTCTAAAATTACCAATATAATTCGGATTCAGAGAAATCCGAAGCTGCAAAAATTCACCAATTATATTTCTAATTTCCGAAACACTCGTTCCTTACCGTCGGTCGGGATAAGCGCGACTTGTCACAATTACTGAAGCAAAAATAATTTCCTTTGGAATTTTTAACGGTTTCCTGGTTAATGCGGTTCAACTTTGGCGGTTAACTGAGTATCGTTTTGTGCGCTAACTGGATTATGAAGAGAAGTTAGACAATTTAACTAACCAAATACCAGAATTAAGTTAGACAATTTAATGAACCAAATAATTGCATTTGTGTAATTAAATTGTCTAACTTCATTTTAAGCATTCAAAAGAGAGACACACACGTAACAGATGTAAGAATAGCATTAGCTGTTAATAAACATACCTACTGTGAAAGACAATAGAAAAAAATTGTGATTTGAAACCGATGAATGATAAATTATTTAAATCTTGTTATTTTTCTACTGCTATGTGTTCGTGGCGAAAACATGAATAAACTTATGTAGTGAAGTATAAAGAAAATCACTTTTGATATGGTATCTAATTATTTAATTTAAGTTGGTTCATCACATTTCGACCATTGTTATCAAGGGTAAAATAAGGTAGAAAAGGGTAGAAAAAGTAACATCAAAATGTTGCCAGCTTATTACACAAGAAACTTAAAATCTATGTTCGGATACGAACATACGGTATACGAATAACCTCTTCATATACCTGTACCTACAAATAGAAATAAGCAATAGTCACCTACCTCACTACGTGTTGGTGCTTTCAGATCGATCAAGTCAATATTTCTTTTAGATATTTTCCTTCGACATTAATCCGTAGTGCCTGAAATTTCTCAAAAAATCTCAAATTTCTCCGAACCCTAAACAAATCCACGAACTTGCTTATCAAGCCAGATTACGTAAATATTAAAACGTGACAAAAACTAAATTTTTTTTCTAAATTAACGCCTTGAGCCACATCTTTCTCGCGAACCCTTGCCCCATTCTGCTTTAATACTGTCCCTAGATTCTTAACTTTTAACCTCGTTACATCTTTATCGTCATCTCTTTCTTCGGCATCATCTTTCTCTATATCTGTCCCTGTTACGCTTATACAATCTGCAAAGTTTGGAACTAACAAACTGCTGGTACCCACCGGTGCAGTTTACGCCTGTGATAATGAATTAACTTTTGTTTATTTGTCACTCCGTAACTTCATGACTTTGATGTAAGTACATGTGGTTCTGTCTTTTAGTAAACAGCTTGTTTGCGTTGAATTAGTAATCTCGGGGAAGATTGGATTTTGTTCCCGTGTTTATTTGAGTTTATAACTTTATGTAATTAGTTTCTTGCAAGTGGGATGGGACTTTGTGTTTAAGAGATAACCTTGGTGGAATATCGTTAATAGAATCTGATGAAGCTTGCTGGATAAGTTGTCAACAAGTCCTGTTGACCTGGATTTTAGTACAAAACTAAACTAAAACTAAACTTTGTGCCCTCATCTGACAACCAACCGATTAGAAAATCGAAAGGTATCGTGTTACCCAGTAAGAGGGTTGTGAATATCAGAAAGGCAGTCGCTCCAATCAAAAAAATACTGATATTAAGGTGTATCTGGTTGGACTGGACATATTAATCATACATGTAGTTGAAAAAAGGCTGGGCAGATGATGATGAGCCTCTCATCTGCCTAGCCTTTTCCCAACTATGTCGGGGTCGGCTTCCAGTCTAACCGGATACAGCTGAATACCAGTATTTTACATGGAGCGACTGCCTATCTGACCTCCACAACTCAGTTACTGGGTAATACGATACCCCATGGCAAGACTCGTTGTCAGACTTTCGGCCGTAACGACTGTCAAAGATCCACGAATGACAACCGGGAGCAACGGTTTAACGTGCTTTCTGAGGCACGTAGGGGTCGTGGTATGTAAAGATAGTGACCCATCTACGGACCAACCGCGGCAAGCGTGGCTTAACCTTATCTGTCGACCCGTGTGGCTGTTATTACTTAGCCACGGGCCCCACGTAAAAAAAGTATATACTATTCCTACTTACTAATACTATTATAGATGTGAAAGTTTGTGAAGATGTTTGGATGTTTGTTACTATATCGCGCGTAAACCGTTGAACAGATTTGGATGAATATTGGCACATAGATAGACCATCATAGGATACTTTTTATCACGATATTCCCACGAAACTTACGCGGGTGAAAATGCGGGGCGATGCTAGTAACTTATATATTCTCATTCTATGCTGAAAGGCAAATACCTAAGTATAAACTGACTTATACTGAAGAAATCTTGACCTTGTCTGATCTATCTGTCATTCAAGAAGAGGAAAAAATAATTAAAATCTGTCCATACGCTCAGAGCAAGTCCTCGGAAAAACAACACGCTTCATGCTTTAGAGGAAATATTGTTTAGGTTCCATAGAAACATTGCAAAACTATATTTTTAGGGTTCCGTACCTCAAAAGGAAAAATGAAAATTTTATAAGATCAGTTCGTGGTCCGTCTGTTTGTCCATCTGTCAAGACTCTTTTCTCAGGAACGCTTGGAGTTATCAAATTGAAGTTAATATCAAATACTCAGGGCTACAATCCCTTGAAGCTGTGAAAAAATCAAACTTTTAAGTCAACGCAATCAAAAGATACGGGCGTTTATGTGGAATCAAAACGTCGCGGTCGTCGTGTCGTATAAATTACAGTCGCTTATCGCATGTGTCTCTCTGTGCGACCGCGTTGTTCTTCTAAACTACTCAACGGATTTCGATGCGGTTTTAACCTTCATTTAGAACATAAATATTCCAAAAAATTATGTGTACGTACAATGTAAATTAATTAAAATGTGTTTACATAATTTAAAAGCTAACAGTCTTAAAATAATAATAATTTATGTACAAGTATATAAAAAGGAGGGGAAATAATCTGCCGACTGGAAACGAAATGTAAATTAGTTAATATTATAGTAACAAAATAAGTACGACAGCGCAGGAGATTGCAACAAAAAAAAACTTAATATTCTAATTACATGCCAATTATCGTTCTACAATAAATACAAGAGTGAATATTGAAATCTTAAACCTTATTACATTTCCGCCGTTCGAGCGTATTATGCTGTAGCGGTATCTACAACGCCACATGCGAACAACGCGTCATACTGACGTCACGCAAAATCCTGCATCGCGCTAGCAGAGTTTACCGCGCAACTAGCATAGATACAACGGCCCGACATGAATCATCGGGCAGTTGCCCGCCAGACATAACACCCGTCTGGTCGGCGGATCCTCCCTTTTCTATAGAGTATGAGTGAACTTTACACCCTGTTCCTCATACCTCTATAATAATGCTGACAATGCGGCACGTGTAAGCGACGACTTTGTTACTATGTGTTTGCTTCACGCTATTCGGAGCTACTTAGGCGTTCAGTAGAGTGATAATATCTCAATGTTTTGTCAAGTCGTAAAAACCGTGCAAAACAGGAACGAATCGCTAGTTATAAAATAAAGTTACTTTTGCATTTTATTAAGTAAAGTAAAAAATATAGGAAGTGATGTCTTACTCTATTCTTAGAACTTCCGTACCGTCTTGCGAATTTTCTTTAACTTGTATAAAAGATAATAATATTTTTAAGAAAACGAACTTTATAATTTCCTTGTATTGTGGACTTTTATGACTTCGCCGTTGCAATTTATTCTGTTGCTCTTTCTATAAACATTTTAATTGGCTAATTAAAATGTTGTTTAGAGAGTTAATTTGACTTCTTTTGTATTCTCTGAAATTCGCAGCAAAGTCACTCGAGCGTAGCTTAAGCTTAGCAGTATGTAATGTACCCACGATTGGGACACGTCTGCTCTCCGTCAGGGTGTGTGTGGGAGTAATGGGGGATTTACACTAGGTCGATTTTCGCCGTGCGGCTGACCAAATGGCCTACAAGCCAAATCACCACCCCATTTACAATGATCGATAAAAATCGCAGGTGACTTGTCTTATTCATTTTGCATCAAAACGTCAACTTTCATGTGCGACTGAGAATTTTCTTTTCACAGTCGATTTTAGTCACTCGCCGTATACGACCAGGGCCTCAAGACTGTGTTGATTTTGACAAGTTTGGTATTCTACTAATATAATGGCGTCATTATGACTTTGCAATGGTCAACCACTGACACTCCATTGAAAGAAATGGCATAGAATGGTAATCTCGTACATAATGACACATAAATGACTGACTTAGGTGGTAATCTGCCAAAGTTTTGACAGTTCTTTTGATCAGTGACCTACCATTAGAACGTCATTGTGCAGTCATTGCTTTTAATTTGTTACAAGTATAGTATGTTCTGTGCCATTGACCGACCAATGATCGACCATTATGAATTTAGCAGATTACGAACTTTTACCAAAATGACAATGGGATCGTGTTGGAATGACGAATTTATAAAAATAGCAGACTTGGGCCCCTGTCGCTTCACGACAAAAGTCTTTGTCACTTTACTTTTTGTAAGAAAATGAGCATGGATATTGGCACAAATTTGATTGTCCAATATCCACGCTCATTTGCCCATTGTTTCTCTTTGAGAGGCATAATTATATTCCACTGTGGTTGAGGTCTTCCTGCGGTTGATTACAATAAGGCAAAAAATCTTTTTTATGATCTTTTTTTGTGTTAGTATTAAAATAGGTTAGCTTGTTATTTGCACCACCGAGGGTTTTATTAATCTATACAAATAAATGAAATTGAAGTGTCTGATTGTAATATCAAAATAACAGCTTTTTACTAAATGCATATGAAAGTAATACATATAACAAAAAAAGTTTATTTTATATTTTTGTCAGTCTGTCTGCCTGTTTGTTCCGGCTTATCTCCGAAACGGCTGAACTAATTTTGACGGGACCGTCATTGGCAGATAGCTAATGATCCCGTAACATGTAGGCTTTTCCCGGTAGGATGTTCTCGTGGGATAATTTCCGACATCCACGTAAGCGAAGCTGCGGGCAGACCTTAGTTAAAAATAAAAATAACGTCTGCCTTTTTGTCTATAAAACTAAACCGATTGAGGTACTATTTGTGTAACATGTCTGCTTAGTGACAGAAACAATACAATTATAGTACTTTCCTCGGATATCTATATACTTTCCAGAACAAGTCCTGGGCCATAATTTACTCGATTCCTTACTTCGAAACCACGTCAATACCTTACCTTGTCACGACATTTACAGCTGCCTATTAACGTATTCTCTATGACACAATGGCGTGGTTTGAACTGTCAAAATACATGTCCGTACGGTTGACATTTCGATTCCTTGCTGTTAACAAGACACCGTAGACCTTCTATATAATATTACGTCCATGCCGTAGACAGAGTAAACTATAGACTGCTGCTTATCTTTTTTTTCATTCGCACATGAAAAAGAGAAATATATTAACGTCACTAGCAAAGAAAAGAGACAGAGTAAGAATATTTCTGTCCCTTACTGCGTGTCGGCTAAGCACATCAATGTGCACAACAAGTTTGACGTTTATGAATGAAATAATAAAAACTCCACCGAAGATCTTTTTCGTGCTTAATTCAATAATAGTACATTTGCGCAACTGTGAAAATGGTAAAGTGCAGTGTAATAAGCTGTAAAAATGATAGTATGATGAAGATTGCCGGAATTTTTTGTCCCTTTCGGTGACACGGATACCATGAGTCTATAGATTACTCTGTCTACGCAAGATACGATATTGACGTGGTTTACACGCGGTAAGATTTCGCGGGAAATAATACAAAATTGGGGCCCTGGATAGAAGAAGCACTTACCTAATAAGGTTATACAAAATTACTTTTCTTGGAAATCCAATAAGGCGCTGAAATATTGTTTACATTACAGTCTGTTTTATTAAAAGTAAACTGATCGGTTATTGAGATACGATCGAAATAAGAATACCTATATAAGGGGATGACAGGACCTAAACGCAAAAAACGCAAGTATATGATCGACTGCAGTAAACAAAATCAGAAAAATATATGATATTCTTCAGGATATATGCTAGGTGGATAGTGTGTTGAAAACATAATACAACTAATTTGATACGATAGAAAAAAAACATGAACATTCCTCTAAAAGCTTTCTTTTTACAATAAAAACCATACTAATATACATACAATCATTAAGATTTTTGCCAGATTATTCTACAAGCAACATACTAAAACATAATAGTGTTTTAATTTTTTAGTCCAAACAATAAATTCTTTTGTAATTAAATAATTGCTTCATATTTTGCAATAAATCACCAGCGTTGTGTCTTCGCGCTTGTCTTTCTTTTCTATGCAGTCCGACAGTGATCGCGCTTTAGGTCATGTAAGCCCCTTAATGATCCGGGTCAGCGGGATTGTCCGAAAGGGTTACCGCTGGCCCCAAACATAAAGGGCTAAGGAAGGAACATGGGTGGGTTTTAGTCAGTAAGAGTCTGACACTCCCTCCCGCTCCACCCAGAGCGGGAGGGGTCGTTTATTGATTTCCGATCCGGAAAAAAAAAAAGCCCCTTAGTGATATAATAAAAATTATAATAATAAAAGTATATTTGGGTCGCACAAAAGGTTTTTTTCAGGTACAGAGCTATGAAGAACAGGGTGTAAAGTTCATTCATTCTCCATAGAAAAGGGAAGATCCTCTGACTAGACGGGTGTTGTGTCTGGTGGGCAACTGCCCGATGTTTTATTTTTTTGGGAATAAAATTTCGCAGACGAGATTTAAGCAGACGACAACTTCATAAGGTTGAACCCTTAGGAGGTGGTCGTCTGCTTAACTGGACTTCCCGAGGTCAGATAGGCAGTCACTCCATGTGAAATAGCAATATTCAGCTGCATCCGGTTAGACTGGAAGGCGACCCCAACATAGTTGGGGAAAGGCTAGGCAGATGAGGATTTAAATTCGTTCTGTCTCACGAACACTGTTATGTAGATCCTTGCTTGCAATAAAGGCACAACTTTGACATTTCGGAATAAGTGCTACAAGTGAAAACAAAACACAAACAGAATACTTTACCATCACTCACTGACATCGAATATACAGTAAAACCGAGTACATCCCGAGGACAGCCGAACACATCCGAAGCGGGTATTTTTTTTAATCGTCTTAAAAACAAAACATGCGCGGTGTCGCTTACGGTAACAGTGGCGCGAGTATGAGAGTCAAAATGGCGGGTGTACCTTAACTAATAGAATCCTTCCATTTACCAAAAAAATTTACCTAAATTGTACTATTTAGTACCTAGGTTAAATAAATTGTACCTTCTTCAAAACGAAATTATTTCTAAAATAAGGTGTTCTATAGTATTTTATTATTTAACCATTACTCATAAAATATAATAACACCAAAAAAATGTACCTAAAATGTACTATTTAGGATCTAGGCTTAAAACAATTGTACCTTCTTCAGAACGAAATTGTATTTAAATTAAGGTACACCCGCGATATTGATGTACAGTCAACAAAGGAGTTAAGTATACAGGAGCGTCGGATATTGTTGAAGTTTACTAAGAAACTGATGGATATTCTTGAATAAAATTTTAGTTTATTAATAGAAAACAAACAGCTCATTTATTAAATTAAATTTCAGTCCAGAACATCCATCGGTTTCTTAGTAAACTTCAACTATATCCGACGCTCCTGTATACTTAACTCCTTTGTTGACTGTACATCAGAACGTTCAGCCTACCGAGGTTACATTGTCACCCTATTTCAGTCGCTATCCGCCAATTTGTGACAGAATATCACAAACTATTTGGCTGGCATCTTTATGCGTCACAAAATCGTCACTAAAAACTAGAGTAGCAGCCAGCTCCCTACCTCGGTAGGCTGAACGTTCTGATGTACATCAATATGGCGGGTGTACCTTAATTTTAATACAATTTCGTTCTGAAGAAGGTACAATTGTTTTAAACCCAGATCCTAAATAGTACATTTTAGGTACATTTTTTTGGTGTAAATATATTTTATGAGTAATGGTTAAATAATAAAATACTATAGAACACCCGCCATCTTGACGTCAATTTGGCGGGTGTACCTTAATTTCGAAATAATTTCGTTCTGAAGAAGGTACAATTTTTTTAAACCTAGGTACTAAATAGTACAATTTAGGTACATTTTTTTGGTAAATGGAAGGATTCAATTAGTTAAGGTACACCCGCCATTTTGACTCTCATGCGCGAGTTCTATGGTTTTTTCCCATCTCAAAAAATGCCCAACCCGCCTAAAGAAGTTTTCACTTCAGAAATAAAATAACTGCTTTCTTCATCAGTTGAACAATCATTTATGTGAAGTACTGCAAATTGAAGAAGAATTAATTGAAGAAGCACACAGGTCGTATGTTCGGACCCAGCCTGGCACTTTACCTTTTGTATTTAATTTCATCACCACTGCAGCTCTCAAAACGTTAAACGGCATGTCCTAGAAACAAAAAAAAATTTAAGTCATTGTGACATCCACCAAACCCGCTTGGTGGATTATGTCCCACTCCCTGTTACTGAGAGGAGGCCTGTGTCCCAGAAGTGGGAAACTTATTAAGCCGATTATGCTATGCTGCAAATTGTGTATTTGGCAAAAAGTAATCATTGAATTCAAAGCTAATTTATGAATAGCTATTCTCAATCTGTCAATACCACGTGTCTCTGACTCCTGGGCTGGCTGGTTTGAAAAGGGTTGACGTTAATACAAAGGCAGAGAGGATTAATTTACTTTGTAGGTACTCGTGCAAGGTGCTTATGAAAGGAATCCTAAGTAATAATCTTTAATTGGAAATTAATATCAACATTTCAATTGTGGATTGTATTATTTGTTGTAGGTATCTGTGAATTGAGTTTTATTAATCATCTGCCTAGCCTTTTCCCAACTATGTTGGGGTCGGCTTCCAGTCTAACCGGATGCAGCTGAATACCAGTATTTACATGGAGCGATTGCCTATCTGACCTCCACAACCCAGTTACTGGGTAATACGATACCTCTTGGTAAGACTGGTTGTCAGAGTTTCGGGCTTCTGACTACCCGTAACGACTGTCAAAGATCCACGAATGACAGCCGGGACCAACGGCTTAACGTGCTTTCCGAGGCACGGAGGGGTCACGGTATGTAAAGATGGTCACCCATTCACAGACCAACCGTGGCAAGCGTAGCTTAACCTGATCGATCGACCTGTGCGGCTGTTATTATTTAGCCACAGGCCCCTCTGAATTGAGTTGTATTGTAATCTAAAATTAGCTATGGTAAAACAGATTCAAAAGTCGAGTCATTATTCTGCCAAATCTCATTTCATTTGGGATCGGCGCAACATATCATTTTCTTCTATTAGTCATCCTTTTTTTTATTTCAAATGGGTTTGCTCTTGACTCTAATCTAGGTCAGAGGTGACAAAAACAAAGTCGACTATGGAGTGAGCTTACGCAGAAGAAGCCTGTTCGCTTTCACTTTGAAGAGATTCGGGTTGTATGCGCTCGGACTCACAGACGCAGATAGATCATCCTCTCAGTAGTCACCCCTTTTTTTTTTTGCGGATGTGAAATCATCAAATGACCCCTCCCACTCTGGGTGGAGCAGAAGGGAGTGTCAGACTCCTACTGACTAAAACCCACCCGTGTTCCTTCCTTAGCCCTTTATGTTCCGGGCCAGCGGTAACCCTTTCGGACAATCCCGCTGTCCATCCATCCTTTCTTTGGTCTTCCCCTATTCTTACAGCAAGAGACATTTTCCTTATTCCTCCTCATCGCATGCCCATACCATGACAAACCGGATTCCGTATAGCTTGTCAGTTACCGGTGCCACTTTCAGACTTCCTCTTATATACTAATTTCTTATTCTAGCCATTCTTATAACACCACATCTCCCTCTTAGCATTCTCAACCATGCTGCATGCAATTACCTTTCTTTCATTTCTTTTGTGACCCAACATTCTGATCCATACAAAATAGCAGTTCTAACCATTGTTTTATACTTCCCCTTAGGTTTAAGAGGAATGCGGGAGTCGCAGATTGTTCCCGTGGTGGAGTATTAAAAAATTAAGAAATTGTTGAAATTATTTTGTAGTTTTAAATGTGGACCATTTATGGGTGAATTGCCCAAGCAAAAAAATACACGGCAAACCTGAGAACGGTAGTGCAATGTGCTGATTATTAATTTTATATATTTTTTCTCAACAACGTAAGTATTTCTCTACCTTGGCAAAAAAAATCATTGGTATCTACCCTCTAATATACCCAAAAAAAAAAATACAAAGTGTTATTTTATCATCACGGTGACCTGTCCTGAACCCAATTCCGCTCATAACATACCTTCTCCTGCAAATACATTCGTAATATGGATTTAAATTGATTTTGTTATCATTAAATTATAATATATTCGATCAAATAAAACAATTTTTGTTTGTTTATCTTCTTTCTCATGGATTTGACAGGCAGTCAACTTTTGTCTGGAAAAAAGTTATCATTTCAGAGGACAGTAAGTTTTAGTAGAATAGCCACATCAACATTGCGTTGTTACGCCCCTTTCACCTTTTCTCACTCCGGATCAGTCCGGCTTAAGCTCTCGGCGCGAACGCACCGGTCCCAACGTCTTGCGGTTTCCCGCCAAAAAAGTAAGTTTATCATTTCAGTAATATGGGGACAAAAATAGTTTCATTTCGGTGGCTGTTATAACTCGTGCTAGATTTGTTTAATTTGTTTCAAAATTGTGTATTAAATTCGCAGTAAGTACTGTTTTGTTTGAGTAGTGTTCATATTTTTTAAATAATTTTTTTTCGGAGTTAAATGTAGAACTAACCTCTATTTTATCATCTCAGTGTTATCATTTCAGTGGATTCGGTGGACTGTTATACCAATTACAGTCCACCGGAATTAAAAGTATCTCCGAAATGATAAAAACATAAAGTTTTAGAGATCCTGGTGTCAAATACAAAGTCATAGTTTTGTAATGTACCTACTTTTACCTAGAGTGTCGATTAGATTATTTAGGTGTATTTGTTGTGTAATATTTGTGCTTAAGATATATAATATATACATATATCTATGTAGTTAGTACATGTTTACTATACTTTAGATACACATTTGTTCGGCTCAACGAAAATGTGATGAGTGTGTGGGTCACCACAGTGTAGATTATTATACCTACTAATTGTCAACAAAATAATTATTTCGAGGGTTTACCTTCAAATGTAATAATACTAACTGTAATATCTGTATATTAATGATGATATTAAAAAAACTGTGTACTGTCCTGTCTCAGTGTTTATCTAAAATTTGTGGAAATCAAACCTAACAAAGTACGGAACCCTGGCTGGGGGCACGGTTGTTCTTAGCTGTATCATTTCGGTGGATTTATCATTTCGGTGGTAATTTTTATCATTTCGGTGGACACTTTTAATTTCAGTGGACTCTTAAAACTTTATCCTTAAATATTTATGTAAGTTTTGATAATATTTGATGTCCACTCACGCACAATGTTATAAAATAGACTAAAGTATTATTTGTCACTAAAAATATATAGATTGCATTGAAATAAAAAAATCCCACCGAAATGATACATAAAAATCTCTTGTTGAAATTCACCCTTATATTCCATGTATCACAGAAAGCTCCTAACCAGGAAACGGCAAATGATAGAAAAAGTAATTTTCGCAACATTAACTTTTTACGAGTAAATGTGCTGGATTATTTGACATGTTGCCAGTCACTGAAAGTAATTACAAACTCAATCGTATTATCCGCTTCGTTAAACAAATTTTGAATGAAAAAGGCAATCAGTGGCGCCGATTCTGTTGTTCACAAACTAAACTAAATTTAAGTTCATGCATCTTTTTCTTTCTATTTCATTATGAAAAGGACAGAAGATAAATATTAGTTTAGTCCTGTCAAATTAAGATACTCCATAGACAATTTAGACGAGATTAAAAAAATGCCTATTAAACATACGTCAATTTACGTCAGGCGCTGACTAATTTGACAGGACTAAATTAATATTTATCTTCTGTCCTTTTCTTAATGAAATAGAAAGAAAAAGATGCCTGAACTTAAATTTAGTTTAGTTTGTGACACAACAGAATCGGCGCCATTATTTCGTTAAAAAAAAACTCGGATTCACTTAGAGGTCGTCAGCAAACAAAATCCTGGCTCCATGAAAAGGCCCTTTATCTTGACAAAAATTAATTTGAAATGGTTTTAAGAAAGTTTCTGTCCAATACATTTGAGCTTTTAAATTCAATTAGTTTATTTGAACAGGTTTCTGTTTCTCAGATACAAATCAAATCAAAGGTGATTATTTTGTCAAACTTGGGAATCAACGTTATTGATTCTATGTTGAAGAAAGGTTTCATCTCTTGGAGTATTTTTGAAGAGAGGTAGATCATCATTAGATATTTATTTACCTTATACTTTGTTGAATTATGTGTCGATCGATCAGGTTAAGCTACGCTTGCCGCGGTTGGTCTGTGGATGGGTGACGATCTTTACATCATTACCGGTAGTCAGAAGCCCGAAAGTCTGACCAACGGGTATTGTATTACCCAGTAACTGGATTGTGGAGGTCCGATAGGCAGTCGCTCCATGTAAAATACTGGTATTCAGCTGCATCCGGTTAGACTGGAAGCCGACCCCAAATAGTTAGGAAAAGTCTAGGTAGATGATGATGACTTTCCAGGTGGTCCCATTGTCATCAAGTCAGGACCTGATGATTGGATCCTGGAGAAATCGAAGGAACTCTTCAAATACCTATTATAGGCACACCTATAACGATTGGGTTATTTTTTATAGTAACTCGTGCATTTGCTCTCGGATAGCACCATTTGGTGAAGTGGAACTGATAATGGAGACCACAGATGGCCACCGGCAGCCTAATTGCGTAAAACATTTTCTTTCTGATTACAATTCCGAAACTATGCCAACTACAGTTTGAATCGATATCAGTAAACGGAATTGTGTAAATCTATATCATCCCAATTGAGTATAATTGTATAGAGGTGTACCGACTGTCGGGCAGAATTTGTTTGGTGAAAGCGTTTTGTTTCTTCATATAAGAACTATTCGCTTCCAAATAATTTTGCTATAATTAAATTTTGTTTTGATTACAACTGATGGTCTACTACTGCATATAAATAAAAATGTACAATGATTGCCGAAAAATGAAAAACCAATTTATAATACACTTTCTACCAAAAACTACCATAATTGAAATACGTAAGGAAACGTTTTATTTTTCACGTTTTAGTTATCTGTGGCCAACGATAAAATCGTAAAAAAGCAGTGTTGTCAACTTAGTGGGAGTTCCACTAAACTTGGGGGTTTGGACACAGGGGTGGGGTGCTGGTGGACAAAATTTTGCTTTCAGTGGCTGGTGGTTAGACTAATTCAATTTGTAGAAAACAATACAATCAACTACTTTAACTTTGCCTCGAGAAAATATTATATTAACACGATAATGGGCATGTTTTATATTTTGTTTAAACCTTGTGAAAGTGAGAAATAAATCATCGAACTACTGACGTTTTAAGATTTATTTCTTTCAAATGCGGAAACCACTGCCGATTTGAAAGTAAGTAATTTCGAAAAAAATCCCACGGCAACATACTACTAACTTCTTGAGTAATTCATTATTTTATGATATTGTAATAGGATGATGCTAAAAAAAAAGTACTGTGAATAAGTTATGTTTGTGTCCATTCTCAAATCTTAAAACGGACCTCCATAACGGCGATCGAACGTCGCTAATAAGAATAAACATAATATAAAAAAATTGCGCCTTCTAGTGGACTCGGGAGAAAAGTTGGCAACACTGACACTGAGGAATTAGTAAAAGTACTCTGTGGTAAAAGTACTCTACTACTCTGTGGTAATAAAAGTAAATAATGAAAATAGGATACTTTTAAACCATAATATACAAATAATCTTTGTTTGGTTTTACCTTGAATGTTGTTTAAATTAATACTTGTTTTATGTTTTTTAACATACTAAATTGTTTTTACTATTTTCATACAGAAACATAGGATAAATAGTTTCGGAACATTTTTGTTGTGGTTTCTTGTAGAAGGAATGCGTTTGTAAAGTTCTCTGATAGAATAGAGGACAAGGAGGTTTTAGCTGGCTGCACTAAGACTTAGGCTGTTTTGCTCGATAGCGAAAAGCACCTTAGTCTGTTATATGTCAATATAATCATAAAAGTAAGTAACCAAATATATCTAGGAAAAAGTTGTTCGTATCTCATTATTAGATTATTGTAGCTCGTGTAAGTACTTACCCTTGATACCGATGATCATCAAGGATAGAACTATATTAGCTTTCGACCTCCCTGGACATGGGTTTTCGTCGTAGACTGCCGGTACACTTAATCAACAACTCATTGCTATAAGAACGAAACACACAATCTTTGAGAATTCAATGAAGATTTCAATATGTTTTTAATTTTCAGTTATGACTTACAACAAATGGGACTGGTTGAGGATGATTTTGTATATAAAAGAGCATTTCAACTCGGACAGTGTCCTTACTGTCTCACTTTTAAAACTGCAGGAGAATTCTCGGGGTGTTTCACCTACGAAGACATGAATGAACGCAGCATATTACATACATTACTGTTCGCTTCGGCCACTGCTACTGCTGCTCAGCAACTACTTCAGTTTTCAAACTTCTCAAGTACAAACTCAAGATTGTTCAAAAACTGTTGAATCTTCAGTCTTGCATGACAACATAAACATATGTACCTATTATGTAATTGATAACAGTGTAAGCTTTAATATAAAGTTGAATACTTACTAAGCCTTTTTTTAATAAAGACATCAAGTGATTATTATAGTGATACTAATTAGAAAATAGTGGTGTTTAGCTAAATTAACTGTCATTCATTAGGTACTTATAGGTAAATAGAAAGACAAAATATGGTAAACAAAAAAAAACTGGTTTTATTTATATTATTACAACCTATCTGACAATAGCATTTATTCACATTTAGCATAGAATATTTGGTCATGAGGCAAGAATAAATTGGAACTATTTATATTCTATAGATTGGTGGAATTTGGCATCTAATGTCTTCCCATGTACTGCTGGCTAATGCTTCCTGTGAGAACAAGTTAGTTTTTCCTGAATAATAGCGGCAGGCCCAGACGGAGATGGCGGGATAAGCTGGACTCCTTTAATAAAGATAGGTCCTTGGCAGCTCTCGACAGAGAGGGGTGGAAGGAGAGTAGGCCTTTGCCCAGCAGTGGCGCAAGATGTAGTTGAGCCTGACACCTGAAAGATAAAAAAAGAATTTAAGTAAGTAAATCCTCATTATGTTACAACCATCCACAAAGTATTTAAAAGGCTCAAATCTATGTACATATTAGAACAGTAATATACTGCTATAAACACAAATTAGATGCCTACAATTCTATTGATGGATGAAGCATACTTGACTAAAAAGTACCTACACAAAGATACAGCAAGTATTTTTACATATTAGGTAATAGATAAAAAGGAGGATGGGCCTATGATACATATTACACACATTACTAATTGTGATATCAAACAAAACCAATACAATGCTAGAGTATTTTGAAGGGCTCCACATAATAATGTAACAATAAACACTATAAATAAATATTATGGTACTTCCATATTATTATAGTTGAATATTTAGAAAATAACCTTCAAGACTACCTACCATAGTGGTGCTAGGAGACTGATATTGATTTTGAGGATTTACACCGGACATCCTAAGGTTTATGACAGAATACATTTTTATTAATTGACTTAGATATTCTTACTAATAATATTTAACAATAATTGAAAACACATATTTTCAGTTGCCTACCTAACTTACCTACTTTCTTTAATTTAGTTTGTTGTTATAATTGTAAATATTCATCCCCTCGTCTTTTATGAAGCTAAGCTATAGGTACTATGGTCAGTAACAATAGAAAAAGTAATTGTGTCTTGTCATTAGTAGTTGAAGTCATTATATTACCAATGTTTGATGGTGCCCTATGTATCTAGGTATATTATACAATGTAGGTATTCACCAGTAGATACCTGACAAACAATATACAGTTTGTAACATCTTTGAAGATGGTCAGTGGGTCGTCTTAGGAAGATACAACATTTAGGTTAGGTTAGGGTATACCTATAGTGGGCCCATTCAATGTTCAACACTTATAAAGAAAATAATACTGACATTACCTTGAACAATGATGTTTAAAAGTAGGTCTATGTATGGTGTGTATTTTCGTCGAAGTCCTTGGATAGATTTAATCCATCGATTTATATTGCTTCATAGTGTGCTTTATATTTGTTCTTCCTCTTTAGTTATTCCTTTTCCAATGAAGTAAAACCTCGAATGGGTTGCGCTTCTGGCATAATAAGTTAACGTTTGTTATGGTACGAGATACGAATTTGTCTTTCGTTAAAATGCCACCAATATAGGTACCTCGTTTCTGAAATATCATAATAAGCATAATTTAGGTTGTAAGCACTTATATCAGAAGAAAACTTTTACAATTATTTTACTAAATTCACCTCACTGCCTTAATTTTTAAAATACTATTAATATGGTTTTATCATTGAGGTTTTACACTAAATCACATTCACAATTTATCAGGAAGGCTACCACTTACATTTTTTCGAAATAATTATGGGGATTACGCGTTTAAATCCTAAAATATGTAGATCGGAAAATGATTACGACGAGAAGCCTGCCTTCTCTTTCAAACCAACTGCAGTTGGTTTTAATTTGACGTTTGAAGCCAAATCTAGCTTGTCAAAAAAGTTACACAATACGAAAAATTGACTTTTGCCCAGTTTTTCATGACGTATCGTTCACTCTAATAGCGATTCAAACAGAGCCGTTGGCTTCCCCTTCAGACGAGTTTACGCAATACGAAAAGGTTAAAACGAAGCCAATTGGGATCAAAACGAAGCCCACTAGTCTACATCATTTCTCGATAATGCATTACGCAATTAGGTAGCGGAACTAAAAATAATAAGTATTTCACGGGTTGCGATTCGATTACTTTAAAATGGTTGCTAAGCAATTTAAGCTCGTCACAATGCGAATGGTGAAATGGAGCTGATAGTGGAATACCAGAAGAACTCTTCACTCTTTTTTTTAAGTCGGTTTTTTTTTGTTAAAAACTTTTTATCAACTCACACCTACATTCTATGCATAATATGCAGTTTTAATAAACTGAGTAGTGAACATGATTTGGATATTTTCAATGTCCGTGTTTGTTGGTGAAAAGCATGTTTATTTAAAAGTAATTGTTTGATTTTTAGTTTGTATGAGTCTTTTTTTTAGGTTTTATTTTTCTTCATTTATGTTGTAGGTATTTCGTACCCACCTTTTTTGTTGTCTTTTTTGTTTTTTATTTATTTATTTATTTATTTATTTATTTATAGGAGAACCAACAGCTATAACAGAAGCATAACAATCGTTTATGAGACATAAAGCCAATTACAGGTTCTCACGGGTAAAACAGAAAATGTAGTAGAAATCTTAGGATCACTAACAAGCACTATAAAAGGAATACAAATATAAGGTATATAAGCACTATGCATTTTTTAAAAAGTCAGCGTTCAGCCGAGTGCGAGCAGAATAGTTCTTGGTGTTAAATGGGTCAAATGAGAACTCTTTGCAAAGAATATTAAAGTCTTTACTCGCTCGCACCAAGTATGAATTTTGCCTGTAGTTAGAAGAGGAAAAAGGAATGGAAATCGGCGGATTAAATCTAACTGATCTCTGGGGGACATTAAACCGCAGTCTATGCAGGAGATCAGGACAGTCAATCTCGTTAGATATAATTTTTAAAAGAAAAGTGCAATCTGCTAGTCGACGACGATTTATAAGTGGCTGCAGGTGAAATTTCTTGCAAAGATTTATGTAATCATCAGAATGGTATGGTATACGTAGCCTAAAACATAGAAACCGAATAAATCTTTTTTGTATATTCTCAATACGATCAATGTATTTGCCATAGCACGGGTTCCAAATTTGTGACGCATATTCAAGATGGCTTCTCACAAAAGAGCAATAAAGAATCTTAAGGGTTTTGGCTTTCTTGAAACACCCTGCGAGTCTCATAACAAAACCCAATGACTTCGAAGCTTTGGCCACTATTTGTTCAATGTGCACGTCAAATAAGAGTTTGGAGTCATGAAAAACGCCTAGGTCGCGTACACCGTCACATCTCTGTAATAGCTGCCCTTTAAGTTTATATGAAGTAGGGACAGGGACACGTTTCCTACTAAAGGAGATTACTGAACATTTAGCAGGGTTCAAATCAAGTTTGTTCATCAAGCAATAGTCATCCAATCGCAACAGGTCAGATTGGAGAGCATCCATATCATCATCTGATGATATTGCAGAAAATATCTTCATATCATCAGCAAAAGAGAGTAATTTTGACTTGTGGAAACACGAGTCGATGTCGCCCACATAAATGATAAAAAGTAATGGACCCAATAAGGAGCCTTGAGGAACACCACTAGGAGCTGAAACCCAGCTCGACATGTAGTTACTGATAACGACAGCTTGAGATCTGTTTTCAAGGTATGAAATAAACCAACGAAGTAGGTCTCCTCTGATGCCATTGTTAAAAAGCTTTGTTATAAGGATATTGTGGTCAATTCTATCAAAAGCCTTACTGTAATCCGTGTAAACGACATCGACCTGTGCCCCTTTGTCCATTCTGTCCGTTAAAAAGTCATTGAGCAGAGCCAGGTTAGAGACAGTTGAACGGCCCTTAAGAAATCCGTGCTGAGAAGGGCTAAAAGACTGACTCAGCGCTGCGTAAACTTGGTTGTAGACAACCCTCTCCAAAACTTTTGCTAATACGCACAGTTTGGAAATAGGTCTGTAATTAACTACTTCGTTTTTGTGCCCTTTTTTGTGCACCGGGGTTATAAAAGCAGACTTCCAGATTTGGGGAACAGAACGTGAAGAGAGCGATTTTTTAAACAATAGAGATACTGGCAAGGCAATGGTTTTAGCACACCCAATCAGCAATTTAGGCGATAAGTGGTCCGGACCAGCAGATTTAAATGGATCGATTTTACTAATTAGCTCAACTATAACATTTAGGTCAATCTCAATTGAGTGAATATCAGAGGATATATTAGAGTTCGTAGCAGTTTGAGGAGGACAATAATTAGTAGGCACGTCATTGGTAGGATCAAGAAAAGTTGAATAAAAGTGGGAAGAAAATGCATTACAAATAGACTCGGGAGAAGAGATCGTCACATCACCATACCTGAGGAAACTGGGTATTGCATTGGACTTAGATCGCTGCTTTACAAAGCTCCAAAAGCGTTTAGGATTCTTTTCGATGGAGGCTTCTGTATCAGCTAAGTACTTGGTGTAACAATCCGCTTCAAGTTTATTAACTCGCTCACGCAAATGTTTAAAGGTCGCCTCGTCTGAAAGTCTGCCATAAGTCTTAAATTTACGGAGATATTTGAACTTCTCTTTGATCAATCGTTTAAGTGCTGGGGAGTACCAAATAGGGTATGAACTGTGAAAAACTGACTTAGTGGGAACAAACTTATTCTGAATATCCGCTATAGTAGCATAAAAGTAGTTAACGGCGTCATTAAGCGACATGTCAAAAAATACCTTCGTCCAGTCTATAGCAGCTATTTCCCTGTTAATGGCCTCAAAGTCAGCTTTATCGTAAAGGTAACGAATAAAGGGAGCGGGAGTTAAATAGGTGTACTCAGCAAAGTTCACATCAATACAGAGGGCCGGATGATATTTGTCAGCAGGTGATAAAGGCAGCAAACACTCACTTACTGAAACAATTTCATTACATAAAACTAAATCCAGAATCTTACCATACGCATTTAATATTCCATTATATTGATTGAACCCCAAAACACGCAATTCATCTGTTAGCATGTATTCATCGCCATTAGAAATATTCTCAGGTAATAAAATGTTGTTATTTAATTGCCACAAAATTCCACTCAGATTAAAATCCCCAATTACTAGATAGTTATCGGTTGGATTGTTTAGCACTATACTACTTAATCTATGGAGAAAATTGGATAATTGGTCGGAAAAAGAGTAACCACGGTTTTGCTTACATAGATAGATGACGCAAACATTCAACTTTAGGTAATTTCTTGTGTTAGGCTGACGTACACTTAAAGTTACCCACAAGTCTTCTGCCGAGGAGTGAAATAATGGTTGGGGAACCGCAGAAATATACTTACGGACAGCCACCAAGACACCACCTCCACGAGACTGACCTGTGAGACAGTAATCCCGGTCGCGACGCCACACAATAAACTGATCACCAAATAACTCCGAATTTGATATGCCGTCGATTAACCAAGTTTCCGTTAAAACAATAACATCGTATGAACATAGGCATAGTTGGCGAAAGAAGGATTCAGTCTTGGTACGGAGCCCACGAACATTCTGATAATATACATGCAGTTTCTTATTACCGTTCAAAGCCATCGATATTAACACAAGTTGTAGCAACAAAATTATTAGCACGATAACAACCACTTAAGTAACAAGACACTAAAAGACTAACGATACTAACGATTGCACTGTCAATAACAATGTTTACGGATAATAAATACTCATAGTTATAGTAAAATAACAAAATAAAAGCGAACAGTAATCCATTATGTAGGGTAATTAGGCATACACAGTTGATAAACGGCACAAAAAACGCAACAATATCACAGGTAACTGTGCGAAGAAGCAGGCAGTAATTATATTCAGTAATGAGTGCGAGGGAGGTAAGCATAGATTGAGATATTCTAATTAATAGAACAGCGCGATAAGAGAAACATAAGGCCCATTTACGAATACAAAAGCGAGGTGACGAAGCTTTGAGTACGTCAGCGATGCTAAACCTTTTACAAAAATTAAAGCGAAAAATTAGTACACAATTAATAATGAATTTACATTTAGACATATGTTTTAAAATATTATTATGATAAAATGATGATAACCGAAGGATGCGCCACTCTAACTTAGCTTGTTTAAATCATTCTCTTTAGCTATTACGAAAACAGCTGATCCTTCCTGTCTGCGGACATGGATCTTTCCGTGTTTGACCCATACGTGCTTGTACTCTTTCTCCTTTGCTATTGTTCGGGTTTTATTTAGCAACTTTTTGGAATCAGAGTTGAGATGATCATTCACATAAACCCGGTTCGTTTGGCCCAGGAATCCAAGGTCATGGGCGGATAACGTCTTGAAAGAGCGAGCAGCCGCAACAAAGTCCTCCTTGACATATCTGTTCAGAAAGCTGACCACAATTGACTTGTCCTTTGTGTTGAACAATGGAATCCTGGAAATATAGTTGATCTGGGTTTTAGGAAAAGTAAAATTAACCTTTTGGCTGATATTATCCAAGATAGCGAACAGATTTTCGTCCTTTTTTTAGGGGAATGCCCTTAATTTCCACATTGTTTAGCCTTGATCTTTGGTCGCTGGCGGACAACTCCGACTTAATCAAGTCAATGTCAGACTGAAGAGAGCAAACAGACTCCTGTAAATGCTCAAGACCAGCAACTCTAGTCTCAATGCCTGCAAGTTTAGCAGAGAAATCATCCAGCCTTTTACCCTCGAATTCACAACTGACCTTGAGTTCTTTGAGTTCTTCTTTTATGAATTTGACATCATCAGACAGCGTCGGCAGGCCAGCCAGTTGAATCTTGAGCTCACGAATCTCATTTAGGATCGTTTCCAAAGACGCAGGTTCAGGTGTTGGTAGTGGAGACGGGGATGGGGTCACTGACGGTGAGGAAATTCGGCACTTAGGACATTTCCAAGCCGCCCTTCGGTCAGCTCCTAGTTTCCTCCACCCGCCCTCCGTGATGCTAGCGCAGCCAAAATCGAGGTGCCGCTTGCATGCGGTACACTGAACGCCATCGTTAAAGTCCGAGTTGCAGCTGGCACACTTCATCATGGTTGAGTTGAGGTTTGAAACTGCGTAAATGTTGACAACCACTGATCTAACGGCCCGGTCAAGCAAGGTATGTGGATACTTGCGTAGCGATCGCGCGAAGTGCGTAGCGGACGAGCGAATTACGTGCTTGCTTAGTGGGTGATCGCGAGTGAATGAAAAAAATGTTTTAATAATAATAATCGGGATAATCGTGGGTTGGTGCCGCATCACATTAAAATTTCCTAAGTGGCCTCTGCGAGTTGGCTTCCAAAGGATCGGGACCCCATGGTCCCGAGATATGTAAAATAAAACTGGCCAAGTGCGAGTCGGACTCGCACACGAAGGACTCCGTACCACAAGGCAAAATCACCAAAAAAAAAACACGTTTGTTGTATGGGGGCCCCCCTTAAATATTTATTTACCAGGCTTTTGACTACCTTGTGGGTATATATTTTATGTCGTTTTTTATTTTGTTTTTATTGGCAGCGTGCGTTTTGTTTGTGCAGAATAAAAAAAATTTCTTTCTTCTTTCTTTATTTTATTTTTAGTATTTGTTGTTATTGCGGAAACAGAAATAAGTACATAATTTGTGAAAATTTCAACTGTCTCGCTATCGCGGTTCTTGAGATACAGCCTGGTGATAGACAGACGGACGGACGGACAGACAGCGAAGTCTTAGTAATAGGGTCCCGTATTTACCTTTTGGGTACGGAACCCTAAAAAATAATAATAACTTTGTGGCATAGACCCATAGAAACCTTAACCTAGTAGATACACATTTCATAAAATTTTATACATAATTTGCCACATGACTCGCCCTACCTACACAAGACCCACTGATTCTGGAAGGGACAGTATACAAGTGTTTATCAGTGGAAACTTGTAAATGGCTTTCAATTGCATATTGTTTAATTATATTAGCTGTAAGTTTCCCGAACAGAATAATATAAAATAAATAAACATTCTCTGTTCTATTCTAAATCAATTAAAATTTTCTGGTCTCTCGATTAATCACTAAACGGAGTCGCCGACCATTAATCTTATAATTCTCTTCCAAGTTCTCAATTTCTCACTCTTCATTTAATTAAATTGACTGTTCTTCTATTTCATTATCTCGTTTCTTTGGCTTGACAGTTCACTGGGAGCCAAAAATATTTCTAACTTAGACAATGTTTATTTCTTTTACTGAGACGCTTCGGAATTATCAGTTAATTAACTTGAAGAATTTTTGTTATTAATAAACTTTGTTTATCACTATGAGCAGTAGTAATTGCCGTGACTAACGAGTTGTAGGTAGTTTCAAATCCAGACAGACGCTTTACTTTGTGTAAATTATTTCATCACCACTGCTATAAAAACGATGAAGGAGAACATCGTGAGGAAACCGGCATGTTCTACAACCAAAAAATCGAAGACATGTGACATCTACCAACCCGCACTGGGCTCGTGTGGTGGATTACGACCCACTCCTTCTCACCGAGAGGAGGCCTGTGTCCCAGCAATGGGAACATTATAGGCTGAATATGCTATTTAACACTTGACTTATCCTATAACATTATAAATTACCGTAGGTACTATTTTTTTTGGTCAACCGACATAATTAAATTTAGCCTTGATGCAAAATATAATCAAAATCTTTTGTAGTAGCGTCATATAAAAAAAAAACTGGCCAAGTGTGAGTCGGACTCGCACACGAAGGGTTCCGTACCACAAGGCAAAAACGCCGAAAAAACACGTTTGTTGTATGGGACCCCCCTTAAATATTTATTTTATTTTGTTTTTAGTATTTGTTGTTATAGCGGCAACAGAAATACATAATTTGTGAAAACTTCAACTGTCTAGCTATCGCGGTTCTTGAGATACAGCCTGGTGACAGACAGACGGACGGACGGACGGACGGACGGACGGACGGACGGACAGACAGCGAAGTCTTAGTAATAGAATAGAATAGAATAGAATTTATTTCCAAAGTAAGTGTTACATTGCATACCACAACTTTAAACTAAGTATTAATCATAATAATATACAAGTTAGTGAGTTTTCAAATATGTATACGCATTCTTAAAAATTAATCATCCTTAATCAGTATGTAAGCATTTCGTACGCTAAAAAAATATCTGATGTTACAACTATGATTGAGCAAATAAACTAATTGGCGGTATACAGATAAAAATAGGGTTCCGTTTTCACCCTTTGGGTACGGAACCCTAATTAGATCCAATAAAGCTCAGTCAAAGTTCATTATCTTAAAGAAAGTTCGACGAAACGACTTCAGACCAACATCATTCGTTTCAAAATGATTTTAAAACAAAGCCTAGTTTAGCCGCTTCTTTTGTCCGTTCGCGTTAGTAACTTTCGTTGACATAATCAGCTTACAATTCTAATTTAAGGCTCAATCTAGTTTACCTATGTAGTCCTCCAGTTTGTATTTCTCCAAGGCAACCAATTAGCGCACAAGTTTATTGTGTGCGCAGACACATTCTCACTCGGGTGGTAACTCTCTCTTCCCTCACTCTCATAGTCCGATGGAACGGCAGTTTGACAGGACCGGTGAGAGATCAGGCGCAGGACCAGGTGCATAACGCGCTTTCGGAACCATGGGGGTATTACATCACCAACTTCCAAACTCCGGGCTGTTACTAAGAAATTTCTAATGGAAAAATCCAGTAACACTTTGCCCTTAATTTTGATATTTCACTCGATGGTATTAGAAGAAAAAAAAAAATTCGAACTCCACAATATGGCACCCTAAATCCGCCATTTTACTTTGTTTTTGATTTTAATGTAGCCAGTGACACTCGCGCTACCAAGACAAATCTAAAGACGTATAATTTATCCAAATCCGTTCATTCGTTTAGAAGTTACGAGGGAACAAAGAAACGGACATACATACATACATACAGGTCAAACACATAACCCTCCTTTTGGGCTTCGCCGCAGTCGGGTAAAAAAGAGTATGCAAAGCTATTGTAAGACTCTATTATTTTGATTTCAAGACAAAACACCAAAATCTACTTGAACTTAAAAGCTGCTCTAATCGCTCAAGGCTTTAAGTCTTTTACAAATCAAAATTAATTTACAAATTACTGTGTAAAAGTTGATTAAAATTCAAAACAACAATCTAGCCAAACGTTTGGATTACAAACTTATGATTAGTATCAACATGTTTATTCATCAAGCTGCTTTAAGTTTCTTTGGAGCTACATAATTTATGCAAATAAAATAGACAAGACTGATTAATATGAATACTAGAATCAGAAAGCTTATAAATAGGGTTAGAACTAGTTCTAATTCTAGGTATTGCACCCAGGACATGTTGGCGGCGGGCGCGCGCAGATGTCTCGCGCCGCCGTGACGCAGCACGTACTCCGTCCACCACACGGCACGCTCCAGTGGACGCATTGGCTGATCATACATGAGAGCACAAAGTTTAGCAATGTTTTGACGATACCTGAAATCACACTAATATTATAAAGGCGAAAGTTTGTGAGTGTGTGTGTGTGTTTATATGTTTGTTACTTCATCACGCTCAAACGGCGGCACCGATTTTGATAAAATTTTGTAGGGGGTTAGCTGACACCCTGGATTAACATATAGGCTACTTTACATCCCAATATTACCACGGGATCGACACTTATGCGGGTATGTCACATCCGCCAACCAGGCCTGCGTGGTGGATTATGCCCCACTCCCACTCACAGAGGTCTGTGCCC
The DNA here is from genome assembly GCA_951800025.1 of Oligia strigilis. NCBI lineage: Eukaryota > Metazoa > Arthropoda > Insecta > Lepidoptera > Noctuidae > Oligia > Oligia strigilis. The sequence goes on along the minus strand of OX637564.1, from coordinate 10,688,895 downwards.
AGCCGTGGGAATATTATAGGCTGATTATATACACTCGAGAGCAATGAATTAGGGTCACATAAAGATACCTGAGAGACTCGGAAACTAAGAATGCTAGCTTAGTGAAATAAATTGTGCTTAATAGACAAATTTAGCAAATACCAATGTTTGGTATTTGCTAAACGAACCGATTAAAGAATATCATACGGTGGAAAAGTGGGAATGGAGACCTTTGCCCTGAAGTGGGATAACACAGGCATATAATAATACGAAACATACCTTTCGTTTCCAATAACACTAGTGATAGCATTCTTAAACTGTTCCTCATCAAGTGTTTCCAAATCCATTTTGATTCCAATCTTGTGATGTTCATATCTTTCTACATTATTCCACTGGTCTCCAAACATTGGCACACCAACCAGAGGTACTCCTGCTGTGATAGCCTCGTCCGTTGATTGGAGACCTCCTTGTGTTATGAACAGCTTTACGTTCGGGAGCCCTAAAAATGAGATAAATAAAAAAAGTATGACTGCTGAAGTAAAACGTTTGTTCATTGATATTTTTGGATCATTTGAAATTAAAACCGGTGTAAGAGACACCGACACGCAAACTGTTACCATGCATACTTTTACTGTCATCATGATGACTGAAATGATGATTTCAGTTAAAAGACGTCTCATCATCATCATTTCAGCCGAAAGACGTCTACTGCTGGACATATGCCTCCCCCAAGCACCTCCACTTCGACTGGTTGTGTTGGACTGGGTGCTTCTCGCATCCAACGGGTTCCTGCAGCCTTCACAAGGTCGTCGGTCCACCTTGTGGGAGCCCTTCCACCGCTACTTCTTCCGGTACGCGGTCGCCACCCCATACCTTTCGGCCCCATCGGCCGTCTGTTCTGTGCTTGCCCACTGCCACTTAAGTTTGGCAATTCTTCGGGCTATATCGATTTCCTTGGTTCTCCTGCGATCTCTTCATTTCTGATTCGGTCACGTAGCGAAACACCAAGCATAGCCCTCTCCATTTCCCTTTGGGTGACTTTTAGCCTTCTAATAAGGCCCATTGTGAGTGATCACGCTTCAGTGCCATAGATTATCACTGGCAACACACGCTGGTCAAAGACTTTCGTCTTGAGACACTGCGGTATGTGGGACGAGAAGATATTGCGTAGCTTCACGAACGATGCCCAGTCGAATCGATTTCGACGATTGACCTCTTTCTCGAAGTTGGACCTACCTAACTGGACAGTTTTTCATAGCTAAACATACTCGTCCACGACATCGAGAAAGAATTATGTTGTTTTAACGTTACTATAACGACTTATGTCTTCACGCAGAGCAGACATTTTAGGTCGGTTATTTAAAAAAATATGCTGTTTTATTAAACAGAATTTATGGTAACAATTAAATCAGAACAAAACAATGAGAGCAGTGGTGGCCCAGTGGTAACTGCCGCGACTTACGACTTGCAGGTAGTAGGTTCGAACCCAGACAGGCGCTTTACTTTGTGTAAATTATTTCATCGCCACTGCTCTCAAAACGGTGAAGGAAAACATCGTGAGGAAACCGGCATGCCCTAGAACCAAAAATTCGAAGACATGTGTCATCTACCAACCCGCACTGGGCCCGCATGGTGGATTATGGCCCACTCCCTCTCGCAGAGAGGAAGCCTGTGTCCCAGCAGTGGGAACATTATAGGCTGATTATGCTATGGTAACAATTTGCGCGTCATGTACTCTAATTAATCATCTTTACATTGTTTTTTTATTTTTAAGCCTTGCCAAGGTTAAATCTTGAATAATTTTAAGGTAAAATGAACGTATGTACCTACCTACTTTATTTCCATCAAATATTTGAACAAGAAATAACTTAAAAAATCGGCCGTTACCTAAGACTAAAGAATCAGAATCCATACTAATATTATAAATGCGGAAATAAGTCGGCCTGTCTTTTATACCTTTTCAAACTTAAACAGCTAAACGGATGAAAGTCACATAGAACTTAGAATAGGCACTTTTTATCCCGGCAGTACCGTGGGATAATTTCCGACAGCCACGCGAACGAAGCCGCGGGAAAATATCTAGTATACTAAAAGCTTACGAAGCAGATCCGATTGCGGCAGCCATTTTGATATTCTGATTATTATCAGAAAGACCAGACAGTTGATCTTCATTCCACTTCAACAGAACGTCGTACGGTAGCTCAGAGAACACTTTAAGCATTTTCTTTAAACCCTCTGAAGCCAATCGATCCGTATTCACATTTGTACCGAAACTTGTATAAATAACTCCATTTTTGGAAGCGTCTAAGTAAGATTTGAGGTCCTGAAATAAATAATGAACAGAGATTAGCTTATCCTATCGTATATTCTTTGTTCGTTTCTTTCGTTTAGAAGTAATGTCATCAATAAGTTGCAAGAAATATAATCCAAATGCCATTATTTCTGTATTTGTAGGTAATAGTGCGAATGTAAAAATAGATGACATCACTGAGAGTGTCACTGAAATCCTAAAAATTAATTGTCAGAAAATAATATTGTGTGCTTTCCCATACTTTGAGTACTTATCAAGTAGACAAAATCATTATATACATATGTTAAATAACCACATGCATTTATTAGTTAATCACTATAGTGACAAACTTATATTTTTTGACACCAACATTTTTGTTGAGTATTTAAAATCGACTAGGGGTACAGCGTATCTGCCTATTAGTTTTAGACGTCAAATAGCATGGCTATTAGCTTTTATTATTAACTCAGACATAAGTAGTATGTCGAAGTCTGATGTAATTAGCACCACAAAAATTAGTAATAATACTAATATTAAGGTGGTCAGCCACAATAATTTAAACTAGGCAGTAGGACAACAGAAGGTACCATTAACAATATTATTAATCTCACCTACAACAAGGTATCTTCTAGCGCTCAATTAGTTAATTGTAAAAAAGGGGCTAAGCAGAATTCCTTGAAATTGTTTCATCAAAATATTCAAGGCTTTTCTTCCAAAATATTAGAAATTGAATTGTTTTTAGAAAAAACAATGTTTGATATTATTTGTTTTACTGAACACTGGTTGAAAGATTATGAAATGCTGATTAATTATGAGAACTATAGTGTAGGCAGTTGCTTTAACCGAAAATCCATGCTGCGTGGTGGTTCATTAATCTTAATTAAAAATTGTGTAAAATATAAGACTCGTAAAGACATAGTGGAACTATCGGTGGAACATAGCATCGAACTGTCCTGTGTTGAGCTAGATAAGCATTTTATAGTGTGCGTTTACAGACCTCCAAACTATCAAAACTACTCTATGTTTGAGTCAGTAATGGAAGATGTCTTGGGAAAACTTGCAAGTGGTAATAAATCAGTAATTATTTGTGGTGACTTTAATGTAAATATTTTGGAAAATAATTCAAATAGCAGTAGATTGTTAAGCCTCTTTAAATCATTCAATCTGTCAAATGTGTTTTTGGAACCAACGCGAATAACTACGGCTACTGCTACATGTATTGATAATGTTTTTTGTTGCTGTGAATATTTAGATAAAGCCATTGTAAATTATCTCCCTTCGGATCACAGTGGTCAAACCGTGTCTTTTGAATCCAACACACCGATAAAAAAAGTGCAGATTCAAACTAGACCAATAACATCGAGTAATTTGAATAAGTTTAATAACACTTTAATTAGCAAGCTAAATGCTCAGGGTCTAAGTATGACTAATGGTAATATTTTGTATGAAGAATTCTTTTCATTAGTGCAAACAGAGTTCAATAATTCCTTTAAGAAGAAATCTAAAACTATTTGCCCTATGTTTTTATTCAGTGACTGGGCAACTAAAGGGATCAGGAAAAGTAGGGAAAGGTTATTTGAACTGTATGGCCTTAAGCCGTATATTAACACGGATACTTTTAATAAGTATGTTGCTACTTATTCTAAAATTTTTAAAAATATCTGCAAAGCAGCTAAAGCTTCTTTCATTAGTAACAAGGTTAAATCAGCAGACAATAAAATAAAGACAGTTTGGAAAATTATAAACAATGAAACGAACAGGAACAAAAAACATAATACTGATTACGCACTGGACACTTCCCGCGGTCTCATTAGCGATAACATCGATGTTGCTCAGGAATTTGCAACTTTCTTTACCAATATCCCAATTAAAACTACAGAAACTTTAAATTCCTCGCCCGCACTAGCTATTGAATTATTAAGAGCGAATGTCTCAGCCTGTCCTGTGGAATTTAAATTTAAACATATAAACCCCATAGTCATTATAAAGGCATTTAAGCAACTTAAGATTAAAATTACTGAAGATCTGTGGGGCATGTCTACTAAAGTTTGTCAATCCATTATCGAGACAGTTGCATCCTATTTAGCTTTAATATTTAATTTGTGTGTAGATCAAGGGGTTTTCCCGGATTTAATGAAGTTCAGTAAAGTTATTCCACTTTTCAAATCTGGGGACAGCAAAGACACTAATAATTATAGACCTGTATCGGTTTTGCCGGTTTTTAGCAAAGTGTTTGAAAAAGTAATGTTAAATCAAATGCTCAATCATTTCAATCGTAATAACATCCTACACGATCAACAGTATGGTTTCACCAAAGGACGTTGTACAACTGACGCCGGTGTCACCTTATTAAAACACATCTTTAACGCATGGGAAGAGGCACAAGATGCAATAGGCATTTTTTGCGACCTATCCAAGGCATTTGATTGCGTTAATTACGATACACTGCTCTTGAAACTTGAGCATTACGGACTAGGTAAACTTGCTCTTAGCTTAATAAAATCGTATTTAAATGATAGATTTCAGCAAGTTCAAATTAACGGTGAGAATTCATCGGGCTTAAAAGTCAAAATGGGTGTACCGCAGGGCTCAATATTGGGGCCATTCCTATTTTTAGTATATATAAATGATTTACCTCATTTACTGAAAAACCGACCACAAATGGTGTTATTTGCTGATGACACATCACTGATTTTTAAAGTAAGCAGACGTGCACAGGATCTTGACGACGTAAATAACACTATGCTTATGGTTCATAATTGGTTTACTGTAAATAATTTGGTATTAAATGAGAAAAAAACTAAATGCATTAGATTCGCTTTACCGAATGTTAGGAGTAGTGAATGTCATGTTGTATTGAATAAGGAGATACTTGAATTCGTCGAAAATACGGTTTTCCTGGGGATCACGCTTGACTCAAAGCTGCAGTGGGGTCCGCACTTAACATCACTGGCAGGGCGGCTAAGTTCAGCCGCTTACGCTGTTTGGAAAATTCGCCAATTAACAGACGTGGAGACCGCGAGACTGGTTTATTTTAGTTACTTTCATAGCATCATGTCTTACGGCATTTTGTTGTGGGGACGGGCTGCAGATATTGATTCTATCTTCATTCTGCAAAAGAGAGCTGTCAGAGCCATCTACAAGCTCAGCAGACGCGAATCTCTACGGGAACTGTTTAAAAAAATTAACATCATGACGGTTCCTTGTCAATATATGAAAACATTATGTACGTTCGAAAAAATCTACACCTTTTTAGTAAGATAAGTGACAGGCATAATTTTAACACTAGAAATAGGGACAAATTAGATCAACCGCGTTTCAGATTGTCTAAAGTAAAAACTTCTTTTTTGGGTTACTGTGTAAAATGTTATAATAAAATACCACTCGATATTCATCAATTGAATGAGAAGAAATTTAAAACATGCATTAAACGCACACTATGTAGACAAGCATATTACAAGTTGGATGATTATATCGTAGATAAAAATGCTTGGCTTAATGCTGGTCCTGCTTCACAGACACTTGGTCTCACTAGTTAAAATTTCAATATTTGGAAGAGGTGCTTCCCTTTTTCTTTTTTTTGTGTTTCTGTCATTACGAACATAACTTTTTAAATTTATTCACTCAAGTTTTAATTGTTGAATACTTCAATATTAAATATCTCTTCCTGTTTGGTAGGTAATAAAATTCTATTTATCTCTTAAATAAATTGCAAACTGTAGTTTTGTATAATTTAGAAGCATTTTTTTTTTAAACTTTGTAAATGTAAGAACCATGTTTCCTTTTATTATGATTTTTTGATGTTGACTTGAAAGAGCATGGCAGTTGAGAACGTGTCATGCTCACTTAAATGTCTCACCGATGGTGGCGCGTGTGTTGGATCATTCGGTTCCCTACAAAATGGTTGAGCTGGATGGTGCTGATCCACGCGTCATGTTCGTGAACGGGCGCCGTCGGTTGAGACTGGTCATCTCTTAACTGCCAAGGCTTATTTTTAATCTTATGTCTTGAATTTTTTCTTCATTTCTGTCTTTTTTACATTGTTCTCACATATAGAAGCAACAAGAATAATGTATCCAGGATTTTGTAATATCTTGATTTAAAAGAGTGTCCATGGAGTTTCTTGCCCGTTCTTCTCCATAGAGATCTACGCTTTGGAATGGGTAACTAGCTTCAACTTTCTGACTAACTGACAGACTATTTAATTTTGACAATTCAAAAGTGCCTGTACAAGGTTTAATTGAAATAAATGATTTGAGTTTGAGTTTGAGTTTGAGTATATGTATGCGAAGTTCTTCGCTGTGCAGTGGAACACTATTAATTAATCATAATATCTCGTCTGATTTCCCTGAAAAGATAGGCAGAGGCACCTATGAGGCTACCATTTCACCAGTTATGTTTAATTTATTATTTATTTATTTATTCTTTAATTATAACGGTTTACAACCAATTTCAGTAATTAAAGTCACTTTACACATACACATAAAAGCAAGCCAGCACAGCATGTAGATCAGGCGCGTCGCTAGTGCCACGGAGCGTCTTACAGGCTATAGTGAGCTGATCTTTTGCTCGCCTATTAGGGGGTAACAATATTAAACACGTATATTTTATTTTATTGCAGCACTCGCACTTACCGCTGGTTACTCCTTAATAGGTTTCTGATGTAAACCACCAGTACAAACTACACTTGGAGGAACAGGTCGAATACCTTCAAACACTGGATGAACATTCAGGAATAACATATGCATATTCTTATACAATTCTGACAGACTTGGTGTATCTATTCCTAACTGTTTTCTAATCACCTCAGTTTCAACATCTTCATAATTTTCCGACATACCTACTATAGAATATATAAAAATTAAATATTTCCATAATTCTCTCCCATTTTGTAAGATTGTTCGATCTTTGTCTAAAAATGTTTGGGTACAACAAGGGATGGTTGGGTGCACCAATACCTTCTCAATTTCCAGGTATAGCTCCCAATGAACTCATTTGGATAACAGGAACTTTGTATAGGAATATAAAAGTGCTGGTCTAACACAAGCTTCTAAAATCAATAAATCAAACTTCTTTGTTTTGTCTTTAATCAACTGTTGTATTTCATCTGTTTCCAATTGTTGCGTTACTATGTCTAATATAGTTGGATATTATGTTTCAATTTGTTCTTTCAAATCATTTTTATTTCCCGTTCCTATTTTCTTCAACAGTTTCTCTGACCATACCTTGTATGAAAGATCGTGGACGTCAATTTCTGTGATGTTAGACGGCGTATGTCCTTTCGGGAAAGCAGGGTCTGTTGTAATAATAGTGACGTCATGTCCTCGCTTAGCTAGCTCCTGAGTCAAAGGACGGAATACCACTTGGTGACTGATGGACGGTGTAGGGAATATAGCCAAAATTCTTGCTGCATCGTTTACACTTAATAGAACACTCACTATACACAAAACTATCGACATCTTTACAGTTTGACTGCAACTTGGCAACTGACAGTAAAAGTGATTTTACATTTTATAATTCCTTAAACATCAAATAATATCCATATTTTATTCTTGTGTTCATAAAAAAGAATACAATTTTTATTCATGGTTGATTTAAAAGGTCACCGTATCATGCGTGCTAAAAACTTTGATATATTATGTATGTATTTGTGAACACTTTTATAAAAGTCAGTAAGTTTTATAAGAGGGGCCCGTGGCGAAATAATAACAGCCGCACAGGTCGATCGATCTGGTTTAGCTACGCTTGCCGCGGTTGGTCTGTGGGTGGGTGACCATTATTACATACCGAGACCCCTCCGTGCCTCGGAAAGCACGTTAAGCCGTTGGTCCCAGCTATCATTCGTGGATCTTTGACGTCGTTACGGGTAGTGAGAAGCCTGAAAGTCTGACAACTAGACAAGGGATATCGTAAAATTATGAATTACTAGCTTCTGCCCGCGACTTCGTCCGCGTGAAATTTCACCCTCTTACGGGTGGAATTTCGAAAAACCCTTTCTTAGTGGATACCTACTCTTCACAAAGAACACACCCTCCAAATTTCATGTCTCTAGGAGCAGCGGTTTAGACTGTGCGTTGATATATCAACAATCAGTCAGTTTATCATTTTATATATATAGAAGATAATATGGCGAAGACAGTCCGTGTTTTTCTTTTTTTCGCTGCACTACGTAGGTACGATTAAAGAGATTGGGATTGGATTTGGATTGGATTGATTGGTATTTTAGCACAGACAAAGAAAAATAACTGAAAAAAATGTTTCACTAATGGGATTTGATACGATCGGGGGGCACGGCAGTGCCCCCGCCAAGTCGAGCGCGAAGCAAAACACTGCCGTACCATCTTTACAGGAACCATTTCGCCGCATTTTCAGGCCCCTATTTGAGAACCTCTGGATAAGACCAGAACGCAGAAATTTTCGTCATCCAGTAAGCTATAATCACATACTTATAATCCAAAATTTCAAGTCTGTAGGTTATTTAGTTCCGAAGTTAAGCGAAAGCAAAGTTTCGCATTTACGACACTCACTCACTCACTAATCATCAAAATAGAACTAGTACTTCCCATAAACTCAGAGTGCTGAAATTTGGTACAGAGTTAGGGTTTAATGGCCACATAAAGGGAAAACTATAAAAATTAGGATAATCGAAGATCTGGAGTACCTGGTGACCCTGATTAGAAAACACAAGAGCCCAACCAAACTATTAGAGATCGACATACCGCCTTTACAAAAAATATTTAACTTGGTGGGCCGCTTCATTTGATGTGAAAAATCGAAGGTCTGAAGTATCTGATGAAGAACCCTCAGCTGGTCTCAGCTGTATTAGAGATATGGTAATGCCATTGGTATTACTACGATGAATAAATAAAAATCGACTGTCATTGCAAAAATCTAGCGTAGTGGGACACATCTTCTAATTTAATCTAGCCTATAGTGTCCCACTGCTGGGCGAATGCCTCCCCTTCTGCTTTTAATACGCATATAAATTTAAAGGAAAACTCTGGATAAGACTAGACTGGCTTTTATACTTATACTAACAAGTTTATAAGAAGAAATAGTCGAACGATTAACTTTATTATACTCGAACATTACACAAATTAAATAAACAAAGGAGGATGGGCAAAAATGTATGGAAGCTGGTACCAGAAAAACATGGCAACCAAACAAAATAATTTATATCGTCACTAGAAAGGCAAAAGTACTAAACTGCAAAAAGGGCATTTTACAGGAGAGCGGTTTAAACTTTTTTTAAATACTAAATCAGGCATATCTTTTTTTCTAGCATTCCAATTTAAATATGCTGAAGGCAAAAAATCATTGTTATATTATTATCTATGTGTTAAAGTTGACATATTGCCTATTATTACTGTATTTCCGAAGATAGTGTCGCTTTAGTATAAATGCTCTGTCCACTTCGTAAGGCAATAATACTTATCTTCATAAAAATATTCAGGTACAGTAAAGCATAAACACTATTCAATAAATCCATTGAAATTTAAGAACGCAAAAACAACTAACATGCATTCCAGACTAATACATTCTTAGTCATTATTACTTATACGTAATAATTAAGTGTAAAGATCTAAAACAATTTGACTTATTGCCTTTTAGTCGTATATTTGCTACTTACCTACTTCTATCAACTCTCATCATCATCATCATTTCAGCCGAAAGACGTCCACTGCTGGACATAGGCCTCCCCCAAGCACTTCCACTTCGACCGGTTCTGTGCTTCTCGCATCCAACGGGTTCCTGCGGCCTTCACAAGGTCGTCGGTCCACCTTGTGGGAGGCCTTCCAACGCTAGGTCTTCCGGTACGTGGTCGCCACTCCAGAACCTTTCGGCCCCATCGGCCATCTGTTCTGCGAGCAATGTGCCCTGCCCACTGCCACTTATGTTTGGCAATTCTTCGGGCTATGTCGGTTACCTTGGTTCTCCTGCAGATCTCCTCATTCCTGATTGGATCACGCAGGGTAACTCCAAGCATAGCCCTCTTTGGGTGACTTTTAACCTTCTTATAAGGCCCATTGTGAGCGACCACGTTTCAGTGCCATAAGTCATCACTGGCAACACGCACTGGTCAAAGACTTTCGTCTTGAGACACTGCGGTATGTGGGACGAGAAGATATTGCGTAGCTTCCCGAACGCTGCCCAGCCGAGTCGGATTCGACGATTGACCTCTTTCTCGAAGTTAGACCTACGTAACTTGACAGTTTGTCCTAGGTAAACATACTCGTCCACGACTTCGAGTGTAGCGTCTCCGATCTTTATGGGAGTGGGTGTTACATGGGCATTTGACATGACCTTCGTTTTGTCCATGTTCATTTTAAGACCCACTCTTTCGGAGGCTCTACTGAGGTCATCGAGCATTGTACTGAGGTCCTCTATAGTCTCAGCCATGACTACGATATCGTCGGCAAACCGAAGGTGAGTTATGTACTCGCCGTTGATGTTGATGCCAGCCCCTTTCCAGTGCAGCGGTGAACAGTTTCGGAGAGATAACGTCTCCCTGTCTTACACCTCGCTGCAAAAGGATAGGTTTCGAGGTCTGATCCTGGAGTCGGACTGACATAGTGGCGTTTTCGTAAAACACTTCAGCACCTCAATGTACTGATAGTCGATCTGGCACTGTTGAAGAGACTGCAGCACAGCCCATGTCTCGATCGAATCAAAGGCTTTCTCGTAGTCCACGAACGCTAAGCAGAGAGGCAGGTTATATTCTTCGGTCTTCTGTATAACCTGTCGCAGCGTATGTATGTGGTCTACGGTGCTAAAGCCTTTACGGAATCCGGCTTGTTCGGGAGGCTGGAAGTCGTCAAACCTGCGCGCTAGACGGTTCGTGATTACTCTCGAAAACAGCTTGTAGACATGGCTCAGGAGTGAGATGGGACTATAATTCTTAAGAAGGGCATTGTCTCCCTTCTTAAAGAAAAGTATCACCACACCTCTGCTCCATGCCTGTGGTGTTTTGCCCTCGAGTATGACGGAACCAAACAGCTTCTGAAGGGCCTTAAGAACGGATTTTCCGACGGCCTTCAGCAACTCGGCCGTAATTCCGTCATCACCCGGCGCCCTGTTGTTTTTGAGCTGCTTCAGAGCCATCCTAATCTCGTACAGGCTGACGTCCGGGATGTCTTCGGTATAGTGCCGGGTAAATCTAGCTCTCGGGTCGTTTGCCAGATTCATAACGGGGTTACTTGTTGACGTGTATCAACTCTAACAATCTAAATCTCAATAAATAAAACAAAGTCAATAATAATAATAGTTACACTATTTATAACGGCTAATAACGACTGGACTGATTTTGATGATCTTTGATTTGTTGAATTTGTCTCCGACCCGAATAATAGTTTTTTTTGTTGTTGTAATGATTGTAGTAGTACTAGTGTTACAGTGTTGTGTAGGGTAGGGTAGCTTAGCTTAGCGTACAGTAGAGCAGCGTAGCCAAGAGTAGCGTAGAGTAGGGAAGCGTAGTGTAACGTACGTAGTGCAGGTTAGGGTAGTGTAGTAATTTATATTCGAGGCGGTACGAAGTTCACCGGGTCAGCTAGTGATTGTATACTTACTGAACAATTGCAGCGATTGCAGCAAAAACAAGGAAAATAAACTTATGTTCTACACGGAAAATCAACTTTTATTGAAGCTTTTGACAAATTATTATCATTATTATGACAATTTTCTGGTGTACATGTAGAAGTCTTCACTTTTTTTGTCTTCTATAACTTTTCCACTTTTAGTTGTGTACCTATTGTTTTCCACTGTTCATTTGATTGCTCCTAACTTTCCTCTTGCTAATTTTTCGCTCTCCTTTTTCTAGCTCTGTGTTCTCTTTAGTGTCATCTAACACAATTTTTGCTGATATTTTTTTTCTATTTTTATTCTTTTTTTTTGTTTACGTTTTTTGGTAATTTTAATTTGGAAATCGACTGAAGCGCCAATGACTATGCGCAACGCTTCAAACGTATGATCCTTAAATGTTACATACCATAACAAAATCCAGAAAAATACAGCTGCAATAACTGTCAATTTATCATTAATAATATTTTTACTGGAGGAAACCGGCATGTCCTAGAACCAAAAATTCGAAGACCTGTGACATCCACCAACCCGCACTGGGCCCGCGTGGTGGATTACGGCCCAACTCCCTCTCATTGAGAGGAGGCCAGTGTTCCAGTAGTGGGAACATTATAGGCTGATGATGATGATGATGATTTTTACTGGTTTCAATACTAATGTACCACCACAGTTTTCTTGGAGTAAAATTTTTATAGCTAAAATACTTTTTCATCAAGAAAGTAAAACGTCAAATACGCCTAATAATCACCACACAATGTAGATAATTGTAGCAAAGGTACTAAAAAGATTTTCATTTAAAAATGTCGAAGGGCAAAAGTACTAAAGCGTTAAGTCCATAAATTTTTACGTAAGGCAAATTTACTAAGCGACCCCATTAGTTACAAATTACGCATTTTAGGTTTCTCAACAAGGGTCGACAGGCAGATGGCAATAAGAAAAAAAAACTAACCAACATTATCAATAAAAGTCATATAAATTCCTTTAGGTAAGTAAAAAAGACGTATCGAAAAAAAACAAAAATGTCACTGCTAAAGCGCCAGTAACTTTTTAAGTATTGCTCAAATTGATAGGAGACCAAGACCAGTGTGTAGAGAAAAAAAAACCGAATCCAACCATATATAAAACTCATTTTAGCTAAAATGGCGCTTTAGTACTTTTGCCTTTCCGGTGACGATATACAGTTTTAAAGGTCTAATTAGATAGAGCAATAGTCGTTAGGGGGGATAGTCTCAGTTCGCTGTCCGTTCAGAGATATACAACCTTTAAAGGTTAGGTTATCGTTAGGTTAGGTCATAAGTAACAATAAAACACTCTTGCTTTATCGTGACGTGCTTGAATTTTATCTACCTTTTTTTACCCCGTTTTTCCATTTATACTACGCTGGGGGTCGCGGGAACGTACAATCCTTCCGCAGCGCCCTAACCTAACCTTAACCTAACCTACATAATGTTAAAGGTTGTATATCTCTGAACGGACAGCGAACTGCGACTATCCTCCTTAACAACTATTGTTCTTCATAATTAGACCTTTCAATCTGTATATAAATTATTTTGATTGGATGTAATTAGTTTTCAACGCCCTAACCTAACCTAAACCTAACATAAATGTATAATGCCAAAGGTTGTATATCTCTGAACGGACAGCTAACTGGGACTATCCCCATAACAACTATTGTTCCACATAAATAGACCTTTCAATCTGTATATAAATTATTTTGTTTAGATGTAATTAGTTTTCGGGTACCAAAACGCCCAAACCTAACCTAACATAAATGAATAGTGTTGAAGGTTGTATATCTCTGAACAGACAGTGAACTGGGACTATCCCCCATAAAAACTATTGTTCTACATTTCAATCTGTATATAAATTATTTTGTTTAGATGTAATTAGTTTTCGGGTACCAAAACGCCCTAACCTAACCTAACATAAACCTAACATAAAAGTATAGTGTTAAAGGTTGTATATCTCTGAACGGACAGCGAACTGGGACTATCCCCTATAACAACTATTGCTCTACATAATTAGACCTTTCAATGTGTATATAAATTATTTTGTTTGGATGTAATTAGTTTTCGGGTACCAAAACGCCCATCCTCCTTACACTAAAATATTAATTTCGCTCAAAATTTGGTCAAAATATAATGCATTGGACTAAGAGTGGCGGTGATACTCGTACACGTCGCTAGATGACGCTGACTGTATTTTAAAACGCGCTTACGTCGGGGGGCACGGCAGTGCCCCCGCCAAGTCGAGCGCGAAGCAAAACACTGCCGTACCATCTTTACAGGAACCATTTCGCCGCATTTTCAGGCCCCTATTTGAGAACCTCTGGATAAGACCAGAACGCAGAAATTTTCGTCATCCAGTAAGCTATAATCACATACTTATAATCCAAAATTTCAAGTCTGTAGGTTATTTAGTTCCGAAGTTAAGCGAAAGCAAAGTTTCGCATTTACGACACTCACTCACTCACTAATCATCAAAATAGAACTAGTACTTCCCATAAACTCAGAGTGCTGAAATTTGGTACAGAGTTAGGGTTTAATGGCCACATAAAGGGAAAACTATAAAAATTAGGATAATCGAAGATCTGGAGTACCTGGTGACCCTGATTAGAAAACACAAGAGCCCAACCAAACTATTAGAGATCGACATACCGCCTTTACAAAAAATATTTAACTTGGTGGGCCGCTTCATTTGATGTGAAAAATCGAAGGTCTGAAGTATCTGATGAAGAACCCTCAGCTGGTCTCAGCTGTATTAGAGATATGGTTATGCCATTGGTATTACTACGATGAATAAATAAAAATCGACTGTCATTGCAAAAATCTAGCGTAGTGGGACACATCTTCTAATTTAATCTAGCCTATAGTGTCCCACTGCTGGGCGAATGCCTCCCCTTCTGCTTTTAATACGCATATAAATTTAAAGGAAAACTCTGGATAAGACTAGACTGGCTTTTATACTTATACTAACAAGTTTATAAGAAGAAATAGTCGAACGATTAACTTTATTATACTCGAACATTACACAAATTAAATAAACAAAGGAGGATGGGCAAAAATGTATGGAAGCTGGTACCAGAAAAACATGGCAACCAAACAAAATAATTTATATACAGTTTTAAAGGTCTAATTAGATAGAGCAATAGTCGTTAGGGGGGATAGTCTCAGTTCGCTGTCCGTTCAGAGATATACAACCTTTAAAGGTTAGGTTATCGTTAGGTTAGGTCATAAGTAACAATAAAACACTCTTGCTTTATCGTGACGTGCTTGAATTTTATCTACCTTTTTTTACCCCGTTTTTCCATTTATACTACGCTGGGGGTCGCGGGAACGTACAATCCTTCCGCAGCGCCCTAACCTAACCTTAACCTAACCTACATAATGTTAAAGGTTGTATATCTCTGAACGGACAGCGAACTGCGACTATCCTCCTTAACAACTATTGTTCTTCATAATTAGACCTTTCAATCTGTATATAAATTATTTTGATTGGATGTAATTAGTTTTCAACGCCCTAACCTAACCTAAACCTAACATAAATGTATAATGCCAAAGGTTGTATATCTCTGAACGGACAGCTAACTGGGACTATCCCCATAACAACTATTGTTCCACATAAATAGACCTTTCAATCTGTATATAAATTATTTTGTTTAGATGTAATTAGTTTTCGGGTACCAAAACGCCCAAACCTAACCTAACATAAATGAATAGTGTTGAAGGTTGTATATCTCTGAACAGACAGTGAACTGGGACTATCCCCCATAAAAACTATTGTTCTACATTTCAATCTGTATATAAATTATTTTGTTTAGATGTAATTAGTTTTCGGGTACCAAAACGCCCTAACCTAACCTAACATAAACCTAACATAAAAGTATAGTGTTAAAGGTTGTATATCTCTGAACGGACAGCGAACTGGGACTATCCCCTATAACAACTATTGCTCTACATAATTAGACCTTTCAATGTGTATATAAATTATTTTGTTTGGATGTAATTAGTTTTCGGGTACCAAAACGCCCATCCTCCTTACACTAAAATATTAATTTCGCTCAAAATTTGGTCAAAATATAATGCATTGGACTAAGAGTGGCGGTGATACTCGTACACGTCGCTAGATGACGCTGACTGTATTTTAAAACGCGCTTACGTTTGTTTTTCCGATAACCATTTAATAATAATTTGATTCACGAATTATTGCCTTTTAAGTCAAAATTTGAGATCATACCCCGGGCATACGTGTACAGAACCTAACAATTCACAAGAGCCAAGGTCTAAGTCTAAAAAATACCCTCATGGACATTGGCACCTCCATATTCTCTTGTGGCCAAGCCTACGTGGCGCTTTCACGAGTAACCAAAATTCATGGGGTGCACATCATAAATGTTGACTTCAAGAGTATAAAAGCTCAAGCTACAGCGATCACCGAATACAACCGGCTTAGGCGTAAATACCGCGCCGATCTTTCAGAAATTAAACCGTCTAAAAGAATAAATAATGAACGCGAATGGGCAATACGAAAAACTGTTGCTACTGTACATACAAGAATCAGAACCGGAAAAAAAGAAAATAAAGATTTGTAGTAATAAAAAAACTAAAAACTGTGTCTAATAAGAAAATCTAATAAAATAAATCAATATACGTACAAAAAGAATACGTACGTACGTATACGTTTCTACAAAAAGAAGTGAAATCCCACCAAAAACATTCTGTAAAAAACTAGCCAAGTCTCAATGGAGCTGCTTGTTTATCTCTAAAAAGTAATGAAATCTAGACAAAGTCGTACCAAGTCTAAGGTTTCTTACTGCGATTTCTTTATTATTATAGTTAATGTTGTGTGACTTGGCCGTTGAACTTGGCTACAAAACCAGGTGCTCCATGACACCATTGCACCAATCTGTCGCCAGAACCGCTACCCATTGACGATGGAAAATTGCCACTTGGAAAACGTTGATTCAATAACTAGTCAATTGTAGGCTTGATAAAGCTGCGTATTTCAATAATACTTATGTATAGGCGAGCCTGAAACAAACAGTATTAAAAATTATTTCCAGTACAGACGGACTTATAATCATTGATAGAAGTACGTCTGTACGTCTATTTTATGTTAGATCGGTGGTCGATTTGACGCTCCAAAAAGAAGAGAGCAGAAGTCAGCATTGTCAATGCTGAATGCATGTGTTGCACAATCAACAACAGCCTAAAATGAGACACTAGCGTCCAATTACCAATACCAGTATGGGCTGTTATCTCGCTTGACAAACATAGGTAGTTATAACAGATATAACATTACGCGTGTAACCAAAATTGTACCCACTAACGTATAAACAATGTTCAACGGCCAAGTCACACAACATTAACTATAATAATAAAGAAATCGCAGTAAGAAACCTTAGACTTGGTACGACTTTGTCTAGATTTCATTACTTTTTAGAGATAAACAAGCAGCTCCATTGAGACTTGGCTAGTTTTTTACAGAATGTTTTTGGTGGGATTAACTTTACAGTTAACTGTCCATTATATTATCCTTTTATGATTCTGTCAAAGTGGCCTTTTTAGGCCCCCAGTTCATTGCATCCATGCGAAGCGAGAAGAAGACATATATGTGACTCTAACGTCTGATTTACTTTGTTAATTCATGTAGGAAGATTTGTGTCAAAACGTCAGTCCATAGTCCACCTAAGTGAAAATTTTGTTATTGCCAAGTGCCAGCCCAAGTACAGACGTCAAGGTCAAAACATGACTGTGTTATAATAAAATTTATGTAACATCTTGCATGCCATGTGTATGAATACTTATGTTTTGGTCAAATAAATGATCTATTCTATTCTAAGGGATTTGTTACTTAAGTACCTAATTTAAATGTAAAGCTACTTTTATGTTAATTGTTTTTCGGCTGTCTTCGGTTATACCTTCGTAAAAAATCCGACGTGTAAATATAGCAGGGACCGGCCACATTCTTCGGTTTACTGTGCGTCTTTTGGATTTAAATGGATTTCTTTATATCCGGATGGATTTCTTTTTACCGATTTCAAAAAAAACGTGGTTATCAATTCGACACGTATGTACACAGATATCCGTGTGTATGTATGTAATATTATTGGAACTGCATTATATATGACAATCTATTAGGGCTTCCAAACAAATATACAAAATTTTATAATGTATGTATGTATATCCACGCATTTCTCCGCAACTATTAATCGGATCGTGACCATTTTTTTTTATTGTTATTGGCTTACATTTACTTCAACTTAGGGAATAGTGCAAGTTTCATCAAAATCGATTCAGTAATTTTCAAGATAAGGACTAATAGGTGTAAGTGTGAAAAAAAAAAACTAAAACTAAAAAAATACATTACAATTCTCGCATCCAACGGGTGGATGCGAGAAGCACAGAACCGGTCGAAGTGGAGGTGCTTGGGGGAGGCCTATGTCCACGTCACGGCTTATGTCCATGTCTACGTCTTTCGGCTGAAATAATGATGATGATGAACCATCACAGAAGTGATGGGTCATCATCATCATCATCATCACTGAAGCTTGTAACAGTCACTGCTAACCTATAGGACCCACAGAGAAAAACTGTAGTCTATGGGAACCACAGAGCATAAACTGTAGTGTATGGGACCCACAGAGCAAAAACTGTAGTCTATGGGAGTCACAGAGCAAAAACTGTAGTCTATGGTAGCCACAGAGCAAACACTGTTGTCTATGGGAGCCACAGAGCAAAAACTGTAGTGTATGGGACCCACAGAGCAAAAACTGTAGTCTGTGAGAGCCACAGAGCAAAAACTGTAGTCTGTGAGAGCCACAGAGCAAAAACTGTAGTCTGTGAGAGCCACAGAGCAAAAACTGTAGTCTATGGGAGCCACAGAGCAAACACTGTTGTCTATGGGAGCCACAGAGCAAAAACTGTAGTCTATGGGGAGCCACAGAGCAAACACTGTTGTCTATGGGAGTCACAGAGCAAACACTGTTGTCTATGGGAGCCACAGAGCAAACACTGTTGTCTATGGGAGTTACAGAGCAAACACTGTTGTCTATGGGAGTCACAGAGCAAAAACTGTAGTCTATGGGAGTCACAGAGCAAACACTGTTGTCTATGGGAGTCACAGAGCAAAAACTGTAGTCTATGGGAGTCACAGAGCAAACACTGTTGTCTATGGGAGCCACAGAGCAAAAACTGTAGTTTGTGAGAGCCACAGAGCAAAAACTGTAGTCTGTGAGAGCCACAGAGCAAAAACTGTAGTCTATGGGAGCCACAGAGCAAACACTGTTGTCTATGGGAGCCACAGAGCAAAAACTGTAGTCTATGGGGAGCCACAGAGCAAACACTGTTGTCTATGGGAGTCACAGAGCAAACACTGTTGTCTATGGGAGCCACAGAGCAAACACTGTTGTCTATGGGAGTCACAGAGCAAACACTGTTGTCTATGGGAGTCACAGAGCAAAAACTGTAGTCTATGGGAGTCACAGAGCAAATACTGTTGTCTATGGGAGTCACAGAGCAAAAACTGTAGTCTATGGGGGACACAGAGAAATTTATTTATTTATTAGCTTTATTTTATCCCTTACATATTTTAGTTTTCGTGCTGTGTACTTATTTATTTGTTAGTAATGTTAGTTTTGTACTTAAATAAGGTTAGTATTGTTAGGTGTAAGGGCCGCCTTTTGTGAACGTCTCCTTCAAATCATTCCAGGTGGCGCGCCTCAAAGAGATGTCAGCACCAATGAAATGGCCCGCTAGGGCCGAAGCCTGCTGGGGCAGCGGGATTGTCACAAAAAAAAAAAAAGGGGCAGCCTTTTGCGGTGAAAGCCTCCTCCAAACCATTCCAGGTGGCTCTGTCCTTTGCCCGTCTGGGCCATAAGGCTCCGGCTATTTGTATACTGTCGCCACTCCATCTTTTAGACGGTCTAACCTTTTTTTTTTTTTTTCATGATGGAATATCATCAAATGACCCTACCCTTCCTTCCTTCTTTGAAGGTCTACACTTCCTTCGTTTTTTATATATTGGGTACCAATTTGAAATAATTTGTGACCATCTCGTAGTCTATGGGAGCCACAGAGCCATTCGATATTTCAAAAATAATTTCGCGCCATACGTATCGAGCACCAGCTGCATATTCCGAATAACTTGCTAAGTAGAAGTAATTAAGGCAATCTGGGCCAGTGGTGGCCAGCTTGCTGAAACTTGTACCATACGTATCTAAATGTATACCAGACTCCTTTGAATGCTAAGTGGTTGCAAATAGAAATAAGTTTGATAACTAGGTTGACGTTTAGGCTTTGACACAAGTTTAGTATCTATTTCAGTCCCATACATTTTGCACTTTTTCGCTGATAGAATGTCAGTTTGTCTTGTCTCTGAAGTAGTTCTCTTGTTGCACTCGTTATAGTTCTTAAATCGAAATTGGGCGGTGGGTCCAGTCGACGTATTCGAAATGTGATTAGATTGATTGATCCCGTGGGTCCAGTTGATCGAAGATTCCCACTATGAAGTATGCATGCTTGTTAAAAAGCATAAAGACATTTTTTAAAAGGTAGAGGATGTGAATCCTCGAAACCGGCCAGATCCTAAAAGGCTCATATTAAATGACTTGCCAAGACTGGCTAAATAATTATAGTACTTAAAAGCTGTTTAGCCATGTGTGTTCGGATATATAATAAAATTCCAAGTGATTTTAAAACTTTAGATCTTATATAAATAGTTTAGACAAAAATTACATAAATGGTTGAATAATAATAATTTTTACAGCATAAAATAATTTGTTGGCGGGAAACATTTTGTAATGTAACCTATATCATTTGCATTCTATGATGTTATAAGCAAAACATGTATTGCTCTATGACGTATTTTTAAAACAACTTTTTATACCATGTTTTAAGCAAATAAATATTATTTCTATTCTATTTCTATTTCATTAACCCCGAAAGAAACACTAAATCATTTTTGTTTGTTTTATCATGATTAGAAATGGATACCTATCTATTACGTCAGTGGTGATTCGCTAGCTAATGTAATTTGACTCTGTTTATAAGTAAACATCATGAAAATGAGAGTGAAATTCACAAGTATCTTACAAACTTCAATGATTAAATCTGAGGGATGGTTCCATCCGTCAGTCTCGCAACTCTAATTAAGAAAGTTCAGCCAAATAGAATTATAATTAATATACATTCCAGAGATATTTATGCGTTGAATAAGACTCGAGGAATAGCGGGAGTTTCACAACTATCCGCCATTTTAAAATACTTCCCGTTAGTTAAATTATTTGAATTTAAAATTGAATTCGAAAATCAAATAAAATCAGCGCCATCTAGTTTTGAAACATAAAAATAAGACATAGATCTTTTAAGATTCAGTAGAGAAGATTTCAGTCATTCAAGAGACAATCAGTAATTACACACACAGACCTCTCTGTGAGAAGGAATGGGCCGTAATCCACCACGCGGGCCCGTTGCGGGTTGGTAGATGTCGCATGTCTTAGAATTTTTGACTCAAGAACATGCCGGGTTCCTCATGATGTTTTCCTTCACCGTTTTGACACTGAAATTAATCTATACTAATAACAATATTATAAATTCTAAAGTAACTCTTTTAACCTTTTCACGCCTAAACCACTGAACGGTTGGTCTATACCGAAATTCATTTTTAAATATTTTAAGTGTCCACTCTTGATACTTAATATTTATTAAATGTTTAACGGAAACCATTTCTTAAATATTTTCTTTTTGAAAACTAAGTAGTCAAAGGAAAATATTATTGGAAACAGTGAATGGCACTTAAATAAGAAGCTGCAAAGAACCAAAGCCTCCAAATAATATATAAAATCTAAAAATACGCTAATGTGGAACATTTTATATTCACAATTTTCTCTCTAAAATGCGAAAAGAATTAGGTACTCTTCAAAGAAAGAAAATAATTAAGTACTATATTTATAGAACGATTCAAATTCAGGCAGCATGAATGTGCCTTTGCTCACCTTTTTTCCCTCGACATAACCTTTGCCGGCCTTATTCCAGCCTCCTCCGTTTTTTTCCAGGCTTTCCTGGTCCGTTGGTCGCCCACCCACATACTTGAACCTAAATCGTTACTTTTTAAAACCCTTTTTTTATTCTAAAATGGGTTCCAGCTCTTGACCTCAATCCCACCCGGTGGAAAGCGATGAATGAGGTCTATGTAGGATTGAGCAAGCCCAGAAGAATAGAATAGAATACTCCTTATTAAGTACAGTCACGAGCACTAATATGTCAACACTTGGCAACTTTCAATTACGATTGTTTCACGAAATAACGAATGCAACGTTGAAATACGACACTTTACATAAACCTATGAGTTCGAAAATACTATGTTTCTAATAATATAAAATTTCATTCAAAAATAAAGGAGAAAATCGCCTTTGAACAAAGCCAAGTGTATACATACTTATGCTCGTGACTGTACACCATATAAACTACAGACATAAATATGGAAACTGTACAAAGGGTGACACAATGGGAAGAAGAAGAATGAGATGAGAAAATTTTAGAGAAGATACCTATTATTCACTCTTTTCGTAAAGAATCGAATTCTTAAGCTGGATTCATACTACTGTGTCGTGTCGTGTCGTGACGCCTCCTGACGTAGTGTTAGCCAATCAAAACTCGTTGTAATTTGGCGTAGTACTGAACAGATTCGTTTGATTGGTGTATCCCGAGTCACGACACAACACGACACAGTAATTTTTCTGTAGCTTTAGAAGCTGGCTATCGAAGTACATGAAACTATAAAGTTACGCAAGATCTATTGATATCGTCTCTCAAGTAGAAGGTGGAGGGATTTTCGCACGCAAGTGTATTTTATAGTTTGCAACGAATGAGCTCAGCTTCAACTTAAGACCGTGACCAGGCTCTTCAAATACAACATACGCCATCAAATCGCCTTTGAGACTTCCCAGCTAAAACTACATCTCTCTTTGTGGACCATACGGTTCATCCACCCATTATTGCACTTAGTAAACAGATCCCACAATGGCTTGAAGCCACGTCTTTCATCTATTGAAGACGATCTATTGAAAACGTCTGAGACCAGTTTAATAGATTCCTGATGATGATAGCATATTGTTCGAAGTTTGGAATTCGAAGTAATGTTGTAAGTACTTTTTAGGGTTCCGTACCCAACGAGTAAAAACGGGACTGTATTACTAAGACTTCGCTGTCTGTCCGTCCGTATGTCTGTCACCAGGCTGTATCTCAAAAACCGCGATAGCTAGATAGTTGAAATTTTCACAGATGATGTATTTCTGTTGCCGCTATAACAACAAATAAAAACAGAATAAAATAAATATTTAAGGGGGGCTCCCATACAACAAACGCGATTTGTTTGCCCTTTTTTGCTCGATATCAATAATAGCAACAGGTAGGCACATGAAATATTCACAAAATACTCAGTTTTATTTTTACTTTAATAATAAATAATAAAATTATTTATTATTAAAGTATTATTATTATGGATTGTGTGAGGAATGATATGAAAGAGAAGGGA
Organism: Oligia strigilis; assembly: GCA_951800025.1. Classification (NCBI taxonomy): domain Eukaryota; kingdom Metazoa; phylum Arthropoda; class Insecta; order Lepidoptera; family Noctuidae; genus Oligia; species Oligia strigilis. The sequence goes on along the minus strand of OX637564.1, from coordinate 10,665,515 downwards.
GTGAATGATAGCGTGACGGTTGACAGGGGCGAATGGAAGAAGAAAACGTGTTGCGCCGACCCCAAGTAAACATGGGATAAGGGCAGGAAGATGATGATGAATAAATAATAAAATTAAAATAAAATAAATATTTAAGGCTCCCAAGCTCCCATACAACAAACGTGTTTTTTCGGCGTTTTTGCCTTGTGATACGGAACCCTTCGTGTGCAAGTCCGACTCGCACTTGGCCAGTTTTTTACTTTTCCATCATCGCTGATAGAACGTGAATGTTGACACAGGCACGAGAGCCTAGTGCGGGTTGGTGAATGTCAAATGTCTTTGATTTTTTTGGTTCTAGGACATGATGGTTTCCTCACAAAGTTTTCGCACACCATTTTGAGAGCAGCAGTGATCAAATACCTATATAACACAAAGTAGTGTGCTAGCCGGGTTCGAACCCACGACCTACGACAAGTCGGCCACCACTGCTCACAAGGTAATTGAAAATAACAATTCCCTTTATCCAATCAATATCCAGTTACAAGAAGAAGTATACTACTAACAAACATTCGAACCAGTCACGGTAAGTAAACGCAAAAGTTTGCGTTAAGTTTAAGTTTTCCCGGCGACGAACTGCAAACACATGGGTGCTACTGGTACTGTGAGTTCCAAATTCATTTACCGTTGCGAATGAAGATTATAGAGCGCGTTTGGTAATACGAATGATTGCCTACGCATGAGTGATGGACCCAAGGGCGGTTACCAATTTATGTTACGCTGTTTTTCCCTGCAGTGAAGATACTTAATTACTGTGATTATGATTATTTTCCCGATAAAATTAATAATTACGGTGGTACTTCATTGCTCAGTTTCTACTCTCGACTAAAATCTTAGCTGTTTTATTTTCTTTTTAGGGTTACGTACCCAAAGGGTAAAAACGGGACCCTATTACTAAGACTTCCTGTCCGTCTGTCACCCGACTGTATCTCATGAACCGTGATAGCTAGACAGTTGAAATTGTCCCAGATGATGTATTTCTGTTGCCGCTATAACAACAAATACTAAAAACAGATTAAAATAGATTTAAAAGAGATATGGGGGGCTCCCATACAACAAACATGTTTTTTTCGGCGTTTTTGCCTTGTGTGCGAGTCCGACTCGCACTTGGCCAGTTTTTTCTGTTTATTATGACTTATCTTTGTTCTTAATTTTAAAATGTTCAATTTTGATTAGCTAACTGTTTTTTCTATAGGAACCTATTGCTACGTTTATACTATTTGCTAATGTATTTATTCTTTAATGTTGTGGTAGTTGTTCCACATTAAAATTGTTCTTAAATAATGTATTTGTAATCTTGCAGTGTTTATAATATTGAAGATTATACTTCATCATAATCTTGTCGTCGTTTGGTCCGTGCGAGGACTATACCTACTCCTTATTCATCATCTGCCTAGCCTTTCCCAACTATGTTGGGGTCGGCTTCCAGTCTAACTGGATGCAGCTGAATACCAGTATTTTACATGGAGCGACTGCCTATCTGACCTCCACAACCCAGTTACTGGGTAGTACGATACCCCTTGGTAAGACTGGTTGGACTTGTTGTACTGGGTGTGTAAATAAATGCACTTGACATGACTCTTTAAGCGCTCTATTTCTTATTCATATTTCAACATATTCCCAAATTCAATGTGTGACCAAAGTTTGTCGCAAGTTCAATTTTAAAGTTGCGTCTAGTTTTGTAATGAATTTCCGTCATTTGTTACTCTGTACTGTATCCAAGTTGCGAACTATGTATATCCGAGCTAGAGTAATCATCGTTATCAATTGAAGAAACCTCTCAGCTGCATCAGTGATCTGTTAATAGATAAGATATTAAAAATGTACCTATGTAAAGAATTACAGTTTATTTATTTATTTAAAAGGTACACCAACGACCTATTCACTGGAAATATAGACATAATAATAAATAACATGCATTGAATTATGGTGAATTAGTCACTTACAGGCGTACACAGCACTTACATAAAAAATAACTTCTTAAATAGAATAGAAAAATTAATTAGAAGCAAAGCACAAAACATAAAATAAAAACAAAATCATAATCGATATTAGAATTAGTATATAAATTAAAATTATCATTGGAATCAGAATTGAAATTAAAATTAAAGCAGATTAAATAAAAAAATAATAATAAACAGTAAAATTCATATACAAAATTCAAAACAGTAGAACGCGATAACGAGTGCAATCCAAAATTGGCAGGCCGCACATGTGCCAAAAAACAAAAATAAAAACAAAATGAAATAGTTAACAATAGGGACTAAAAAGTAAGTTATGAAATTATGATTCATAGCTAATAGTTATAAGTTTTCTGCGAAATTGGGAAAAGGAGTCTGTAAATATAATATCAATATTGTTGCAGATATCTATTTTATTATACAGTAAATAAAAACGAGAAGATAACTTCAAGTAGGTATTTGCATTACACAAATACCTACTTGAAGTTATCTTCTCGTTGTTTTCAGCGCGCGTAGTGTGTAGGTAATTTTTACATAGTATGAAAAACATATTAATTTATCTAAACTGGGTGAGTTTAGCTAAGTTCAAACAATTTTCATTGTAGAGGTTACTGTGAAAAATCCAAAACTGAAAAAACCTTGCGCAATATGTACTACAATAAAGATTAATATGTTTACCTAATTGGTTCCATGATTTTCCTAATTTTTATAATTTATACCTAAATTATTAGTAAGCCAATTACCGTAATTAAAAACGTTCAAAATCTAGTCGCAATCTCATCTCGCCACAAGAAATGTCAAAAACTTGTCAAAAATGTAGGGACATTAGAGGTATTTTTTGACAGATTGAGACTGTGAACGTTCTTAAAATTACGTGAATTGCCCCTAAGATACATGAATGTAAACGAGGCAAAAGGAATATGTAAGGATCGAAAAAAGGCGTGAGTTTATATATTTTTTCAAATGTCTTTTATAATGCGCACAGCAAAAGAGTGGAACTCTTTACCTGCGTCTGTGTTTCCGAGCTCATACAACCCGAATCTCTTCAAAGTAAGAGTGAACAGGCTTCTTCTGGGTGAGCTCACTCCATCGTCGACTTTGTCCCTGTCAACTCTGACCTAGACTAGAGTCAAGAGCAAACCCATTTCAAATAAAAAAAAAAATGTATGAATCTATACATAATTATAATAATATAATCTGTGTAACGGAGACTGCGTATGTATGAATGTAGTATATTTTTAGATATGCATATGCAGCATATGTATATATGCACCAAGTATAAGTGAATAGCTCCATTCAGAAATACAAGCCATCACGACCTAGGGGAAACACTGGTCTCGATGTTGCAATAGCTTCGATCCCCGGGATTGATTTGGATTTCCATCAGAACACAGAAGTTTCCCAGTCTTCGGCAATTGCGTAACACACTGCAGTTAATCTCAATCTGAATCATACAGAATATTGCTAATCCATTGCTTTATATGTTCGAAAAATTTGTCAGCTCAGCAACGTTAATAACGCAATGAATGTTGCTGAACTGCCAAAATGAAAGTCATTGATGCTGCTAGTGTGTTACGCAATTACTCTGCGGGTTTATGCTCAGTTAATGACGATAGGTTTAACAGCAGATACATAGTCAGAACCAAACGTAAGCCAAAAATTCTACCATGCTTAAAACGTTAGTCAAAATATATTATTTTTGTCGTCATAAATACTTAGAACAATGTGTAACCAGCAATCCACGTAGAAAATTATCACTACCTCTATATTTCACTATGACAGCGACCGTTTGGCTTATCGTTAACTCCTGTAACCCTTCATAACTAACGGGAAGACGCGGAATATTTTTACATTCTGCCTTTTTAGGGTTCCGTACCCAAAGGGTAAAAACGGGACCCTATTTTTTTTTTTTTTTGCGGATGGGAAATCATCAAATGACCCCTCCCGCTCTGGGTGGAGCGGAAGGGAGTGTCAGACTCTTACTGACTAAAACCCACCCGTGTTCCTTCCTTAGCCCTTTATGTTCCAGGCCAGCAGCGGTAACCCTTTCGGACAATCCCGCTGACCCGGCAGGCTTCGGCCCTATGGGGCCCCTCCTCGATGCTGACATCTCTTTGAGGCGCGCGTGGAACACGTACGCGCCGTCCGGCACGGGCCTGGTCCTGATCGGACGGTGAGCTACCCATTACTCTCCGCCCGCAGGCCCGCGCCTACGGTGGCCGGGAGTCGTCGCGCGGCTCCCGACGCCCGGAGCGTCTCCCGCGGCGGCTGGGACGGGAGGCTCTCTCCCTGAGCCGTCCCGCCACCTCCTTCGCTAGCATGACTGCTTCGCAGAAGGAGGTGACTGCCTCCCACTCCCTCTCGCCCCGGACCATGGCTTGCACCAGGGCCGGGCGCGAGAGGTCGCCGCCGCTGCCGATCGCCTCTACGAGGACACGGCGGTGCTCCGCCCAAGCGGGGCAGACCTCCACCGTGTGCTCCACCGTGTCCTCTGGGCGATCCTGGCAATGGTGACACCCGGGCGTTTCCTCCCGCCTGATGATGTGCAGGAACCTCCCGAAACTTCCGTGTCCGGTGAGGACCTGCGTCAGGCGGTAGGTGAGGGCGCCGTGGCGCCTCTCTAGCCACTCCTCAAAGAGGGGTCTTATCGCCGCTATCGCGGCGTGCCCTGAACGGGACCCTATTACTAAGACTTCGCTGTCCGTCCGTCTGTCTGTCACCAGGCTGTATCTCAAGAACCGCGGTAGCTAGACAGTTGAAATTTTCACAGATGATGTATTTCTGTTGCCGCTGTAACAACAAATACTAAAAACAAAATAAAATAAATATTTAAGGGGGGCTCCCATACAACAAACGTGTTTTTTTCGGCGTTTTTGCCTTGTGGTACGGAACCCTTCGTGTGCGAGTCCGACTCGCCCTTGGCCTATTTTACTGTTTCATAAATCAAATCAAAAGTCTATTTTTTTTTCTTTATTTGTTTTGGGGATATCAAAAGTCTATTTATTCAAATTAGGCTGAGAATCAGCACTTTTCGAAATGCTTGTGTGCTTGTTGCAGAAATTTAAACCAAAATCCTATAGTTTTATAGTTGTATTTACGATTCAAAAATCGATAAAATATATATTACACTTTTACGTTACACGGTTACACGTTCCTGCAAGGACCTTAGATTGTAAATGGGCGTTAATAGTATGAAACATCAAGCTTTCAGACACAGTAATCATTGCTGTCCTTGGCTAAACTATGCACGTATTCTTAGCTTCGCTTTGTATGAAAATATAGGCGGGATCATCCACTGCGACCCACGACCACGTTACGTACGGATGCGTGGCTGACAAACAAATGAACCGCGCAACCAACGTGCGTAACTTGGGGGTCTACTCCGAAGCGGTTAACCATTGTATCGGCCGAATGTTCGGTCATTTTCTACTACCATTAATTTCCTATATTGACTATTGGTCCCGACCAAACTGTGCCAATCCGAACCTTTTTAGAACCCTTAACCCTTTTTTTACCTTATTTTTTTTAAATTTGTAGGACAACAATATTCGAATCAGAAAATGACCGAACATTCGGCCGATACAGTGGTTAACCGCTTCGGAGTAGACTCCCTGGACGTCCAACGTAGCAATGAAATGCCTCTAAAGAGACTGTCATTCAAGTAAGAGTAATAAGGGATCCTGCCATTTTGCCGAAAAGATTTTGCCAAAATTTCACTACCCAAACAAGTTTTAGTTATAATGTTTAGTTTAGTTTTTTGTTATAATGTCATTTAGGCATTTGGACTTTAATCAAATGATTTATTACAGCAAACAATCTTTAGACAATAAACATTTAGTCAAATTATTTGATATGTAAAAAAATATATAGACAACAATATTTTTTTGGGAATTACATGGTTTTACTTACATAATTACTTTTTTAATTAGGTACATTGCATGGTTGCGGTCGGTCGATAGGCGACGTAGGATGCAAGAGCGAGCGAAGGGCACCCCGAGGTTCGGTTTTGTTAGGTTACTATAAACCCTTTTCACAGAAATAATAGAAATACCTTTACCTCATATCATGTTAAACAGGGCCAATTGAAATCATAGGCAGACAGAAATAGGGGGGCCTCGACGGTACTAAATATTTGGCTTATTTTATTTTGCGTAAAATATGTTATACCAACTGAAATATTTGAATACCTACATAAAAATTGGTAAAAGTATTAGTTAGTAAACAAGTTATTGTTTAAACGTTCACTTGCCAAACATTAAGTTTGCGTTACAATTATTTGTGAAGAGATTTTTTGCTAAGTAATAATTTGGCAAATTAAATTATGCGGAAAACTGTTTGGGAACTGATAATTTAGCAATTTTCAACAAGGGAGACCCGAGTAATAAAGATCGCGTGCAATAGAAAACTGACCCTTTTTACCGACTTCACAAAAAGGAGGAGGTACTATGTTCGGGTGTTTGTATTTTACTTGAATAATGAAATTGATGTTATTTAATGTTAAATAATTATACAGAGTCAAATTAAAATAGCTAGCGAAACTCGATCGCGGTCTGCTATGAAGACATCAAAGATTATTCAGGTGTGGAATAAAAATAATTCTTGAATAACTAATAATATTTATAGTTAGGTATATTTTGAAGATAGGATACAATATTTCGTTGCTAATCTTATATAATTTTAAAAGCTAACAGTCTTAAAATAATAATAATAATATTTACAAGTATATAAATAGAGGGGAAATAATCAAAGGGCATCAAAAAATTCGTCCGCATCGCTGTCAACAGGAAACGTGCCCAAAAGGCTGGCAGCATTGCCACGTTGTACAGCAATGCTGATTCTTTGGCCAAAAAATAGGCCAGCCCTCTGATCACGTAAAGAGTCGACTAACTGCTTGGCGATGTCTCGAAATACTAAGTGGGCACTCGGGCCCCATGGCCCTAATATTTCAAAATAATCTTATATAAATTAACTTATCATAATAATTTAGAATCAGCTACGTTTTATTTTAATATGAATCACAGTACTTCCTAAAGTTATCTTATAAATAAAACGGACAATTAAAGCCAGTGCTGCTGTAACTATCAGAAGTCCCACCAGTAAGGTAAACATCAGTTCTAGTTCTAGGTACTGCGCCCACGACATGTTGGCGGCTGGCGCGCGCAGATGTTTCGCGCCGCCGTGACGCAGCACGTACTCCGTCCACCACACGGCACGGTCCAGAGGAGGCTGTGGCTGATCTCGCATCAGACTACGTAGATTGACTAAATTCTGGCGATAATACCTAGAAATAAAGGTAAAGTTTTAACTTGATTAATCATGTTTTACTAATTAACTTGCAAGGTTCATTTATAATACTAGCAAACCATCTTCGTGTCGCTTGGACGACAGTTATTTAAATTTTGTTAGCCCAAAACTTCCCCACTTGCACGTTGTTATCGGTGACAGCGCAAAGGTCACTTTGGCTGCTTGTTTTGGGGTACAGGAGGGTACTGGACAGGAAAGGACACGGAACACAGAATGTGGCTCAGCTCCACATCCACACCCTGCTGCCGCTCCGTCGAGCATCTTCCAGCAGGGAACCGTCTCCGAACCCAAGGGGAAGGTATCAGTCGAACCACGTAAAGTGCCACGTAAAGTCGAACCACGAATACGAGCAATTCAAATACCTAATATAAAGTTTTATTCAACTTCCAAAAATATAGGTTATCGTTTAAAGCTGATATCCGACGCTTCGCTCGAGTGAATGTTTATTTATGTTTCATTCTACGTTCACATGACACCGCTAAAATTACATAGAAATGAACGTTCATCTGCTCCTTTCATTTTATTTCTTGTACATTCGGTAGGTGAGTGAAAGATATCGAGTGCCGAAATTCAACGTTGGATCGGTTCACTAATGAATTATTTTTTCACTTTTGATTCATCATGTGTGTTCAGACGTTTCGTTTTAGGTTAAAAAGAGAAATGAATAAAAAGTGAAGCTTCTTATAACGGTTCTAATTATTCTATGACCCCAAAATTAAAATACAAAAAATGCTTACGTATTATTCCTGATAATTTTGTCAATTGTATTAGTTAGGTCTTCTTCGGTCAATGTTTCCATATCCAGTCCAAGTCCGATTTTGTGGTACTCATATCTCTCCACATTAAACCATTGATCGCCCAACATAGGAATACCAATCAGAGGTACTCCTGCTGAGATAGCCTCGTCTGTGGACTGTAGACCTCCTTGTGTTATGAACAGCTTTATTTTTGGATGTTCTGCAAATGAAAATTTACTCATTAGAAATTAACTGGCTGTTGGCATACAAACTACGATGAGTCGTGATGAAAGTTTGAGTTGCCCCAAACAAGTACCTAATACTGGTGCCTTTTTTTTGCGGATGGGAAATCAACAAATGACCCCACGCTCTGAGTGGAGCGGAAGGGAGTGTCAGACTCTTACTGACTAAAACCCACCCGTGTTCCTTCCTTAGCCCTTTATGTTCCGGGCCAGCGGTAACCCTTTCGGACAATCCTGCTGACCCGGCAGGAATATTGGTGCCTCAACTTTTAAAATCGTCTAAGCCTCCACTGCTCTATACTGAGCCCGTGTGAGTTGACTTGGGCCCCTCGTACGCCTTCTGAAGACATTTAAATGACAAATGACAAATGACTGAAGACATCAAAAGACAGACTGTGCAAAGAAGAACCGAGTGATATGTCGTAATTTAAAAGGAGTGTACACGGTGTAACGGAAATCGACGCACAAACTGTGCACGAACCATGAATTCGTGACATTCAGTTTTTATTTGTCTATTCTGGTCTACTGCTGGGCAAAGGCTCCCACCGAGTCCTTCCAGAAACTCTTTTCCCTTGGCACCTCAAACCAGGCCTCGCGGTGCTTGCTTGCTTGCACGGCGCCGTCCGTCTGCACCCATTGTGCAGAGACACTTGGTTATTAAGAAAAATAAATAAATAAATAACAGTTGTTTCATACAAAAGTGCAAAACCGACAACGTCAAAGTGTATGGACAGTTTTTTTTAACAACCTACGAAAAATTTCAACTCTGTATGGGTCTAGAATTAGGTACTGAATACTGGATAACAGTTTGCGCGCCGATGTCCATCCAGCAGTGGACTACGATAGGCTGAGTTGATAGATTGGGTGAAGCAGAAAAAAAAAAACTTACTCAGTAAGTCTGCCTGTGGCAGCCACTTGGATATCTTGATGTTATCACCTCGTCCTGGTAGTTCATCTGTATTCCATTTCCATAGTACATCGTACGGAACTTTGGACAGTGCAGTCACCAGTGTTTGTATAGTTTGTGGAGGTAGTAAAGATGGATCCACGTTTGTACCGAAACTTAAGTAGATAACACCATTTTTTGAATTATCTAGATACGATTTGAGTTCCTGTAAGTCAAAAAATATTGTTATTTTATTACCTTTCGCAAATGGCTTATATAATAAAATTATTATTGGTAAAGTCAATGTCAAATGGTTTGTTTATTTCAATAAGACCATTAAAATGTACGTTTTAATATCAAAAGCCATTCAAACTAAGTTGAGAATCAGCACTTTTTGAACGTTAAATTTACATAAGCCAGTCCCCTAAAACGCCCGCCCTTCACCACATTCTAGTACTTTAGCGGGGATGAAGAAGTGGAGCAACAAACTTCCCAGCAGTACAGCTGTCTGTACACTTAGAAAAACTTGGTTATAGACGTAAGTAAGTAATTAACATTATGAAACACAAAACATTAAATTTAATTATTTGCCATATGTCAGATAACACACGCTAATATACAAAAACATTGAAACCAAAATAAAAGACTCCAGGCATAAGAAAAAACAGTAAAAGTAATGAATACTCACTTTTGGTAATTCTCTTTCAGGATTCTGGTGGAGACCACCCATGAACAACATAGTAGGAGGTACAGGCCGGATGCCTTCAAACACTGGATGTAAATACAATAAAAGTAATGAATACTCACTTTTGGTAATTCTCTTTTAGGATTCTGGTGGAGACCACCCATGAACAACACAGTAGGAGGTACAGGCCGGATGCCTTCAAACACTGGATGTAAAAACAATAAAAGTAATGAATACTCACTTTTGGTAATTCTCTTTTAGGATTCTGGTGGAGGCTACCCATGAACAACTCAGTAGGAGATACAGGACGGATGCCTTCAAACACTGGATGTAAAAACAATAAAAGTACTTATTGAATACTCACTTTTGGTAATTCTCTTTCAGGATTCTGGTGGAGGCCACCCATGAACAACATAGTAGGAGGTACAGGCCGGATGCCTTCAAACACTGGATGTAAAAACAATAAAAGTACTTATTGAATACTCACTTTTGGTAATTCTCTTTCAGGATTCTGGTGGAGGCCACCCATGAACAACACAGTAGGAGATACAGGACGGATGCCTTCAAACACTGGATGTAAAAACAATAAAAGTACTTATTGAATACTCACTTTTGGTAATTCTCTTTCAGGATTCTGGTGGAGGCCACCCATGAACAACATAGTAGGAGGTACAGGCCGGATGCCTTCAAACACTGGATGTAAATACAATAAAAGTAATGATTACTCACTTTTGGTAATTCTCTTTCAGGATTCTGGTGGAGGCCACCCATGAACAACACAGTAGGAGGTATAGGACGGATGCCTTCAAACACTGGATGTAAAAACAATAAAAGTACTTATTGAATACTCACTTTTGGTAATTCTCTTTCAGGATTCTGGTGGAGGCCACCCATGAACAACACAGTAGGAGGTACAGGACGGATGCCTTCAAACACTGGATGTAAAAACAATAAAAGTACTTATTGAATACTCACTTTTGGTAATTCTCTTTCAGGATTCTGGTGGAGGCCACCCATGAACAACATAGTAGGAGGTACAGGCCGGATGCCTTCAAACACTGGATGTAAAAACAATAAAAGTACTTATTGAATACTCACTTTTGGTAATTCTCTTTCAGGATTCTGGTGGAGGCCACCCATGAACAACACAGTAGGAGGTACAGGTCGGATGCCTTCAAACACTGGATGTAAATACAATAAAAGTAATGAATACTCACTTTTGGTAATTCTCTTTCAGGATTCTGGTGGAGGCCACCCATGAACAACACAGTAGGAGGTACAGGTCGGATGCCTTCAAACACTGGATGTATATTAAAGAACATCATATCCACATTATTGTTCAGTTCTTGAATCGGCGGGACGTCTGGTCCAAAATGTTTTCTAATCAAAGCATTTTCTATTGTATAGCTACGTTGATGCTTTATTTCCAAATTGAAGTGCAGATACATTTCCTTCATTTTGTCCCATAAGGAGAGGTTATTCAGTTTTTGACGAATATATGTTGGATAGAGCAGTGGATGGACTGGAACACCAATTACTTCGTAATTATCGAAAGAAGATCCGTAGGAGCTCACCAAGATCACGGGCGCCTTGTAAATATGCGACAAAACCATCCCAGGTCTGACAGCAGCTTCCATAAATATTAAATCAAACTGCTTGGTCCTATCGTTAAGCAGATTTTTGACAGTCTCATCTTTTATCTGCGCTTCAAACATCAGCCGTACCGATTCTAAATAGGACTGAAATTGCAAATAGAGATCCTGCTTATGACCTTTTGGAAGCGACATAAACTTTTCTTGCCATACCGCGTATGATACGTCGTGGACGTCGATTTCTGTCAGATTGGCAGGTGTTCCTCCTTTTGGGAAAGCAGGATCTGGAGTAATGATTGTCACTTCGTGACCACGTTTAGCTAGTTCGTGAATTAAAGGTCGAAACACTACCTGATGACTTATAGAAGCAACTGGGAACATTGCTAAGATTCTAGCCGCTTCACTTTGATTAGAAACTATAATAAAACTAAAACAAATAAATAAATAATTGAACAAAGACATTTTGATACAAGTATTCACTTTGAATTTGCTTACGGAAATGATCTGTTTATTACAATGACTCCTATTTAAATGCTGAGTATATTGAGAATCATGGTGATATACTTGTTTTAAATATATGTTCATAAGTCATCATTTGTTCAAAGTAGGTACAGTCAGTAACAAAAGTCGATTAACACTTCAGTTTTCTTAATCTCAGTTATTGAGCAAAATATTAACACCTCAGTTTTCTTAATCTCGGATAATGAGCAAAATATTTGTTCAAAATTGCAATACAGGGCGTCCCACGGCTATGCCACATGGAGGGAAAGTACCTTGAATATTGTAGATAGCACATTTTACTGAAAGAAGACATTATTTTAATTTAAAAAACAATTTAAACTGCATTCATAGATTTTTAAATAATTAATAATTAAAGTAAAATGTTCCATCTACAATATTCAAGGTACTTTCCCTCCATATGGCATTGGTATAGCCGTGGTACGCCCTGTATACTTCTGCTGCAATTTTGAACAAATATTTTGCTCAATAACTGAGATTAAAAAAACTGAAGTGTTAATCGACTTTTGTTGCTGACCGTACATCGCCATGATTTTCAAAGCAAAATTATCTCGGTATTACATAACTTCAACGTTATCGTACCTACTTTACTACTTAGCCTTTTGACCGCTATTTTTTTACAATCATGTATAGATGACAAACCAAAATGTTTCCAGCACGCCACGGTTTGGCTACATGACAGACTTTGACACCGAGGGCACGTTTTGATTTTTTGACGTGTGGCTGTCAAAAGGTTAATAACTGTTATTAATATAGGAATTATTACATCTGTGCCTGACTAGACTGTACTCTTCGAAACGTGACATTTTGTATGCATTCATTGTTTTGCTGTCGCTGGTTTTTTTGCAATCAAACTGATGGGCTCACGGCACGCGAATTACATATCATTTGGACTCGCACATTAAGATTTCCGTACCACAAAAACTAGAGAATTTACAGTTTTTTTATTATTTGCCATGATAGCTGTCTAACGTGATGACGTGATACTGCGTGATGGCTGTTTTTGGTAAAACTGACTCATAATTTCACGGTTAACAAGATACATGGATATTTCATTGTGAATGTGAAGACGATGTGGGTCATTTTATTCATTTTATATATTTTTTTATTATTCTCTCTGTTCTGTTTGTTTTTTTTTCATGGTCTGTCAGTTTGAGTAATTTATGTGGCCTACCCAAATGTCCTTTCTTTGGTATTGTTCGTCGAATCGCTGAGCTCCTTAAGTCTTGAGTTAAGCTGCACGATTTCTGACAAATGCGTGCACTGACTGGACAGGTCCTCTCAATCTGTGTGGTTCTTTCCTCAAAAGACCATCTCAGACATCGATCTACATGGTCTTCATATAACCTGACCAAGATTATGTCTGGACTTTAAAAGAGACTGTGACCTCTGAGTTTGTTTCGGCCTTTATTCTCAAAGTAGTCAGTTAGGAAACGCCGACTTCATCTATTTAAAAAAAAAATATTGACGTGTAAAAGTGTTTGTACAAACCTACTTACAAGAATTAAATCATTTATCATTTACAGCTCTGTAACAGCCAAACAGAGGGCGTAGACTTAGAAATAGAGTTTCATTGGCACCACACATTGGCCATAATCATCAATAGGTCATAATTGAAACTGCGTAGTTACCTAAGTCATGTACAGCATTCTTTCTGTGTGTGTAACTCACAGTCTTATCGTATACAAGTCTCCACAGCGACCGACGGCTGACCTACACACGTGTATGCTTCGCTTTGTAAGAAAACCTAAGCAAGATCTGCCACCCACCACGATCACGCTACACAGGAATGCGTTACTGGCAAACAAATGAACCGCGCAACTAACTTGGAAATCCACTCGGTGCACATCCTTCTTAGCAGTGGACGGTCGACTTATAACCCGCTTAAAATAAGTAGGTACATAAAGAGTGATTTGCACCGATATTAAATTATGCGTTTAAAACTGATCCACACCTGCGCAAGAACAGTGCGGTTCGTTACATCTTAGAAACATAGTATAGACATATTTGGAAACGTTCGTGAACGGCCAGCAGCCAGGGGTTTTGCGTGCAAGTTGTAATAACTCAAAGCATTTATTTCACTTAAACCAATTACAGGCACTTTTGAATTGTCAAGGGGTCGGTCAGTCAGAAAGATGAAGCTAGTTGCCCATTCCAAAGCGTAGGTACCTATGGAGAAGAACGGGCAAGAAACTCCATGGACACTCTTTTAAATAAAAATAATATGGTTACAATGTCTTGTTTACACCATTCATGTTAAAAATTATGCATGTGAGAACGATGCAGAACGTTAAAAGCGTCCGTAATGAAAAGACGAAAAAAAAAACAATTCAAATACTATATTAAATTAAAATAAGCAAATAATTAAAATAGCATATTTACGACGTGCAAACATTTGTGGTTACGTGAAGGGTTCTCAAACGCATCCATGCTAAATGAATCAATGAAGAACAAACAATTCATACAAGCAATGCTCGCGAACTGCGTGAAAACTGTTAGCGTCATGCGCGTACGTGCGCAGAGTGTGACGCATCCATACCCGTGAGAGGTGCGTAGAGTACGCATACGCCACTTTAGATCCGCCTTTAATAAGATTTTACTATTTTTTTTTTGTTTATAAATAATATTGCTGTAATTAATTATCATTTAAACTCAGGAGTCAATGTTAAGGGATTCTCCCAAATAAATGGTTACAGGAGTAGTCGTGGAGTGGGTCGTAAGAGCCAGCTCAGCCCAGTAGAGCAGTGGTGGCCCAGTGGTAACGGCCGCGACTTACGAGTGTAGAGTCCTACAGTCATTCTACTTACGAGTGTGGGGAGTCGTAAGCAGGTGCTTTACTTTATGGAAATTATTGCAACACCACTCCTCTCAAAACGGTGAAGGAAAACATCGTGAGGAAACCGGCATGTCCTAGAACCAAAAATTCGAAGACATGTGACATCTTCCAACCCGCGCTGGGCCCGCGTGGTGGATTATGGCCTACTCCCTCTCGAGAGGAGGCCTGTGTCTCCAGCAGTGGGAACATTATAGGCTGAGTATTAGGTAAAAGTCGAAATTATTTTCATAACAATAAAATAATATTTCTGTGAAAGACAGGGTGGGGTGTTGTGCTGATTTAGGTATGAAATAATATACGTAGGATTTTTTAATATATTTACATAAAATATGGTCTATCTAAACTTAATTACGACAATAATAATGAATTTACTAAATTAATTTATCGCAATTGAGTATCAACTACGTTTCACTTTGGCAGAGGCATCATTCCCGAAAGTAATCCTATAAAGTGAACGGAGAATCAAAATGAATACTGTTGCAGTTATCAGAAGTCCTAGCAGTAAGGTAAGTACTAGTTCTAGTTCTAGGTACTGCGCCCACGACATGTTGGCGGCGGGCGCGCGCAGATGTCTCGCGCCGCCGTGACGCAGCACGTGCTCCGTCCACCACACGGCGCGCTCCAGTGGACTTTCGATCTCATCACGCATCACGCTGCGTAGTTGGATCATGTTTTTGCGGTAACTAGAAATTATAAAATATGTTTTTCAAGTATCTTTTCTGAAAACTAAACGCAATCCGCAGATCTAAACTGCGTTCAAGAGCTGTCAGTGTTATCATTACTGTGGAATATTGACACTGATAGCTTTTGAATGCGGTTCAGATATACTGATCGAGTTCAGTTTTATTGGGAAATTCACTCTAGTGCTCTAGTTGCACATCAGTCATGGCATTCACTACTTCCTTAAAAAGTTCAGGTGTATTATTTGTATCGACACTTGGGGAACTTCTACTGGGACAATTTTATATATCTCCAACCACTGACCTCTATCATACAACTGTATAATAAAGATCAGTGTCTCCAACTGAATAAAACTGTAGACGATGACAGAACAACTTTACAAATTGACGAGATATCATGGTAGATATAGTGAAATCAGAAACAGACCATGAAATTTTTTAAATGGGAACGAAGTGAAGAAGAGTATTTGTTTAGAAAGTGAATTTTGAAAGTTGGCAACGTCGTAAATGCTGTCAAATATTTCGCTGTTTTGATTAATTTTTCAACATTACTAAATTAAATTATTTAAAATATCGCTCTACAACAATATTGATTATGAATTGCAATACCGAATATTATATAGATATTTAGAAAATTTCCAAACACTTTTTGTGCAGTTAAAATTTCAATATTTTCATTGCAATAAAAATTCATAATCAATATTTGAGTGCACTACAGCATATTTCACAATTTCATTTAGAGATATTTGTCAGCTATTTGCGACGTTGTCAACCATCAGAACGCATCTTTCAACCATTTAATGGTTACCTTTCATCCTTAATGACAGTTTCAATGGCGTTCTTAAACTGTTCCACGGTAAGCGTTTCCATAATCAGCTTTCTTCCAATCTTGAAGTATTCATATTTCTCTGAATTATACCACTGATCACCAAACATTGGGATAGCTATTAGAGGCACTCCTGCAGTTATAGCCTCATCTGTTGACTGGAGTCCTGCTTGTGTAATGAACAGCTTGAGTTTGGGATGTTCTGTGAAAAATTCAAATCAAAGTTTTACTGTACATCGAAAAGGATGTCAAAGTCAGGAAAATTAATTGTTAAGTAAATTGACACCCTACGTTAGTTGGCCGTGTTATAACCATTTCATACAACTGTCAAAGAATGACAGTTGTGATTTGAATATACATAATTATGCACAATTTCAGGTTGGTAGTCAAATTATTTAACAATTAATTTCTCAGATTTTTTTAAACTGTCTGTATTTTATTTTTTAATTAGCATTAAGGATTAAGTTATTAAAATTTCATAGTTTGCTGTGTAAATTCAAATTTTTAATTTTTTTATGGTTTACTCTAAGCTAAAAATAATTATGTTGTTTTGTACGCCTTAAATGGCAAAACATGCACCTGTTATTTTAAAACCTTGCACATATTATTTGATGTATACCCACTCATGTTTTACAATAAAAATATATTCCATTCTATTCTATTCTATTCTGTGTCCTACTCTATTGTGAAAGGAAGCCAAAAAAATAAAATTATTTACTTAAAAGATCTTGTTGTGGTAGCCATTTTGATATTCTGATATTATCGGTGCGTCCAGGCAGTACATCATTGTTCCATTTCCACAACACATCGTAAGGCAATTGAGAGAAGGTTTTCACGAGAACTTCAATTCTGTCTACAGGAAGAACTGTTGGATCCACGTTTGTACCAAAGCTTATGTAGATTACACCGTGTTTTGAAGAATCCAGATATGATTTGAGATCCTGAAAAAAAAAGGTAAGATATTAAATTTTTTTATTGTTCGCCGGTTTGTTTTTCACTTACACTTTGTAAGTGAAAAGTAAGTGTAAGTGAAGTAAATTTCTATCAGTAGACTATTTATCTAAAGGATTAGTTTTTAGTTTAGTAGTTTAGCTAAGTAGGTGTATAATTAAATACCATGATTTTGTTGTCAAAATTATCATTTTCAAAAATTGTATAATATAAGTAGATAAAACTAAAACAATAATTCATTTCGGTACTGTTCAAACCCCATTGTACGAGTGTTAAGTTTTTAATCATTAGTTACACCACTTATAACTCAAGAATGGTTGAACCGATTTTTATGATCTTTAATTTATTAGATTTATCTCCACCCGAATAGCTGAATAACTCTTAAAACATGGAAAAATATCACGAAAAAATAATGAAGATAATTTTCTCATACATTTTGTAAGGAACGGCTTTTTTGATGATATCTCGAGAACGGAGTGACTGATTCCGATAATGATTCTGAGGCGGTTTAATTATAGAATACTAGCAGCGCCCCGCGGTTTCACCCGCATAAGTGTCGATCCCGTTCGAAAGGCACGTGAGGTCATTTATTATCGTAATAACGTTATTGTTGTTTTCGTCGAGAACAGCACTTTTTTTTCAGGATGAAAGGTACTCTATCTCCGTTTCTGTACACCTGACAATGTATATGCAAAATTTCAGGATGCTGGTGTAGTGGTTTAGGCGTGAAAAGGTAACAAACAACAACAACAACAACTTTCGCATTTATAATATTAGTTAGGATATGAACAGGCTTTTGCCTTGTACTGGGGCAATAATACTGTCTTATTATTATTACTCATAGTTATGAAATTTAATTACTTACTGCTGGTAATTCCTTTTGTGGTTTCTGATGCAGACCACGCATATACACCACAGCTGGGGGCACAGGTCGAATACCTTCAAACACTGGATGAACATTGAGGAACAGCATATCTATATTATTATTTAACTCTGCTACCGGTGGAATATCATCACCAAAATGCTTTTTCAACATCGCATTCTCCGCTTTTTGACTGTATGCATACAATCTGTTTGTCATATAGTCGTAATACAATTCCTTTACTTTCTCCCACATAGTGAGATTGTGAAGTCTCTGCCTAGTAACAGAAGGATAAAGAATCGGATGTACTGGAGCTCCAATATTTACATAATTATCAAGCGCTGCTCCTAAAGAACTCATTTGAATCACCGGTGCCTTGTATATATGAGAATATGCTAGTGCAGGCCGTACACAAGCTTCTAAGAATAGTAGATCAAACTGTTTACTTTTATCATTTATCAGATTTTGCACTTTTTCATCTTTGAGTTGCACATCTACTACCAGCGTCAACGCTTGTAGAATGACGTCCATAACCATGATGACATCATCTTTATTACCTTGTGTAGATGCCATAAATGTTTTTTTCCATAAATCGTACGATATGTCATGAACATCGATTTCTGTCAAGTTTGGTGGTGTACCGCCTTTAGGGAAGGCAGGGTCTGGTGTAATGACTGTCACATCATGTCCTCGTCTTGCTAGTTCATGGGTTAATGGCCGAAATACCACTTGATGACTGATAGACGGTATAGGAAACACTGCTAAAATCCTTGCCGCGTCATTGTGACTTGCAAAGAATGCACAACACAGAATTAGACACGAGAATAGTCTCATGTTAGTATTTTATTATCACTTGCCGTCCGTCATCAATCAATGCCAACGATTTACTGAAGTTATGTTTATACGTTTTGAAGTTCAATAAGTATTTCACAATATTGTATATTATCTAATAGGTACATAATATAGGTACTCCGTTGGTTTAGATAGTTAACTAATGGCTGAGTAGATACAAATGAGCAGGATATCTTCATACATACGCACCGAACACGGTTTGTAAAATAAATTTATCGCTGCTAAAGGTGCGCCAGTCGTGACTACGCCTAAAAATAAAAAAAATCGAATTGCCTAAGGTGGGAATCGACCCCCGGTTTGAGATGCGACTCTTAACGCCAGAAAATTTTAATAACCACTTTAATTAATGCCTATTATTTGAGATTATTGTAAAAATATATTCTATTTCCGAATTTAAAGATTATAATTTTCATGGTAAATGAAAAAGTAAAAAATACTTTATAGTGTAAAAAATACAATTTAGTACTCAAATGAAGTGCAAAATCTTCATATAATTTGCAAGTAGGTAGGTAGTTCAAGTGTTATGAACTTAACGCAAAGTGATAAATTAATGTAAACAAACTTCCTATATTGATGTTTATTATATGTATAAACTCAGTTACCACGTGTAAAGTGTATCAAGATTAATTGTTAATCTTAGATACACTTTACCCTCTTGTGGTAACTCAGTATGACTTGATAAGTAGGTAAATAAGTAATGAGTAGGTACGGATACGTATTAAGGCTCCTTCAAACAGGCGCGACACGCGATAAAATCGCGCGCGACACAAAGGCACCGCAAGTCGCACAACGAGCGGTGCCTTTGTGTCGCGCGCGATTATATCGCGTGTCGCACCAGCATCCTAATTGTGTAACACACTATTACTCTCAGTTTGAATCATTTTGAGGCTTATTGCTAATCCATTGCTCCATATGTTCGAAAAATGTGTCTGCTCAACAACGTTAATAACGCAATGAATGTTGTTGAACTGTCAAAATGAAACCCATTGCTACTGATAGTGTACTTGATGAGTTTTTATCAACTCAAGTAGACACTTTTAAAGTATTATTATAATTGTGTGTCACGGGGACTATTATTGAGTCTGCAAGTCACCGCCTGCCATTTTATCTGTGTAACTTATATAAAACATTGGTCATGCAGGGGCATAATCTTTCCATAGTCCTAGATAACCAGTTAATTTTAGCCAACGTAATCCGTATTCCAATATCTTTGTTTCCATATATCCTGTAATAGTCCTACACCAACCGGGGATTCCTTGGCTGGACATAGTGCGAACAGGGATAACAGTCGGTTGGTGCGTCATTTAATTAAAAACGTCTAATGGGCCTCTGCAAGTTGGCTTTGGTCCCTCGTACGCCTTCAAAAGTTCCGGGACCCCAGGGTCCTGAGAAATGTCATGAGACATAAAAATATAAATAACTAGCTTCTGCCCGCGACTTCTTCCGCGTGAAATTTCACCCTCTTAGGGGTGGAATTTCGAAAAACCCTTTCTTAGTGGATACCTACTCCTCACAAAGAACACACCCTCCAAATTTCATGTCTCTAAGAGCAGCGGTTTACACTGTGCGTTGATATATCAACAATCAGTCAGTTTACCATTTTATATATATAATATATAAGATTAATAATAAACTGCTTTTTGCAGTATCATGTTGTCTGCGAGTGGTCATCTGAATAGTTAATGCTTTGACTGTTAACTGTCCACACGGAATTACCTACTGTCGCCGCCACCGCAGTCAAAAGTATGCTTTCCTGACACTTGTTAGTGCAACATTTCTAGTAGCTAACAAATATCATACATCACTGGGTAAGACTGGTTGTCAGACTGAAAAAGATCCATGAATGACAGGGATCAACTCCTAGGCACGGAGGAGTCAAAACCGCGACAAGCGTAGCATAGCGTGATCGATCAGACCCGTGTTATCACTTAGAACTAATAAAGATCAAATTCGCAAAACACGTATCCGTTTGTATGAAACTGACCAGTATCAAGAACGCATTCTCTAGAGATTACAGGAATGAATTAAAGAAAACTGGCCAAGTGCGAGTCGGACTCGCACACGAAGGATTCCGTACCACAAGGCAAAAACGCAGAAAAAAACACGTTTGTTGTATGGGAGCCCCCCTTAAATATTTATTTTATTTTGTTTTTAGTATTTGTTGTTATAGCGGCAACAGAAATACATCATCTGTGAAAGTTTCAACTGTCTAGCTATCACGGTTC
Source organism: Oligia strigilis (assembly GCA_951800025.1). NCBI lineage: Eukaryota > Metazoa > Arthropoda > Insecta > Lepidoptera > Noctuidae > Oligia > Oligia strigilis. Next base: position 10,644,321 of record OX637564.1, on the reverse strand, counting down.
ATGAGATACAGCCTGGTGACAGACAGACGGACGGACGGACGGACAGCGAAGTCTTAGTAATAGGGTTCCGTTTTCCCTTTGGGTACGGAACCCTAAAAAACAAAAAAAAAATATTAATATTTCTCAATTTTAATGAGCAAAAAGTTTTTAAAGACTCTACATTAAGTAAACATAATTCTTTAATTTTAACACGTAAATGTTGGAGTATAGCAAAAACAAATCGATACTACCATTCTAACTCATAAAATATGTATCCGTGCCCGCCCTTAACCACCTGACCGAAATCTTTACTTTCCCATAGTGACTGTACTACTTTATTAGCCTTGTGTGGGATCACACGTCTCACGTAATATTAGTAAACACACCTTCCAATATATAAATATACGGATTAATAAACGTATTATTGAAATCCTTAGAACGGTATTTCCTGTGGTGTTTCTCCATTAACCCTAACAGTGCATGTAAAACTGTGCCGAAATTTTTGTTAAGTCCACCACATATGCTCCAATAAGGAAGAAAATGGTCCTACTGGCATACTGCGAGGTAATTGCGTAACATACTAACATTAGCAATGGCTTTCATTTTGACAGTTGAACAACATTCATTGCGTTATTTACGTTGTTGAGCAGACAAATTTGTCGAACATATGAAGCAACGGATTAGCAATATCCTTCAAAATGAGTCAGATTGTGATTGATAGTGGGTTGCGCAATTAAGGTGCTGGTCCTAACGACCGCAAAACGATATACTTATTATACTCCCATCACTTATCTGTAATAGCTCAACTGTGGCTAATGAGACACAATTGAATTTCTATTGATATAAATCAAATATTGAGGGGTCCGTGGCTAAATAATAACAGCCGCACAGGTCGATCGATCAGGTTAAGCTACGCTTGCCGCGATTGGCCTGTGGATGGATGACCATCTTTACATACCGAGACCCCTCGGAAAGCACGTTAAGCCGTTGGTCCCGGCTGTCATTCGTGGATTTATGACAGTAGTTACGGGTAGTCAGAAGCCCGAAAGTCTGACAACCACAGTCTTACCAAGTGGTATCGTGTATTGTATTGAAGAGGTCAGAATCTGAAATAATAAACTAAAACACTAATACTAACACAAACAAACAAAGCACACACACACACACGTACGTACGCTCTAATACTTTTTCTTTTTTCTTTCTTTTTATATATACAAAACCAGTATTTTACATGGAGTGACTGCGATTCTGGCCGTCAGATAGGAAGTCGCTCCATGTAAAATACTGGTAGACCTATTCAGCTGCATCCGGTTAGACTGGAAGCCGACCCCAACATAGTTGGGAAAAGGCTAGGCAGGCAGATGATAAATCAAATATTGATTTTTCAACAGAAAATAACACCACGTCTTTATAATAAGGATTAGGCAGAGGTGTACCTTTAGTACACCAACATTTCGCAAGTCATGTTTAAGTCTCATGTAATAGAGGATCAGCTTATTGCCAACAACCTGGCACAAATCCAGTCTCCGGGCTGCTTCTGTGAAATTCTAGATGAAAAAAAACAAAAACACTTTTCCCTGGTAATCGAACCCAGGGCCTCACGTCAGCTGTAGTGCTCGCGACCACATATTATGTATCTATAAATTCACTTCTTAAAGAAACCAGCTGGAGAAGATAGGTTCAGGTGCCCTGAACGCGGAAGGCAAGAATATCTTATCTTCATTAAGAAATTGCTAAGTAATCATCACTAGTGATAAGAAAAGTGCAAATAATATTCCACTGTATAAAAACACTATCTTAATATCGTATAAATACATCATTATGTTATCTATATGTTACGGTAAAAGCCTGAATGTTGGTAAATCTTTGGTTTTACTAGTAAATGTTAAGATTTACTAACACGAATTGGTGAATATGTCTAAGCTTCGATATTAAATATGACCCATTTTCGGGCTTTAGAATTTGGCATATTATATTACACTAGGTTTTACTAAGCTAAGTTACTTACTACGATGGCTTAGTTTACTAACTTCGTTTGTTCACTAACACCCGTCTGGCCTTTTTTTTTCCGGATGGGAAATCATCAAATGACCCCTCCCGCTCTGGGTGGAGCGGAAGGGAGTGTCAGACTCTTACTGACTAAAACCCACCCGTATTCCTTCCTTAGCCCTTTATGTTCCGGGCCAGCGGTAACCCTTTCGGACAATCCCGCTGATCCCCGTCTGGCCTTACCTAACCTATCCTATCCGAGTCGGGGTGCTCCGATATCCGAGCTCACTTTGCTCGCTTATATATTTTAGGTTCTCTTATTACAATCATTTTCAACATTTACCATGTGTTTGAGATAAATTCTAAGAGTTACCGAGTCAATCTCAAATTAACGATTCTCACAGAACAACAGGGTAATTGCCTTAGAAGTGGCGAAGTTTTGGGCCGACAAAATTTAAATAACTGTTGTGCCAGCGCCATGAAGAAGAAGAAGAAGCAGAAGAACGCGCTTTGGACCGCATGCGTAACGTAGTTTTCTTTAATAACAATTCCACGACGGTATGCTTGCACTGTTAACAGGATAATAATGTTAAAAAAAAACATAGTAAAGTTCAGTAAGTAATTTTTTTTTTCTGTGTTATCGCTGTTATGATGTAATACCAGCTGAAATTAAATGACTTGCACTGTGTACCAAAATAATCAGGTAGATATTTCACAACATTGATCAATATACTTGGCCTATATATATATAGAAATCATATTATCAATGCATCGTTCATTTCCAGAAGTAAATTCAAAGTGAGTGTATGTGTCAAAATGTCTGTGTTATACTTTATAGTTACTTGTGTTATTATAATTTTAAATCAAAATGAAGCGGCAAGAATCTTAGGAGTATTTCCAGTTGCTTCTATAAGTCATCAAGTAGTGTTTCGACCTATTACTCAAGCTCTCGTAAAACGTGGCCATGAAGTGACAGTTATTACTCCAGATCCTGCCTTCCCAAAAGGAGGAACACCTGCCAATCTAACAGAAATTGATGTCCATGATATATCATACGCTATATGGAAAGACACATTCATGGTCATTAAGAAAGGTCACAAAAAAGACCACCTGCTAAATTTTGCTGGATATATAAAATCAATACGTTTGATGATTGAAGCGCAACTAAAAGATAAACAAGTACAAAATCTGATTAATGATCAGACTCAAAAGTTTGATTTGATTTTAGTGGAATCACATGTCCGATCTGCGCTAATATTTTCTCATATTTATAAGGCACCAGTGATTTTAATTAGTTCAATGTGTTCATTTTTCGATAACGACGAAGTAATTGGTGCTCCAACCCACCCTTTTCTATATCCACATGGTATTCGTCAAAAACTTAATAATCTATCCTTGTGGGACAAAATTAAAGAATTGTATCTTCACTATACCATTCTGAAAATGGGAAAAGACAGCCAAGTATTAGAAAATAAAATGCTTAAATCAATTTTCGGACTTGCAACCCCGTCAATCGAGGAACTTAATGAAAATGTTCACATGCTGTTTGTAAATATACATCCAGTGTTTGAAGGCATCCGACCTGTACCTCCCTCTGTATTGTTCATGGGAGGTCTACATCAGAATCCAGTAAAAGAGTTACCAAAAGTGAGTATCTATTAATTTTGATAGTCGAACAATGATACCTATGTAAAAAGAAGTTGTATATGCAACATTCGATTCGTCAAAAACGGTACACTTTTTTTTTTTGGGTGGGAAATGTGTGAATGTGTAATCAAATGATCCCTCTCGCTCCGGGTGAAGCGGAAGGGAGTGTCAGACTCTTACTGACTGACGTGTTCCTTCCCCTAACCCTTCGGTCAATCCCGCTGACCACCCTAATATACACTTAAATAAAGTTACATTGGAATGTATATTAGACTAGCACTATTCGGCAAACGTTGTTTTGCCATATAAATTATTTCTAGCTGCTCGGCGCTATCGTTCGCGTGGTGTCCTACCCTACCCCTACCCTACTCCTACCCTACTCCTACACTACCCCTACCCTACTCCTACCCTACTCCTACACTACTCCTACCCTACTCCTACCCTACTCCTACACTACTCCTACCCAACTCCTACCTATAAACTTCACGGAGCCCAAGACCTTTCCAACGAATGCAAAACCGTGGAAATCGGTTCGTGCGTTCTGGAGTTATAGCGTCAGGAAGGAAAACCCGAATTATTTTTATATAGTAGATGACACGCGAAAGTAGGACCTTATGTTGTAATAACCAGGAGCAACCAAGAGACAAGCATACGTTGCTTCCGTTGACGCCGGCGCGATACTGAGTTCAAGTTTGCTAACTAGCCAACGTTTAACGTGACACTTGCGCGTATAAGCTGTCTGCCTCTTTTTACTTATGATATCATTGGGTATAAATATGACCATATTATTTTTCAAAATGACAACTGTCCTTATACTCCAATATAGAAACAATTTAATCATACTAAAATGGGATGTTAATGTTACTGTCATATGGCCTTCAAGTAAAAATTCTAAATTTTTTCTGACAGGAACTCAAATCGTATTTAGATTCATCCAAAAACGGCGTTATTCACTTAAGCTTCGGTACAAATGTGGACCTCTCTCTGTTACCTCCGCAAACAATACAAACACTGGTGAAGGCGCTCTCCAAAGTCCCGTACGATGTACTGTGGAAATGGAATGAAGATGAGCTACCAGGACGAGGTGACAACATCAGGATATCTAAGTGGCTGCCACAGTCAGATCTACTGAGTGAGTTATTATTTTGTTTACTGCTGGTCGATTCTGTAAAAATCTCACCGTGAAAACTTAGGTGAAGTGAGTTTGTTTTTGCTAGGAATTGACACTTTTGACAGCTCACTCCACGCTCACTTCACCTAAGTTTTCACTGTGAGATGTTTACAGAATAGCACCGCTGTTATTTGTTAGACGCTTTGTAAGGCACGGTTCCTTTACCTTTTGTACACACACGTTTTTCTTGCCGTGAAAAACTACGGTTTATTCGCCGTGTGTAAGCACGGTCGACCGTGTTGTATGGATCACTATGGAACCTTGGTGACGGACACGATTTTTTTACGGCGCGGTTATATGCCGTCTGTTGGTACGGTCGTTAGTGTTGTATGGATCACTATAGAACCTTGTTCATGGACTCGTTTTTTCCACGACGCAGTTTATGCGCCGATACCGTAGTGAAACCGTGTCATGTACAAAGGGCTTTTGTATGCGAGATGGTCTAGTTAGTCACGTATACTCGCACCATGTGACATCATGCAACTTACTGTAACGTGGGAGTCGTTGTAGCTCGCGTCTCAATTACTACATTCTTTTGTTTTGGTTTTTAAACGCCACTCGCCTTCCCTCACTACGCAGCTATGCAACAGCTACAGCTCTTATGTCTCAAGTAGAAGCTACTTTTCAGTGCTACGGCTCATTATAAAACTCAGATCAGTCGGGGCGAACCAAGTTACACTAACATGCGAGTACATTGTCGCAGTCTATCTAAGCTGTAACATCAGCAGCTCATAATTTGTATAACCAGGCCTTTGAGCAGTCCACTAAACATTCGTAAAGACCTCTCCCATTTTGTCCACAATAACTGGTCTGACATTGGTTCCAAGTTGCTCACAAGTGGTTGCTCACAAGTGGACCGGCGGTCCCAGTTTTTTTAAAGTCATTAGGCCATCAATCAGGGCATAGCTTTATCGCTTGCCAATACGCATTCTCCATTTGAGGACTGGTCTTTACAAAAAATATCGGTCCTTCCAAAAACATGGTCCGTCCACTGCCACTTAACTCGCTAACTCTGCAAGCTATGTTACTAACTCAAGTTATACTGATTGTAGGCTGCCACGCACATCATTAGTTGAGCTACATGATTACTGACAAATTCTTGCACAGAATGGACTGGTTCATTCAAATCTGTGTGGTACTTTCCTCAAAAGACCTTCTTAGACATACACATAGTCTACTTGGTCTTTACATGATCTGACCAAAATCATGTCTGGACTTTAAAAGAGACTGTGACCTCTGAGTTTGTTTCGGACTATTTTCTCAGAGTAATCGGCTAGGAAACGTTGACCTCATCTAGCTTATTTTTATAATATGACATATAAAAGTAATTCACATATCCTGTTTACAGAATAAACAATTTCATTTAACTAGTATGCCACTGAATACCAATATTTTACATTGAGTCAACTTATATCCATAACCATTGGTGTGGGACCAATAAGACTTTAAGGTTTCCGTTTCTGGCATCTTATGACTACATTTATTTTTGCATGACAACCACGATTTTATTTCTAACAAGTGAATTTTATTTCTATATGCAGAGCATCCTAACGTAAAACTGTTCATAACACAAGGAGGTCTCCAATCGACAGACGAGGCTATCACAGCAGGAGTACCAGTTATTGGTATACCAATGTCGGGCGATCAGTGGTATAATGTGGAGAGGTATGAGTACCACAAAATTGGACTCGGGCTACATATGGAAACATTGACCGAAGAGGAAATTATAAACACAATCAACAAAATTATCGGGGACGACAAGTAAGCACGATTTCTTTGTTTTTTATTTTTGTTCAAATTAACCTATAATGTTGTATGCTGGTACATAAACCTCCTTCCTCTATGTGAGAGGAAAGATAAATACCATTAGGTGGTAAATAGATAACATTTATTTTCATATGGGCTGATTTTTCAATCATCTGATAACTTTGAAATTTTGACAGTTATTACATACAAAAACTATCAAACGTCAATTTTATTCCTCGAATAAGTTATCTGGCGATGGAAAAATTAGCCATAAGAGCTGATTTTTCAATCATCTAATAACTTTATTCGAAGAATAATTTTGAAATTTTTACGGTTATTTCATACAAAAACTGTCAAACGTCAATTTTATTCATCTAATAAGTCATCTGGCGATGGAAAAATTAGCCATACGAGCTGATTTTTCAATCATCTAATAACTTTATTCGAGGAATAATTTTGAAATTTTTACGGTTATTTCATACAAAAACTGTCAAACGTCAATTTTATTCTACGAATAAAAATTATCTGTCGATTGAAAAATCTGCCTTAAGTCAAATAAAATCTCATTCTTGGTTCATTTGTAAGTTAATATCATAGAATCAACATAATCATCTTCATCATTGGGAACCGTCTTCCTCCAACTGCTTAGTATAATAGACCTCCTCCCTTCTGTGCCATGCTGCGTGTCTGTGAGTCTCAACCAGGTCAATCCATACTAATATTATAAATTCAAAAGTAACTCTGTCTGTCTGTCTGTCTGTATGTTACCTTTTCACGCCTAAACCACTGAACGGATTTCGATAAAATTTGGCAGAGAGATAGATTGCATCCCGGGGAAGGACATAGGATAGTTTTTTATCGACATACCTTGCGGGCGTAGCCACGGACGGAAGCTAGTATCATATAATATTACATGCTAATAAAGGCTCCTCTTGGTGTGCCTATAATAAATTAAAACGCTTTTTCTATATTTCTAGTTATCGCCAGAACATCAACAAACTACGCAGCGTGATGAACGATCAGCCTATGAAACCACTGGATCGCGCCGTATGGTGGACGGAGCACGTGCTGCGTCACGGCGGCGCGAGACATCTGCGCGCGCCCGCCGCCAACATGTCGTGGGCGCAGTACCTAGAACTAGAACTAGTACTTACCTTACTGCTAGGACTTCTGATAACTGCAACAGTATTCATTTTGATTATCCGTTCACTTTATAGGATTACTTTCGGTACTGATGTCAAAGTAAAACAAAGTTAAATCTCAATTTTTGTAAATAATACGTAATATCACGTCTATAAACTTAGTTTTAGTTTTAATTTTAGTTTAATATAGTTTAATAACATCTATATACTATTAATAAAGCTTAAAGGTAAAGAATAAATTAGTTGTTTTTTTTTTGTTTCTTTGAACGCGCTAATCTCTGGAACCATGGCCATGGCATAAAGTTGGCCGATGGAATATGGTTTTGGCCAAAAGTCAGCCAAGGTAAGGCCATCGAAATCAGGCGTATCTTCAAAGTGGCGTAAAACACTAGTAGGCTTATAGATCATAGCACACAACACAATAGTATCAACTCGAGCCGTTCAGTATTCTTTATAAGAAACTCCCTACTGCAACGCGCAATAATTGGAATCGTAACGTAATCGCCTGGCCAAGCTCACGAACCGCGGTGCGGTACGTTACGGCTCGTCTTCCCTGCGCTTACGTCTCTCCGTACCCGAGCGTAAGTCTCTTCGTCCAGCTTTGGCCCTCTTACCCCTCCGGCCTGCCTGCTGCACCATCAACCAGCGGTGGGCGAGCCGTAGTAAGCGCGGCGTCGCCTAACCGTAGCCGAGTCGACGTATCGGAGCTTCTGACCCGCTTTGGTTACGTGCTTACGTTAGGTTGACGCCTGTTTGACGGTGAGGCGAAAGGCGATACGGTGCCGATCCCTTTCCGACTTCATACGTGTACCTTAATTCACATCACAAAAGAAGTTCAGTTCATTCGCCTACAAATACAATTACCAACAATGATGGTGTTGGTACCAACCCTGGAACTAGTAGATCTCAGCCTGACCTATCAACTATCGGGCTTACAGAGTCTGAGACTAGAAATATATCAAAACGAAAGAGAAAAACACCAGAGGATGATTTTGAATATCAATTCGGCGAATTTAAAAAGGAAATTGTAGGATTACTTAATAATTTTGGAAAATCCCAGGCTGACAGTCTTGACACTATAAAGCAAGATATATCCTCTATTAAAGGACAGTTGAAGGACATTAAGGCCACAACGGAACAATTAATAGCTGAAAACAAGAATTTGAAATTGGAAATAAAAAGCTTAAGTACTACTGTTGATAATAATCAAGAAAAAATCAAATGTCTAGAAAACGATGTTCATACCCTACAATGTAATGTCAACTCGAGTTCAACATCGTTGGAAAACTCAACATCTAGTTTATGCGGTGAAATCATTACTGAAATCCAGGAGCGTACCGAGCGTAGCAAAAATATCGTAATATTCGGCATTGCAGAACCACACTCTGATAATATGCAGAAAAAAAAAGATGATGATAAAAATGAGGTTAAAAACATCACATTAGCTATAGACCCTGTTTGCCCTGAACCTGAAAAAATTATACGTTTAGGAAAATATAACGAAAACAAAATACGTCCCGTAAAAGTTTGCTTCTCAACTCAAGAAACGGCACAAACTATACTTAAGAAAAAAGCAAATCTAAAGGACAACAAAGTCAAAATTTATTCTGATCAGACCCCAAATCAAAAGCAGGCGATGCTAATATTACGAGAAGAGCTGCGACAACGGGTAGAAAATGGAGAGAAGGATTTAACCATAAAATATCAAAAAGGAATACCTAAAATTGTAAAACAACAGAACCAACCACAATCACCAAAAAACTAGAAGTAAGAGGAAATGCAAGAGATAGTGCCTACAAAAACCAGTGTATAATCCATAAAATCTGTAACTCATACGATAATTTAATTGTTAAAAACAAATCACTAAGATTTCTTTATGCAAATATTCGGAGTCTCGTAAAGCCCGGCAAACTAGATGAAATAAGGTGTGTTATAGAATCATTTAAAATAAAGGTTCATGTGATTGTGATAACCGAGACTTGGATAAAAGACGATGACGAAGCTCAAAGACTCATATTACCACACTATAAACATTACTACAACTACAGAAAAAATTCGCGAGGTGGTGGGGTATCCATATACATCCACACCGACTTAAAACATGAGTTTGTGGACGAACTCTGTGAAGACGGAAACCATTTCTTATGGGTACATCTTAACACACTCGCTCTGGATATAGGGGCTATTTATAAACAACCAGCAGCAAATACGTCCAAATTTCTTGAGAACTACAATCATCACCTTTCAAAAAGGAAACGAACTGTTATTTTCGGTGACCTAAACCTGAACCTGCTCAGCACTGAAAAACCTGTAAAAGAATACAAACAAATGCTACAGGAAAATAATATACCTAAAAATATTAAATAAAATCTCTTTAGAATATTGTACACGTGAAACAGCATCTTCAAAAACTATCATAGATCATGTGGCTACCAGCTTACAAGACAACACATTTCAAATGACAGTTATTGATTCTTCAGCCTCTGACCATAAACAAATATATCTTGAGATAAATAGGACTGAGCCTAAATGTACACAACGTGTACAGTATGAGTCGATAAATTATTCAAAATTATACACAACTTTAGGAGATATTATGGAAACCAAGCATATCTCTGACCATGATGACCTAGAAGCTACACTACTGGGTGCAATATCTATAAACAAGACACGAAAAACCAAGATACTAAATGCACCATGCAAGGAATGGATAAATAGCAACCTCATTACCCTAATAAATGAAAGAAACTACGTATGGCAAAAACTAAAACAAACACCTGATGATAATCTCCTGAAACAAGAATTTACACACAAAAGAAATAATACATTCATCAATATCCAAAATGCCAAAAATAGGTACTATAGTAAATCTTTCGAAGATTGTAAGAGGGATCCTTTAAGAATGTGGCAATTAATTAACAGACTCTCAAAAAATAAAACGGAAATCAGCAATGGCCCATCAAAGATTAATACCGTTTCGGGTGAAACTACAGACATCAGAGAAATTTGTGAGTGTTTTAATTATTTTTTCTCAACAATAGGAAGCGATCTAGCTAACAAAATACCAAAAAACTCTATTAACCACGCATTGCGGACTCCAATGACTAGTAAACTTAAAACAAACCATGATCAATTATCAAAACTAAATCTAACTAGTACAAATGAAGTAATAAAAATACTAAATCAGCTAAAAACAAACACTAGTTCTGGCTTGGATGGGATTAACACGAAAACTATAAAATGTGTTAAAGATTTAATAGCAAAAAACCTAACAAATTGCATCAATAAATGCTTAAACGAAGGATATTTTCCCAATTCTCTTAAACGTGCGAAAGTAAGTCCCATATTTAAATCGGGAAGCAAAATAGATCCAAGTAATTATAGACCTATTAGCGTGCTATCAGTACTATCTAAAGTCTATGAAAAAGTTCTATATAACCGTCTGAACCAATTTCTAACTGACACTGACTTTCTATTTAAAAAACAATACGGCTTTAGACCAAAGTCCAATACTATCTCTGCGACTGTGGACCTAGTGACAAATGTAAGGATCAATATCGATAATCGAAAAATAGGCCTAGGAATATTCATTGATCTAAAAAAGGCATTTGTTACCGTCAGCCATGAAATACTATTACAAAAACTGGAAGATTTGGGTGTAACAGATACAGCGTACGATATTTTCAAATCATATCTTACAAATAGGACCCAAATTGTTAAAATCGGTAACCATCAAAGCACACCTAGGCTTATTACCTGTGGCGTGCCCCAAGGCTCAATTTTGGGCCCATTACTATTCTTAATTTATATAAATAGTATACATAAAATTGGGCTAAAGGGAGAAATTACTTTGTACGCTGACGATACAAGCCTGTTCTATTTTGGTGACTCGATAGATGTAGTTATGAATGAAGCACAACATGATTTGGACATCCTACACACTTGGCTCCAGTCAAACTTGCTGACCATAAATGCTTCAAAAACAAATTATATTATTTTCACATCAAAAAACAAAAAAATTGGTACCTATAGTCCATTAACAATTAACGGTGAAAAAATAAACAAAACAAACTCAGAAAAATATCTGGGCCTACTACTTGACAGTGGACTTACATGGAAGCCGCATATAGAAAAAATACAAAGCAAACTATCATCCTTAACAGGTGCCCTACGGCCCATATCTCGATGCTTGCCCAGACATGTGCGTTACACAATCTATAACTCCTTGGTCAAGCCTCATCTGGATTACCTAATTGAAGTATGGGGGTCAGCGGCTAAAAGCAACTTAAATAAACTACAGAGATCACAAAATAAATTAATTAAAACGTTATTTCGATATGATTACCTTACACCGACCAAAAATATTTATAAGGAAACTGGACTAATGAATTTAACACAAAGCTATAAATACAACACCTGCATCCTGATTAAAAAAATTATAACAAAGGATATTCACTCACAAATAACATTTACCAAAAATATAGACCACCACAAACGCAATACTAGACAGGCAAATGATATCCGTTTGAAACCACCTAGAACTAACTACGGAAAAAAGAGCATTCTGTACGAAGGAGCCCAGATTTATAATAAATTACCTAAAGATACAAAAGAGGCTAAAAGCTTATCAATCTTTAAAAAACTGCTAAAACGCCACATTTTAAAGGATCTTTCATAAATAGAACGATAAAGATAAAATTGTAAGTTTACTAACACTACGAACACTAACCTTAAACTAAATAACCTACACCCGCATACTCCTTATGAAAAGCACCATTATATTTGTAAAAAAAAAAAAAAAAAACTAAAATAATGTATAAACCTGTTGAATACTCGCTTATTCAAACGCACTGTGCCATAGGCCTTAATAAACACGCTGCAGCTTGAGCGCGCACTATACGCAATCTCCACTAACATTTTTAACATCTACCCTACTAGAAACGCTAATCGGTTGTTTTGTTTACTTAATTATTGTATTTTCTCTATAAGTGATTAATGTAATCTTTTGAGGAAATAAATGTCTTAAACCGTAGTTGCTGTTCAATTTCGATCAAAACCACGCTTTTCATATTTCCCCCGCTGTCAGATACACTCCCAGCACACGCAATAAGAGCGCATTCTACTGCTAGAAGTTCAAAGATAACAACAATACGGTTTGTCACTTAAACTTGAACTTTTCTACATCTAAACCGCACCTTGATCAGCGATTCCGGGCATCATGAAATTACGGAAATTAGCTTAATCAATCACACACGAATGCGTAGAATATAGCATAATCAGCCTATACTGTTCCCACTGCTGGAACACAGACCTCCTCTCTGTGAGAGGAAGTGTGGAGGGGGAGTGGGCCAAAATCCACCTATGGGAAGATATTACCTACATGTCTTCGAGTTTTTGGTTCTAGGACCTTTCCTCGTGATATTTTCTTTCACCGTTTTGAGAGCAGTGATGATTAAATAATTTACACAAAGTAAAGCGCCTGAACCTACGACCTACAACTCGTAAGTCGCGGCCGTTTCCTCTCGGCCACCACTGCTTAGTAGAATTTGGCAGAATGATAAGGAGGACTATACCTACCCATCAGTGGGTGGGCTTACTACACAGAACTGTCATGTAGGTACTAAATTACTGTAGTCTCATTTAATGATGTTCTTATTATTATCTCATGTTTATAGATAAATGCAAATCATTTATCTGGACGGCAGTTTAATCACGAACGTGACCACAATCTAAGAATTGCATGTCATCGTACTAATAAAACGTTATCACTGTGTGTTCAATTATGAGCGGTAGGAATACCTTATCTATCATGCCACTTCTGAGGCTTACTGAAATCATTATTAATGTTATGAATGCATGCGATTTGTGTCTTACCAAAATCCATAAAAAATGTGCTGAACAGAACCAAACGAAAACAGTACAAGCAACATGACGTGATAATAATTATGAGATTACTTTAATTGAATGAATCGAGTATTCATGTGTTAACGGTGGGGACTAATAGTAATATTAAAAGTCATGAGCATAACATTTTAATATACGGCCAATAAATAGACGGAGACAATGTCCCACGGCAAAGTTGATTTCCTCTAGTTAACCAAAGTGGTTGTACAAATGTACAGCATGTCAATACTTCTCCATATAACCTTAATTACGTGTATAAGTTTAGTAGTTAATCAAAATGAAACTACGAAAATATAGGGAGTTTTCTCATTTCCATCTCTCAGTCATGAAGTCGTGTGCCGCCCTCTTGTGCATGAACTAGCTAAGAGAGGACACAAGGTCACAATCATCACAACAGATGCAGCTTTCCATAAAGGTTCTCCTTTATGGAAAGCTGCATCTGTTGTGATGATCTCTGTCAGATTGGCAGATGCTTCTGCATCTGCCAATCTGACAGAGATTGAAGTCGGTAAGGTATATTATGTAAGTTAGCGTTTGGTCGAAGCCACACAACTACTGAAGTCCTTTTACGTATTTTTATATTACGTCCGATTTTGCATCACTGTCAAAATCACAGTAATCTTTATTGTTGTTACCACGGATATCGATACAATAAGGCTACCGTTGGGTTGCCTTCTGACAGAGGTAAAATAAGGTTATAGGACACGTATCAAACAAAGTTTCATTTGATATTTGCCGAAGCTGTACTTCGGCAAATATTAAATGAAACCTTATGTTCTTATCACGAATCAATTTATGCGCATGTATGTATCCTTCAACTGTACGTCGACAACTTTTGCCATCAATTTGAATATACCAGCATGTTCTGTTAGTAGAACATTTTTATTGCCAATAGGTATCATCATGACGTCCTCCTTCCATATATCGTAATATATATCATGCACGTCAATCTCCGTCAAATTGGGAGGCGTTCCACCTTTAGGGAATGCCGGATCTGGTGTGATGATGGTAACCTGATGTTCTCTTTTGGCTAGTTCCTGAGTTAAAGCACGGAACACAACTTGATGACTGATAGATGGAACTGGGAAAACAGCCAGTATTTTAGCAGCGTCATTTGGACTTATCACTAAACTGAAGCACGTTGATATAACTATAAGAGGTATCATTATTCACTGGTTGGAATGAGAAGCTGTATTGATTAATTTTATTATTATTACACAATGTTGTGTAATACGAAAGACCGTTTTACTTTGAATTTCAGATAATATTTTTGTTAAACTATTTTATATGTAATAATTTTATTGCGTAGCAATATTTATTTATATGTGTAGTTAAGCTGTTTAAAATTGCTTTTTATTTCGATTAACTTACATGATTGTGATAAAAAAAAATATGTACGCATCTATCTGTTTTGAATGGATGGACCTGACAGTTGTTACGGCGCCAACTTCAAGAGGCGGCAAATTCAAGCGTGGCAGACAAGTGCACCACCCAGTGCACCGCAACTAGGCGATCGCGCAGCACCTATTATATTTCTCTGCGGGTGACGCACTGAGGTATCACTACGTGATTAGCGCAGCCATAGGTAGTTAAACGGTCTGAGTAAATTGCGCCTGCGTGGTGAATTATGGCCCACACCCTCTCACGGATAGGAGGCCTGTGTCCCAGCAGTGACAACATTAGGCTGATTGTGTAGCAGGGGCGCCCTCTCCGACGCCTATAAGTGCAAAGGCGACACGATTTCCTATATTTTTTTACCATAGCACCAACAACAACAGCCAATTGAATTCAATAGCCAATTCAACAGGAACGCCAGTTCCTGTTAAAATGGCGGATTAGAGATCGATATATTCTGAGATTTGAATAATATATTGCTGGCAAAATAAGCTCTTGCAGCTTTGACTCTTGATTTTTAAAAGTGTTCTGTCGATTTTTTGTCGGCATTTTTTCCCCGCCTCGAAAACATTCTCGATGTACCGTTGACGTTTCGAGCACTTTCTCTTTACATAGGCCTCGCTCAAGCTGCGTCACAACACTCTGTCCTCCGTCTCCCGCATCGACACTGTCCCAGCCGACTTTTAAAGGTCGTCGGTCGGTCCATCCAACCAGATGTCGTCACGCTACGCTGCGCTTCGCTTTTGTTTCTTTATTATTCGAAAATCTAATTTCAAATTCGATAGTCATCTTCATGGCGAACCTCAAAATTACTGTCCATGCTTGGATAGTTAATTACAAGATTACAACATGTTGATAAAACCAGTCTGACAGGCGCTGTTAGCGATTCATTTTACATAGACGAAATAAAGGCGTTATCATCGCTATCTGTAATATTTATTATACACGAGTGAATTCTTATCTATAATCACACACGACACATTTTCACTCGTAACTTTAGGGCTTGTACATTTCTCGCAGAACAGACAGCCGATGGGGCCGAAAGGTTCTGGAGTGGCGACCGCGTATCGGAAGGCGTTGGAAGGCCTCCTACAAGATGGACCTTGACCATTGTACCTTGTGAAGGCCGCAGGAACCCGCTGGATGCGGGAAGCACAGAATCGATCGAAGAGGAAGGTGAGGTGAGGTCTTTGTCCGGAATTGTTTGTGTCATTTACATGGACATTCATTATACAGTACAGTGCTACAGTAACCGCACGCCCGTACACAATGCTACATGCGTATATACGAGGACCATCGGTAAAGTTGCTGGGGAGTGGGTTGTGCCACTTCATTTTCCTAGCTAAAGTACTAGGAAGTGGTGAAAGGTGGCCGTTTTGCGGGACTGTCATATGCAATTTTTGACGTACAAAAAGGGCTGATTCTCAGCCTAATTTAAATAAACGTCGTTTGTTCTTTTTTATACAAAGAGTCCGCATGCCGTAGGAACAGTCAGCAACAAAAGTCGATTAACATTTCAGTTTTTTTTAATCTCAGTTATTAAGCAAAATATTACCAATAAGTTTTTTTAATCTCAGTTATTGAGCTAAATATTTGTTCAAAATTGCATTGTAGGTACTTCTGCGGCAATTTTGAACAAATATTTTGCTCAATAACTGAGATTAAGAAAACTGAAGTGTTAATCGACTTTTTTGCTGACCGTACGTCGCGTATCGATCGACAGACGCACTATGAAAACAATTAGCGCATTCAGTACTGCACCGACCGGTGAACCGACCGCAAGTAGAAGAGCACTGAATGCTACAAACAGATGGTCGGTCAATGCACCCTCGTCAGGACCGATGCTACATTCCGGACGGTCGGTGAAGCACTATAACTGGCCTTATTTGTTAATCTGTACGATAATGAAGTTTGAAGAAGATATCAGAAACATTATATCTTAGTCGTCATCGTCGACAATCATGTCAGTGTTATTTAATTTAGTTGTATTAAGTGGTTTATTTGTAAATATAATTCAAGCGGCGAGGATTTTAGCGGTGTTTCCAGTACCATCTATAAGCCACCAAGTTGTTTTCAGACCTTTCACGCAGGAACTAGCCAGAAGAGGTCATGATGTCACGGTCATCACAACAGATCCAGCCTTTCCGAAAGGAGGAGCACCACCTAACTTGACAGAAATCGACGTCCACGATATATCGTACAGAATATGGACGGAAAAGTTTATGTCGATACCAAAAGACAACGAAGGAGGTTTGACGGATCAAGTCAGATTCTTTCTGGATATGGCTCGCTCACTGGTGGAGGCACAATTATATCACAGAGACGTTCAAAACTTGATCAATAACGAAAATGAAAAATTTGATCTGTTAATATTAGAATCTTGTGCGAGATCTCTTCTTGCATTTTCTTTTGTTTATAAAGTGCCTGTGATCCTAATGAGTTCGTTTGGTGCTTCTTATGGTAACTTTGAAGCAGTTGGTGCGCCCGTTCATCCATTCCTCTATCCTTCAATCAATCGTAAGAAGAACTACAATTTGACAATGTGGGAGAAGATAACGGTAATATACAATGAATATCAGATAGCAAGATTCAATGATGAGTATGAGAAAATTGAAGATGTCTTTCTTAGAAAACATTTTGGACCTGAAATGCCATCGGTTGCAGAATTATGGAACAATGTTGATATGCTGTTTCTGAATGTGCACCCAGTGTTTGAAGGTATAAGGCCTGTTCCTCCTTCTGTGGTGTACATGGGTGGTCTGCATCAGAAACCCGATAAACAATTGCCAGCGGTAAGTTTTATTTTCAACTAGCTGCGCCCCGCGGTTTTACCCGCATAAGTGTCGATCCCGTCGGATTATCGGGATAAAAAGTAGCCTTTACGTTAATCCAGGGTGTCAGCTACCTCCATACAACATTTTATCAAAATTGGTCTAGCCGTTTGAGCGTGAAGAAGTAACAAACATATAAACACACCCCCACACACACAGTCACACACTTTCGCCTATATAATATTAGTGTGATAACCTTATGACTTCCAGTCTAACCGCATGCATCTGAATACCAATATTTTACATGGAGCCTGTCTGATCACCAACACACCACCAACCACAAACCAGTTACTCCACCACCACCACCACCACCACCACCACCACCACCACTACCACCACCACCACCACAACCACCACCACCCCACCACCACCACCACCACTTGGTAAAACTGGTTGTCAGAATTTCGACCTTCTGACGACCCTTAACGACTGTCAATGATTCACGAATGACAGCCGGGACCAACTGGTTATCGTGCTTCCCAAGACACGAAGGGGTCTTGGTATGTAAAGATGGTATCACATTCACGGACTAACCGCGGCAAGCCAGATCGATCGACACGTGCGGCTGTTATTACTAGCCCCTGGCATATGACTTATATTTATATAAATAAAAAATAACTCTCACAGTTTATTTTCCATAATGTCTTATTTGGTAAATAAACAACATAGCATGAACAATTGAAAATAATGAGATTCATTGTAAGTTTAGCAAAGTACGTCAATGGAAAATAAAAGAGAGAAATTATATAGTTTATTCTGCACAAATAATGAAATTAATGAATAATAAGATCTTTCTTTAAAAGCATTGCATGACAATGCCCCATTTATTACATTCATTATTATTTCTTTTATGAATAGGTAAATATGCGAAAGAGAATTTCACCGCTGCTGCCCGTTCCCTCTTTTTAACCGACTTCAAAAAAGGAGGAGGTTCTCAATTCGGATGTTTATACACAGGGTTATTGGTAAAACATTAACAACCTCTTAAGAGGTAATCGTACTCAACACAAAACGAAAATGTAAACCCAACGAAACCGACTTCCGAAAATAAATTAATTTTTCACTCTGTAGTGTTTTTTTTGGAAGTCGGTTGTTTTTTTTTATTTAACACCTATATTTCAACGATGTTAGTATACTTAATTCATGAATTAAAATTCATTTCATCTTTGCTATGCATTACAACTAAAACGATTATTGAAAGTTCCATTCATTAGCAGTTTGAGAAACATGGAAAGCGCTACTTACTACTCACTTATCTCAGTTCAAAGTTCACCGTTCTGTTGACCGTTCTCGCCGTGTTTACGTTCGGATTTATTTTGTACCAAAATGTGTAATATATTGCTTTTATAGATATATTCAATCGTTTACTAACAAATGTGTTTTGATCGATACTGGCGCCGATTCCCTTGTTCACAAACTAAACTAAATTTAAGTTCAGTGCATCTTTTTCTTTCATTAAGAAAAGGACAGAAGATAAAAATTAGTTTAGTCCTGTCAAATTATGATACTCCATAGCAAGTTTAGACGTGACGTGATTAAAAACATGGCTACTAAAAACATGTCTACTAAAAATACGTCAATTTACGTTAGGCGCTGTCTAATTTGACAGGACTAAACTAATATTTATCTTCTGTCCTTTTCTTAATGAAATAGAAAGAAAAAGATGTAATGAACTTAAATTTAGTTTAGTTTGTGAACAAGGGAATCGGGTGGCATTGAGTTGTTTTTCTGTTCATTTGAAATGCTTGTTTGAAGCGTTTTGTATTGAGTTTGGAATTAAATATTAACTATCTTGGTTTTAATATTACGAACATGCATTTAAAGTTTTTTTTCTGACCTACCCGTAATAACGAATACTTACGCCTATACGAGTAGTTTATCACACTAACACATCACTAACATTTTAAAGGCGAAAGTTTGTGTGTGTGTGTTTATATGTTTGTTACTTCTTCACGCTAAAACGACTGGACCAATTTTAATAATATTTTGTATGGAGGTAGCCGACACCCTGGATTCACATAAAGGCAACTTTTTATCCCGATATTCCCAGGGATCAACATTTACGCGGGTAAAATCGCGGGGCGCGGCTAGTTTAAAATAAAATCTAATTTATTCTTAATGCTCGAATTTGTGAGCTGTCAATGGAGCTTATATTTTATTTTTATGTTGATAAACGGTCGCTTATGTTTTTGTTCGCGTTTTTCACACATTATTTATTTAATCAACTTCTTATTTATAGTCTTTAATGCAATATTTTTTTTTTCAGGATGTCAAATCATTATTAGATTCTTCCAAAAAAGGCGTGATATACATAAGTTTCGGAACAAATGTGAACACTTCTCTCCTTAATGCAGAGAGAATGAGAATTCTAGTGAAAGTTCTTTCTCAACTACCGTACGTTGTGTTATGGAAATGGGATGCAAAGGATTTACCTGGACGTACAGAGAACATCAAGATTTCTAAGTGGTGGCCACAGTCGGACTTACTAAGTAAATATTTTGTTTATAAGCATCTTCTACATAAAGAACGATGGACATGGTACAGTCACGAGCACTAATATGTCAACACTTGGCAACTTTCAATTGCGATTTTTTCATGAAATAACGAATGCAACGTTAAAATACGACACTTTACATAAACCTATGGGTTCGAAAATACTATGTTTCATACAATTTCAATTAAATTAAAAAATAAAGGAGAAAATCGCCTTTGAATAAAGCCAAGTGTATACATACTTATGCTCGTGACTGTACTCCCCGTTCCCAATTTTTTTTATCCAACAGACTTAATTTCTGTCTCATATTTTCCGTTACGGACTACAAAACAACAAACCGTTTATTTCAAATCTAAAATGTATGGGGTTTTCTGAAAAAAAAAATCTTTCAGTTTCATTTATCTAAAGAAAATTATGGATGTTTGTTTTCTATTTTTCGTCACAATAAAGGAGATAAAACATAATAATTTTCCGACTTATATAAAAGGGAACATAAAACAACAAAGCTTATACAGCGTGTTACGGAAAGGGTATATCCATAAAAACGGGTTGAAGAGTGTATCTGCTCCAGAATCTATGTACAAAGTTTCAGCTCAAAAGCAATAACTTTGGAAATGCTTAATATTTTTTTTATTTCGATAGTTTATTAAATTAAAATCATAACAAACGTGTCACAGCACTACGAGGGTCATTAACATTATCCATTACGTGTCTGTGCGCCTAGCACACACGCACATCACGGCGCTGCAACGGCGGCGGGAAACAAATCTTTTACCGATTTGTTCTTTTGTGTGTAGTTTATTGACACCGATCAGCTGACTTGGTCTGGTGATGTGTAGAATTCAATTGGAAGCATAATTGATTTTTAGTAAAATGTTTCTTAACTTTATAATTATGTAGGTATAGGTATTAAAAAATGTTGCCATGTAGTTCATTATCACCAAAAGAATCAGTGTGTTTGATATGTCCATACCCTTTACGTAACACGCTGTATACCACGAAGAAGTAGGTAGAAGTGTGTGGAACATTCGTAATCTTTTCTAATGTCTATTCAAACTTTTCTTTCAAAAAAAAGTTAAACAAATATCAATTTTATTTCAATGGTTATTAAGTTGATTTCAGAGTGACTAGCAGTATATATTTACGTCTGTAATTTATAAGGTGTACAACAAAAGATATAAGTATGCAGGATCATCGGATATTTAGTAAGAAACCGATGGATGTTCTCGAAATAAATTTTATTTTATTAATAGAAAACAAACAGCTCATTTTATCAAGTTAAATTTCAATCGACAACA
The DNA here is from genome assembly GCA_951800025.1 of Oligia strigilis. NCBI lineage: Eukaryota > Metazoa > Arthropoda > Insecta > Lepidoptera > Noctuidae > Oligia > Oligia strigilis. Next base: position 10,622,725 of record OX637564.1, on the reverse strand, counting down.
TCCATCGGTTTCTTACTAAACTTCAACACTATTATCAAAGACTACAATATGATGCTGTATTATTATATATATTTTGTTGACTGTACATACTAAAGAGTATTAGTTTCAAACGAAGACATCCTACTTTATGTTTCGTCAAACCGAAAATAAAGCAACGGTGTAGGAATAAAAGTCTCATCTTTTCAGAGCATCCAAACGTCAAGCTCTTCATTACACAAGGAGGTCTGCAGTCAACGGACGAAGCTATCACAGCAGGAGTACCTCTGATTGGTGTGCCAATGTTTGGTGATCAATGGCTCAATGTCGAAAGATATGTTTACCATAACATTGGTGTGAAATTGGATATGGAAACGCTTACTGAAGATGATTTCAGGAATGCTATAAACACAGTTATTGGTGATGCAAGGTAAGAAATTGATCATTGTTATTTTAATATGAATTCATCATCATCATTCGCCTACTGCAGTCCACTGCCGGACATAGGCCTCTATTGCACGCCATTCAACTCGATTTACGGCAACTCCCATCCAGCTGCTACCAGCCATCCTGCGAAGATCGTCGCTCATCTTAGCCTGAGGGCGTCGTAAATGAAACAATATTATAATTCGTAAATTTAATTCTATAAATAAAATAGTATAACTACTAACTACTTAACTAATATAAAATTTATCACATTAAACATAGTGTTCTTCCTCCTCTCTCCTACTATCTATGCTGTGCCCGACAGGGTCCATAATTGTGACTAATATAATTATTTCCATACCAACTATATACATTATGGTACGCAATAAAGAATTGAGAATTGAGAATACCTTACGTATGCTGATTCGCGGTCTCCGCTCAAGAACACGTCTACCCCATCGGTTTTACGGATAACATGCCCGGCTCATTGTCACTTCAGCTTGTTTATTATGTGAGCTATGTCGACAACTTTGGTTCTCTGCCGGATCACCTCGTTCCGGATCCGATACCTGAGTACTTGTTTATGCACAAAAGGTCAGAGAAAATAAATGCTATTTTCATTTATTTATTTATCTCTTGTTTTCAGCTACCGCCGCAACATAGTCAACCTTCGTAATTGGATACTGGATCAGCCCCAGCCTCCACTGGAGCGCGCCGTGTGGTGGACGGAGCATGTGCTGCGTCACGGCGGCGCGAGACATCTGCGCGCGCCCGCCGCCAACATGTCGTGGGCGCAGTACCTAGAACTAGAACTAGTACTTACCTTACTGCTAGGACTTCTGATAACTGCAACAGTATTCATTTTGATTCTCCGTTCACTTTATAGGATTACTTTCGGTACTGATGTCAAAGTAAAACAAAGTTAAATCTCAATTTTAGTAAATAAAACGTAATATCACGTCTTTAAATTTTCCTTTTCTTAATGACCTCTTGTTGTGAAAACCGGTTGCTCTAAAATCTAACCTTTCATAAAATATATAATATGGAGGTATGTATTTTTTGTTTTAACTGAGATTGAAAACCAAAAAAATATTTTAAGAAATTATTATGAAGAGAATTCGTTTTCTTTGATATGCGTTTGTAATATCTCTACCTACACTCACAAGTAAAACCGGGGCAACCTACAATGATAAGACTTTCAGAAAAACAGTTGACTAACTTGTTTGTTAAGTATCTTAACATTATAACACGCAATTAGAGATTATTCTAATAGCACCATTGTCAGCCATACATGTTTATTAACAAACGTAATTATCAAAATTTGATTTAATGCTACTTATTGTGTAGGCGTTATAATAGCTAAGTCTTTATACATACGAGAATGTATATACAATTCGCCTTATACCCTTGAATCAACGAAAGGACATGGATTTTTTCTGGCCTCGTACGGACAAAAAGTTAATAATATAAAAAAAAAACTAATAATATTTGAAATCCCACCACAGCTTTCGTTACTTGGCAAATCTTTGCAGAAAACATTTCAATTTTCAACATTATTATTTTGATTCTAATATTCGGGGAGGTCTTCATGTTGCCAGTTTTGGAAATAAGATGGTAACTGGGACACGCTTATTGTAAGAATTGATATGATTTCACGAGTATTTTTATAATAGGTATATGTAGAACCAATAAAAATAAATATATGACCGTGGTGACCCCAGGGACATACCTAAGTCATATATTTTGGAATCGTCTCTTCGAGTCCTTTATTTTTACGTAAGTATCAAAACTTTTTTCACGACTAGGTATTGCGTTATTAAGTCAGCCATGTTGATTTTTGTGAAACCTCGTGACTATTGAATTAGGAATTTCCTTCAAAATCCTTCGGATTGCGATTGAAAGTGACGTGCGTTACGCTGGGCTGTCACGATAATCCTAACGACATGTAAATCATTACAATGCATCCAGACAGACATCTCGGGGGCTCGTGGCTAAATAATTACAGCCGCACAGGTCGATCGATCAGGTTAAGCTACGCTTGCCGCGGTTGGTCTGTGGATGGGTGACCACCTTTACATACTGTGACCCCTCCGTGCCTCGGAAAGCACGCTAAGCCGTTGATCCCGGCTGTCATTCATGGATCTTTGACAGTCGTTACGGGTAGTCAGAAGCCCGAAAGTCTGACAACGTCTTACCAAGGGGTATCGTATTACCCAGTAACTGGGTTATGGAGGTCAGATAGGCAGTCGCTCCATAAAAAATACTGGTATTCAGCTGCATCCGGTTAGACTGGAAGCTGACCCCAACATAGTTGAGAAACGGCTAGGCAGATGATGATGCATCCAGACAGACATCTGGATGCTATGAAAAAATAAATAATCCTACATAAATAGAGTATAACTATTTACAAATAAATATATGCGCTAAAAACATAACCCTTTTTGTGAGCCGACTTTGATGATGTTTCTATTTTATTTATAACTCTGTGGTGCCGCGTGTGACTGCATCATGATTTTTTGTTGTGATTTCTTGTGATTTGTTAAAACATATCATTGGCTGTGTTTCTGGTTACCTTTTTTACATTTCTGAGTGACCTTCACCTTTCTTGGATTATGGATTTTGGCATTGCAGTTTACCTCGGCTACAATAACAATACCTATAACTCGCATCTCGGACAACTCTGATTTTGCCTGGTTTCCAACCGACGGAGGTCCAACGTTCTATAAACTGAGGCATAGCAAATTAATCATTTGTGATACAATCGTTAGATTTGGGGAATTTCAATCTGCTGGACTTGAAAGGTAGTGAGGCAGGGGCTCCTTGATCGACAGATTTTTTTTTAAACGGTTTCGGAAGGGTCTTATGGCCCTTCACCAAGTTTTACGATGAACAAAAATATACAGAGTTTTTAAACACTATTAATGCTTCATAATTCCTACATTTTGTTTTATTTTTGTCCACTACTGGGCCAAGCTTGTTGGGACCAGTGTCTAACTCCTTTAACAGTTCTAACGTAGACAACGTTGCCCAGGAATGGGATAGTGCAGGTTAAAAAAAAAACGTAGATAATAAAACATTGGCTATAATTGTTTATTTCTGCGCCTGTTCATTAAAGTGAAGCAATTTATTTGAACCATGTATTATTGCTATTGTTTTAATATCTGTGGCGGACCCAAAACTGTAGTTTTAGGAATTTTGTTTCGGGATGATATTTTAGAATAAGACATTAAAAGAAAACCATATAGAGACTATTGTTATATTATATTATCTCCTTTATTTTATAAATATAATTATTATGATACTAACTGGCCCCGCGGTTACACCCGCATAAGTTTTGATCCCGTGGGAATATCGGGATAAATGTTAATCCAGGGTGTCAGCTACCTCGATACCAAATTTTATTAAAATTGGTCCAGCCGCTTGAGCGTGAAATGAAATGAAATGAAATGAAATGATGAAATGATTGATGAAATGATTTTTATTTTTGTAAGTAGGTTTGTACAAACACTTTTACACGTCAATCATGTTTTTTTAAAACTAGATGAAGTCGGCGTTTCCTATCTGACTACTTTGAGAAGAAAGGCCGAAACAAACTCAGAGGTCACAGTCTCTTTTAAAGTCCAGACATAATCTTGGTCAGGTTATATGAAGACCATGTAGATCGATGTCTGAAGTGGTCTTTTGAGGAAAGAACCACACAGATTGAGAGGACCTGTCCAGTCAGTGCACGCATTTGTCAAAAATCGTGGAGCTCAACTCAAGACTTAAGGAGCTCAACGATTCGACGAACAATACCAAAGAAAGGACATTTGGGTAGGCCACATAAATAACTCAAACTGCCAGACCATGAAAAAAAAACAGAACAGAGAGAATAATAAAAAAAAAAATATATATATATGTAAAATGACCCACATCGTCTTCACATTCACAATGAAAAAATAATATAATACTTTACAAAGTAAGCAAATGTCATTGAAGTGTCGTGAAGAAGTAACAAATCTATAAACACACCCCCATACACACCCTCTCACACACACACTCACAAACTTTCGTCTTTATAATATTAGGGTCAGCTCACACCGAGACGCGACGCGACGCGCAGTTTTCAAAATAGAAATACAATTACAGACCTTATCTACTACACGAAAAGGTACACAATGCAGGGTTTACAACGTCTAGCTACGCCGCGCAGCGCCGCGCGCGTAACTCACTGAATCTTGTACCTTTTTGTGTAGTAGATAAGGTCTGTAATTGTATTTCTATCTTGAAAACTGCACGTCGCATCGCGTCTCGGTGTGAGCTGACTCATAATTTGATTTAAATTAATAACATTTTTTATATCTTTTTCCTTTGTCTTGTTAGTCAAGTCTGACGCTTACTGCTTGTCTGCGTTCTCATTTTATATTAGCGTTTATCTTATAATGTTATGCCATCAACGTCTTACCAAGGGGTATCGTATTACCCAGTAATTGGGTTGTGGAGGTCAGATAGGCAGTCGCTCCGTGTAAAATACTGGTATTCAGCTGCATCCGGTTAGACTGGAACCCGACCCCAGCATGGTTAAGAAAAGGCTAGGCAGATGATGATCCTTGGCAGGCTCATTGACTTTATCTATCTGTCGCGCCTATGTTCCATAACCGTCATTTGAATCTACAAACTAGAGCTTGGTTAGTAGACTACCAATGCCAGTTCCGCAACACAAAACATACAGTAAAAAAATGTAAGTTGAATTAATTTCAAATTAAATTAAAATTCATAAAAATTAATTAATATGAATCAAATATGTATAGGTACTTAGATTCATAAAGTTTTATTTTATTTATGATGATGAACATGAGGACGAAGTGTTATTGTGTGCAGGTTATATCAGTCTTGTGAGGCTTATGGCGCGGTTAGAAGCATGATTTTAGGTAATTTACAATATCGTATCGCGTCAACAAGATAAATAAGGTTCAAAACAGCCAGCGGTGAGTTTATGTTTTGTTGAATCGAATGACCACCAAAATAAAAGTAGGTACTTACTTTACTTTTTAATTTAATTGAAACTGCAAAATTCAGTTTCAATTAAATTAAAAAGTAAAGTAAGTTACATCCGTACGCAAAATACGCGCATTGATGTGGAGTTGCGGGAACCCGCCCGTATTACCTATTACTTATTATAATTCCAACAGTTCACGCTCAATAAGTTGAGACAGACAAAATATATTTTTACCGACTAAAAAAAAAGGACGTCATCAATTCGACACGTATGTATGTAATATTAGGTATTGGAACTGCATTATATTCACATATGACAATCTATTAGGGCTTCCAAACAAATATACAAAATTTTATAGATGTAAGTATGTATAAATTGGGGCATACGAGTCGAGAGGAGTCGTGATGTTATACACATAAATCTCTCAGATTTAATTCTTTATTTATGATTGTGAAGACCGTATAATCCGTTGTACAGTTTAGAAGATCTAAGTTGTCACACAGGCAGATAGGAATAGTGACTTTGTTTCATCTATATATACATATAATAAATTTGTACTATAATAAATTTGTAGAAAAGTGGTGTCTGTACAATGGAAATATATAAAAAAAAAGTAGCAGGGGTTGTTATTATATCGATGCCGAACCCGAAATTGTAATTAATTTTCTTTTTGTCTGTTTGTCGGTTTGTCTGTTTGTTTGTGCACGCTAATATCAGAAACGGCTTATTCGATTTAGATGCGGTTTTCACTAGTATATTGTAGTAGGCTTCACTTAACATTTAGTGTTTATTTCATGTCAATCGGTTCATAAATAAAAAAGTTATGTCAATTTAAAGAATCACGGCGAACATTTGTTAAGGTATTCTATCAGAGTACGTACACACCTCGGGCCTGCGCGTCCGATCTTCGGAACTACTGGACGGATTTGAATGATTTTTTTTTGTTGTATAGTTATTATGGCTGGACAACATTTCAGGCTATAATGTTTCTTGGAAACTTGAACACCTGATGCAAAACCGAAACAGACCAGCTTAACTATAAGAGATACAAAAATGGTACCATAGCAAAAATTGTTCCACGTGATGAGGATTTTCTGCTGAGAGAATAAATTTGAAGATCTGGAACACCTGATGGGGAACTCCAAGAGCCCAGCTACACCATAACACATATAGGAATGACGTCTTAGTAAAAGTTATTCGGTCTGATGGGCATTTCCTGTTGACTTATAAAAATCGAAGATCAGAAACATCTGATGTGGAAATCTAAGCTATCACTAATTTCGGTGAAGGCGGTAACAGTTTAGGACTGATTTTCGATGACGATGGTATATCATTGAAAATTTGACTCTACTGGCCAAAACTCCCATTTATTTTTTTTAACGTGAAGAAATGCTCATGCATTCTGCACTACCACGGGGAGATAGTGCAGTTATGTGGGACTCTAACCCACTAAAACTCCACTGTGTCCTCCTCTGCCGCTTACAGCGGGAACATGGGCACGCGTTAGCACTCATCCGTGAACCCGCCGCGGCTGTCCGTCACCGGACCCTCCGCTGGGGAGTACTCCCCATCACCGGCGCACCAGAACACATAGCACGCCGTGACCACCCCAGGGACCAAACCAGCATATGGGCGCCAGACGATCCCGTGTCTGGGCACCCTTGGTAGGGGAGCAGTCAATTAGATTTTAATTGATCAGGTATCTTCATAATAAAACTATAACCATGCCTAGAAAGAGGTCAAATCTTTCCCAATGTTCCAAAGCAGCTAAAAGATTGAGGATCATAAGATCCCAAGAATCTACCGAAGAGCGTCAGGAGAGACTTGATGCTGTTTGAGAACATCAGGCTGCAACTCGCTCCGTGGAAACCTCTTCGGATCGCGAAGCACGCCTGCGTTCTCAGCGTATTTACGCATCTACATCCAGGTCTCTAGAGACCAGTGCAGAATATTATGCGCGACTGACCGCTGATACGGTGAGATTATCATACATTGTTCCGAACACGCACACAACAAAATATTCATAATCAGAAAGTGAGAAAGAAAGAATTGCTGGAGTACGGCATGAAGAGACAGATTAAGAAGAGCGCAACGAACGTTTGAATTCTGATCGACTTCGATATTCTCTGAACAGAATGTCGATATCATCTGAAGAATCGGATGTGTCTCAAGATATAGCCGTAGGGCATGGCGACCTTCCTTGGGTTGATAAGGAACGGAGTGCATTTACGTATACTCCTATGATTGACTACGCCACATATTCCGCCATCGGAGGTATGGTTGAAAATTGTACTTTTTGTGAAGCTGTTAAATAGCAAAAAGAAACAAACGGTATGTGTTGCTCAGGTGGGAAAGTACATATTGAAATTTTACAAAATCCTCCAGAAATATTAAGATCACTGCTAATCGGTGACCATCACAGTCAAAAAATTTCTTGGACAATATACGTTCGTACAATAATGCCTTTCAAATGACATCTTTTGTTGCGAAACAGATTTCAGAAGGCCCATTTATGCCAACATTCAAAGTGCAAAGCCAAGTTTACCACCCACCCTATTGGTTCATTATTGCCTGAAAATTACGTCTCGAATCGTCTCGCGCATCCCGTTGTTATCCAGTCCCCGGGTTCTTAGAATTCGACATCAGACGTTTCAGATCTTCGATTTTGACGACCCCGTTGTCGCTGGCATAAGCAACAGGATCCGCGTACGAAGTCGCGGGCAGAAGCTAGTTACTATTTATATTTACAAATATACATAGATAATTTGTTTCTTCCTGTTAAAACTTTACTTAAAAATTATCTTTTAAGTATCTGTAACGTGCATGACCACCTAGTAACTTGCTGTGTTGGTTTTACGAAGGCATAAGGCAATCCTTACTACCTAACTATGACCAATCTCTAAATTAAATAGTAAAACAAATTTTTCATACAAGTTGGAAATTAGTCTTCAAGAACTGCACCTACGCATTTAATCAAATTAAGAGCTGATTTTTCCAACGCCAGATAATTTTATCCGAAGAATAATTTTAAATTTTTGACAGCTAAAATTATCTGTCGATTGAAAAATCAACATATTATTTACAACGTATTTCCTCTTATTATTGTTCCGTTTTCCTGAGGCTCGCACGGATCACTAATAAACGTAACATTGAAGTGCATATAAAGAGCTTTTGACCCCAACTCACCTTAGTATACCGACATTGCTGCTCGAGTAATAATGTCAGTTTTTTATTTAGTCGCGTGTTCTATTTTAGTTATTAAGTTCGAATGAAGCGGCGAGAATCTTAGCAGTGTTCCCAGTTCCATCTATCAGTCATCAAGTGGTTTTCCGTCCTTTGACTCAAGAACTAGCGAAGAGAGGACATGAAATCACCATCATCACACCAGACCCAGTCTTCAAGAATGGAGGAGCACCTCCCAACCTAACAGAAATTGACGTCCATGATATTTCATACAATATATGGCAGGAGAATTTCATCAAAGCAGCTTCGAAAGGAAGTAAAGACGATCTAATATCTCAAATGAACGTAATTCTCAGTTCATTTGTTTCGGTGTTTGAGGCACAAATCCAATCTGAAGAAGTGGAGAATCTTATAAATGATAAGAGCAAAAAGTTTGATTTGTTACTACTTGAAGCTTGTGTGAGACCAGCAATAGCCTTTTCTTATATTTACAAGAACGTGCCTGTGATTCTAGTGAGTTCTTTGGGAGCTGCTCCTGGGAACTACGCTTTGATTGGAGCAGCTGACCACCCGCTCCTCTATCCATCTATCTTAAGACAAAGGCTGTACAATCTTAGTTTTTGGGAGAAAATTTCAGAATTGTACAACCATTACCGCATTGTGAAACTGTATGAGAACAATGAATTGCTTGAGAATAAAGCGCTGAGACAACATTTTGGTCCTGAGATACCACCTGTCAAAGAGTTAGAGAATAATGTGGATATGTTATTCGTGAATGTGCGTCCGATATTTGAGGGGATAAGACCTGTTCCTCCGTCTGTCGTTTATATGGGAGGGCTGCATCAAACACCTCCGAAGGAACTACCAACAGTGAGTATTTCATTCAATAATACATAATATTATAGTATTTTATCTACTACTAGTAATTTGTTCGCACAAATGCTTTGAACCACCGTTAAATTTTGAAAAATATTTTATTTTATTAAACTACTGAGAAATATCTAAATTAAACACAACAAATACTTATTCGAATTTTTTATTTTTTTATTTAGTTTTATATTTATTAAAAGTTTTATTTTGCATTCTGGGAAGATATTTACGAACCTTCGTCAACTTTTGTTGGTAATCCAGAGGTAATTTCATCAGCCGAAAACAATGTTGGATAAGAACCAACTTTGAGCCGATACTTTTCACTGATAAACCTTTTTTAAAGTGTTTCTGGCAAACACATAGTTTTTGAAGTTCTTACGCGCTTAAGCTACGCAAATAATCACTTTTCATGCTCAGAAGCCACTTTTTGAGTCTTATCTCACTACAAGGAAACGGATGCATTTTAACGTCCTTTCGTTTAGCACCACAATATTCGATACAACACTTGTTGTACATCTTGCACTACCGATGCAAAATATTACAGTTTAATATCACTGAGAGAAGTACGGAAAATAATCAACGCAGATTTCACTCGATCAACAAAAATCAGCGAAACTAATGGCGGTAGCAAAAAAGTCAAAAACTTAGCCGTCAACCGCCTTAATTTGACAGTGACATTTGTAAATTGTCTATAGTTTTGGCACCGGGTGTAAGAGGGGTGAAGAATGATAGAAGGGGGCGAGGAGACCTGTCATATTCTTTTCTTCCAACCATAGAGTTGTAACTTCTAGTATGTAACTAAATTTGAGTGTAACTTTGTAAACTAAGTATGTACTTTCGACTTTTTATTCTGTCCTGGGAGTGTGTTATAGAATGTGTCATTATATTAAACTCGAACGCACCCTGATTTTCTTAGGACTAGCTAATTCGGAACGCGACCTATGTAATCTGTCGAAGACGGTAGATCCAATAAATGGTTGAAACGAACAGTTTGTTTTTATTAAGAACCTGCGGAATCTCCAGAAATCAGGGGAATCCAAAAGAAATACCACAAAGTGGTAGTTTTTAGTTATGTTAGAATTTAATTTTGTTATTTTTACCTGTTTAAATAAATTACTCATTCAATTAAACCATAGAGTATACGGTTGAAATTTTTTGTTCTAAGTTTGCGTGCCGTGCTCGTAACTCCACCAAAGGTCCAAATTGACGTTTTGATGGCAAATTGCTGCATAAAATAAATTGATTTTTTCATTGTAAACGTCGTTACTTTTTAGGGTTCCGTACCCAAAGGGTAAAAACGGAACCCTATTACTAAGACTTCGCTTTCCGTCCGTCCGTCCGTCTGTCTGTCACCAGGCTGTATCTCAAGAACCGCGGTAGCTAGACAGTTGAAATTTTCACAGATGATGTATTTCTGTTGCCGCTATAACAACAAATACTAAAAACAAAATAAAATAAATATTTAAGGGGGGCTCCCATACAACAAACGTGTTTTTTTCGGCGTTTTTACCCTTTGGGTACGGAACCCTAAAAATGGATGTCAAGCACACCTCGTAAATGCACGATATTTTTTTTTTCAAAAGCAAACCTTTTTACTATGGAAATGTATTAAATTCACTGACCTCTATCATACAACTTGTGTAATACAGGTCAGTGATTAAATTACAATTTCTTTTTTATAAATCTGTTTTATTGCTCCTGTAAAGTTGGTCAAAATGGAGATACAAGTTTTTCGTAGTAAGGTGACGATATGACGTTTAACCTTCTAACTTATTTCTTGGACTTGGCAAGGGCTGCTTAGACGAGATAAGACTACTTAAGTTCTACATTACGAGTAAGAATAAAGAAAAAATATAATATCGTTCCGGAACTAGTAATACCTAACGTTACGGTGATGACCGTATATTAAACCGGTTAATTATACCGGTTCCTTTTTTAATAGAAGCACAACGTACTTACCTATAAACAGACATTTAATTCAAATCCATTTAATTTTGTATAATTAGATGATCGAGCAAAATAACGACGCGTGTCGAAAACGTGCTCGTGTATTTGAGAACGGTGATCAAATACACGATAGTGGCACGATGTCGACGCGTGTCGACGGCTGATGTTACCTCTGCTGTTGACGAGTACCACTCGTATGTTGCACACTTAGTCCTAGTACGTAGACACTTAGGCGTCGTGCTCAGTTTCAATAGATACCGTGACTGTACCTACCTACAAACACCAGCATCATTTACAAGCTCTAAAATAGATCTAACAATTTATTTTGTTTGTTCAAGGACCTCAAGTCGTACTTAGATTCATGTAAGAACGGCGTGATCTACATCAGCTTTGGTACCAACGTGGATCCTTCAACGTTACCACCAGAAAGGATTCAGGTTTTCGTGAAAGTGTTCTCTCAATTGCCTTATAATGTGCTGTGGAAGTGGAACAATGATGAGCTGCCAGGACGAAGTGAGAACATTAGGATATCCAAGTGGCTGCCGCAGCCTGATCTGCTTAGTAAGTTCATATTGGTGTATTTTTTTAATACAAATTCTTGTTGTTCATTTGATTGATTATTTGTTTCTTGATTGGCAGATTTTCTTGTATGGATTATTAAAAACATCGCATCGCATCACCATTAAAAGTTATTATAACTGGACTTCTCATGATAGCAAATCAAACAAACTCATTCCCGAGCCCACTTTTTAGCTCCATTTGAGATTAGTAATTTGGAGTGGTTCGAAATCACAATACCTAGATTTATTTAAAAAACTGGCCAAGTGTGAGTCGGACTCGCACACGAAGGGTTCCGTACCACAAGGCAAAAACGCCGAAAAAAACACGTTTGTTGTATGGGAGCCCCCTTGAATATTTATTTTATTCTGTTTTTTGTTTTTGTTTTGTATAGCGGCAACAGAAACCCATCATCTGTGAAAATTTCAACTGTCTAGCTATCACGGTTCATGAGATACAGCCTGGTGACAGACGGACAGTGGAGCCTTACTATAGGGTCCCGTTTTTACCCTTTGGGTACAGAACCCTCAAAACTAAGGGGCGTGTGGGCATTTAAACTGATTGAATAAGATAGCTTCAAAGGTTAATTAGAGCTTATATGCAAAGGCAGTCTCACCCTGTCATCGACGTGAGCTATACAGGAATGCACATGCCGTTGTCAAAATTAAGACAATCAGTAAAGTTGATAGCGTAGCTAATTCCTCAGGATTCACCAGCATTACTTAACCACTAAAAGGCTTCCTTTTAGTACTATAGGTACTACGACATACAAACATTTATAACACCAAGCCTTGTTTCACCGAAGGGTTGGACAGAGTGGTATCTACACTCAAATTTCGCCATTTTTGTTTTTTTTTTAAGCCCCATGTAATAGGGGGCAAGCCTATTGATTGTCATCAACCGGGTACAAAGTCAGACTCCGGGCTGCTACTGAGATATTCCAGATAGAAATACCAATAACACTTTGCCCTACCTGGGAATCGAACCCAGGACCTCATGCTCAGCAGGTCGCGCTTGCAACCACTAGACCAACGAGGGAGGTACAGACGCCAGCACATCAAGCTACCCGAAGATGTAAAATTTTCCCAATCAACTTTGAACCTTATGCTTAAGCAAAAAAGTTGAAAATCTATTAAAGAAATTTGACAGTTTGTAGTAGCTTGATGTGCTGGCGCCTGTACTACGATAACTTTCTTATTTCATTAAAATAGTATCTAACAGTATCTATCTCAATGTTTTTCAGGACACCCCAATGTTAAGCTGTTCATAACACAAGGAGGTCTTCAATCAACAGACGAGGCTATCACAGCAGGAGTACCTCTGATTGGTGTGCCAATGTTAGCTGACCAGTGGTTTAACGTGGAAAAATATGTGTACCTGAAGATTGGAGTTCAACTCGACCTGGATACTATTACTGAGGAACAGTTTAAGAATGCTATTACTACTGTTATTGAAGATGGCAGGTTTGTAAAGTTTAAAACTAATGAAATAGCTTATTATAACGTCCAGCACCTTAGACTGCGTAACACACTATAAGTTTCAATCTATGAATCATTTTGAAGTAAATTGCTAATCCATTGCTTCATATGGTCGAAAAATGTGTCTGCTCAACAACGTAAACAACGCAACGAGTGTTTTTGAACTGTCAAATTTAAACCCATTGCTACTGATAGTGTGTTACAAAATTATCCCGCAGAACCTCATGATTTCCATTACCGATGTCAGTGATGTCCAAGATAAACTTAGAAAGTACATAATTCATTGAAAAAGTGACATTGGTAGTTGATCGGATTTGAAACCTTTCATGCACGAGGTTGACCTCGTGCAGGAAAGTGTATGTATCTACCAACCCGCACCGGGCCTTTGTGGTGGATTACGGCCCACTCCCTCTCACCGAGATGAGGCCTGTGTCCGGAGTGTAGCAGTGGGGACATTATAGGCTGATTATGATGTCATCTCTATCAGCCATCATCACGTCATTGGTCATAATACCACAGGTGGCTTAAATCTATTTCTTTTCATAAAGCCATCCATATTTAAAGGTGCTAAAAACTTTTCTAAGCAAAGGACCAGATTTTTTTTTACCTTCAAATATGGTTGATTCAAAAGGACCAATTTTATCTATTTTATAAACGCTTCTGAAACCTGAAGCTTAAGCTAAGTTTTAATGACTTAGCTTTGATAAAGGTAGATTAGAGACATTAAGGCGTACTACACACCTGTTCGGGTCGGTACATTCGGTTCGGCAGTATTTGTTGAACAACAAAGTAGACCCGAAGCAATTATATACTCGGATTTCATTCGGGTAGTGCCAATCGACAGTCCGTTTGGTATCTACCCTCGCTGAATCATGTTTGGGCTGGCTCAGTATAATTCAAGCTGAACCGAGCGGCTTCTCCCGAACATATATTTAGCAGAGGGGCCTGTGGCAGTCATAACAGCCATACGAGTTTTGTCTGTAGGTAATATTAAAGTGGGAACCTTCACATTAAGTATACATTTATAATTTTGTATAAATATTTTTTTCCTATTTTATTCTCACAAAATATACCTTTTTTTTATTCATTGTTTTGTGTTGTCGGAGCAAATATTAAATGACATTAGATCAATGATTGATTTCACAATTTTCCTCAAACCAAAAGCGAAAAGGAAAACCTCTTAGGAAATTATAAGGAAGTCAATCTTTGTTATTTTTGATGTTAATAGACGTTATCGAAAAGAAAATATTGTGAATGCCAGGGATTTTTTTTGTCGGTACAGTGTGTAAGGACCATAGATATATGAAAGAAGGAGATATGCCCGGTAGTTGAAAATACATCAAAACCCGATGTCGCTAGGTTGGCTCCACCACCGCGCCACTACTACACATGTAGTTCAGTAAAAGCAATAGCTACAAAGTCGCGCACACACTTGCAATTCATAAATCAGAACGCACTACACAATCGATTATAAACCTTAACTCATCAAACACAGCGTGCATTTACAAGCACCGTACAACTTATAGATATTACTTATACGATAGATGTTTTTTGTGTTTTTGTTTCAAATTAAGAGAATTGACCTTCTGTTATCATTTAAAAAATTACATGTCGACTAACGAAATTTTTGCATACCTACAATAATTTGTTTTATGGCTCCTACAAACAGGCGCGACATGCGATCATTATAATCGCACGCGACACAAAGGCACCGGCCGTTGCGCGACTTGCGGTGCCTTTGTGTCGCGGGTGATTTTATCGCGTGTCGCGCCTGTTTGAAGGAGCCTTGAGGCGGTTTTTATTTTACAATTGATCTTTTTGATTCCAGCTATCGCCGCAACGTACAAAAATTACGCAGTGTGGTACAAGATGAGCCTATGCCTCCACTAGAGCGCGCCGTGTGGTGGATGGAGCACGTGCTGCGTCACGGTGGCGCGAAACATCTGCGCGCGCCCGCCGCCAACATGTCGTGGGCGCAGTACCTAGAACTAGAACTAGTACTAACTGTACTGATAGGATTATTATCCATACTTGCAGTATTTCTCGCTACCTTGTATGTTTTATATAAATATTTCACCAGAGGTGCGAGTGATAAGATTAAACGTAGCTAAGAAAATTGAATGTATTTTTGTTTTGTTAATACATTTTTTTAAATGGAATTTGTAAAAAAAAATCCCTATGTCCCTCATATAGCCATTTCGACCCACTGTGGGCCGGACCAATTTTGATAAAAATTTGTATGGAGGTAGCTGACACCCTGGATTAACATATAGGCTACTTTTTATTCTGATATTCCCACGGGACCGACATTTGCGCGGGTGAAACTGCGGGGCGCAGCTAGTAATATTATAAATGTGAAATTTTGTGAAGATGTTTGGATGTTTGTTACTCAATCACGCGGAAACCGTTGAACAGATTTAGATGAAAATTGGCACATAGAACGACCATTTCGCGTCGTTAAGCAAGATAATTAATTAATGTAGCGATCTAATCGACTTGCACTTTGACTCACTATACAGTTTAAAAGCGAAGACTTTGAAAAACCTAGATAAGGATTAATTTAACTTTTTGTTCTTTTTTTTTCTCTTCTTCTTTGTTCTCTGTTTCAGGATCTAAATTTCATGTAACAATTTGGATACTAGTGGTTGATATAAATTAGGGTAGATTTCTTTTAATTTTTTTCTGTATCGTACGTACAACTTTCGTTTTGCATGCTGAGTTTACCTATAAGTGATTGTACACTATTGTTTATATGTTTTTGCTTGTTTTGTATGCCCATAACTGGTGTAAACAATCGTTGGTAGACCAATAAATAAATAAATTTCCTGGATTAACACATTTGACCTTTTTATCCCGATATTCCCACGGGATCGAAACTTACGCGGGTGAAACCGCAGGGCGCTGCTAACTTTATATAAGTGAATGATTATGAACATCGACAGTAAAGGCACACCACAGGCAAGTCACACCATAATTTTTTGTATGAAAATGCTGCTACCCGTTGCGACTGTAAGGGCCTGTGCACACCACGTTTTTTAAACGCGCCGTTGACGCGCGTTTGTAGCGATACAGATGCGATACGCACGCGAGTCAGACGCAGCCTGTAGACCTTCTATAGAATAAAAGCGCGCCGTCGACGCGCGTTTCTAGAACGCGCGTCGACGGCGCGTTTAAAAAACGTGGTGTGCACATGCCCTAATGTGCGCTTGGCTAGCTTGGCTTAAATAAACGTGTCTGGTATCTTGAGAACTTAACCTTGTGCATTGTTTTGTAAATAGTAGGACATACTTCCGAGTAATTACTAGAACTAGAAATCGCCAACACGCAATGCTTAAACGTAATAAACGATGATGATTCTTCTCTGAATAAGGGATACTTGCTCTGCAGTAACTCATTTACAGGTTTTTTTTTCTTATTTATTTATTTATTTAATACTTTAAGCACATAAATGTACAGAGGTGGACTTAATGCCAGTCAACCTTTGGGTGATGCAGAGACAAACAGTGGTAAGTGCAATCATGAAAAATGAGGAATAAATATTTTAAATATATAGATACGCATAAACCTAATAAAACTATGAATATAATAATTACATATTAATATAAGCACAAATAAATATATTTATATAGATCATCTGCCTAGCCTTTTCCCAACTATGTTGGGGTCGGCTTCCAGTATAACCGGATGCAGCTGAATATAAGAATTTTCATGGAGCGACTGCCTATCTGATTTCCACAACCCAGTTACAACAACAGAGGCATTTCATACGAGTATAAATAAGGCGCAAATAAATTTATTTTCTTTCTACAAATTTTCACCCCTTAGATATTGCCAATGAATTCAAAGTCAGCCTGTAACGCGGCCGCAGTACCAAAACCACTGCGTGTCAACTCGACATTCACATTCAAGTACAAGGTTCAACGATAAGAAGTTGCCCTTACATCACCATCAGCACAATACCTAGCCATCTGAAGGTTCGTTTAATTCCAAGATATCAGCTAAATGCGTTCAATTCTCACCCTTATCTCTATAATGGTGGAGGAAACTTTACTCATGAGCGGAACCGGTGTGGCCTTAATGCAAGCGTGGAAATTATTATGACTGTGATTATTTTTGATGAACGATAATGAGTGTTATTTGTTGGGGGGAAAGTTGAAGTCGTCTCGAAATTTTTACAGGGTGTTCTACCCATGAATGTGAACAACTTTCATTATGGGACCAACTCCGAAATCACAAAAAAAATCAGCTGTTTAATACAAAAGTTCAATAGGTACTTTTCTTATACCTAAAGGTGTTGTTTTTCATAATTTTGTGGCTTTTTATATGTCAGAGTAACAGGCAAAGAGGGGGTTTAGTCTCTTAGTTAATAGACGAATCTATACTTTATACCTTTCTAAAATGGACCTAATAATCCTGGGTTCGATTCCCAGAAAGTCAGTCAGAAAAAGTGTCAAGGTGCAATTCCAAGATGGACCGCAGGCCGCAAACTGCGCTGCAGGTTCAAGCGACACTATTGTTTTCTATGTCTCTGTATGAAAACTGCGGTTAACCGCAGCCGCTAGCCGCTTTTTCGCCTGCGGTTGCAGTCAGCAGCCCATCTCGGAATTGTACAGTGTCGATCAAAAGTCCTTAAGCAAATTCGCAAAGTTATAGTTTGAAGTTTAGTTAGTGACTTACGACCTTCTTTTAATGAGTAATTTGACACACACACCCGCATATTACTCGAATAATCACGCTATTGAATATAGTTCCGTGTCATGTTCGTCTTGTTCACATAGTTCGTAAAACTTTATGATTATACCCACAGAAATCTTAATAAATAAATTATAAGGTGGACAGATGCACCATTCACCGCGAAAGAATGTTGTGGTTCTTTGTTGGTTGATAATAATTTGATATTGTGGGTTAGTGAAGTGTGTTTAATCTATTAGAGGTGTTATTCATTTTGAAACGCAAGCAAATTTAAATATTGAGATGAAAGCGGATATTATCGCGCTGCGTAAAAGTGGACTTAATATTATACCACAAATATTTGATGAAACCGGACTGACTGTGAGTATTATGATTTAATTCTTTTATCGAACATTTATTTAATTAATGTATAACTGCTGATCCTTGTAGTTATTTTATTAAACGTTTTATATTTACCATAGGGTCTAAATAGAAGAAAAAATATATATTTCCAAGAGTTTATTTATTTACTTTTGGAATGATGAATATAACATTAAGTATAAATTATAATCTTATCTTTTGAACTATTTTCAAAATATTTTTTTTTCAAAATAGTAGTTAATAATATTTTATCATTTTGCTAGTAGCCTTACAATATTCCTTTTTTGTTTTAGAGAAATTACCTACCTACTGTGAGTAGGAAGGTCAAAAGGTCGGAGGGTCCGTGCCAGTCGAACGCGATCGACAGTGGAAGGCCCCAGCTGGTCAGTGAATAAGAAAGAAATGTTGTTTTAACCAACCAGTTACCAGATGAAGTTGCATTGCAAGGAAATATGCAGAAATATGTTTAAATATTATAGGATCCATACGCCAGCGTTTACTTGATAGCATGGATAATAATGGGGGTTATACAACGTATTAAGTTATAAATTACAAATTGATTTTAGTAATATTAAAATAATATTGTGTCTTAACCGTATTAAGGATTATTTTGAGGTTTATAGTTTCAATCTTCTTTTCATAATGAAAATGAATACTTAAGCTATAACCGCAATATATATATATAGAACAATATTATTTTATTAAAGATACTTACAATATTTTAAGTCTAATGGTAGTAGTTCACATGCTTTACTTCAATAAATTGTTCTTTATGAGAAAATAAACTGTTTTAAAAGTTTATTTATAAAATTATAACGAATAAAATTTTGGAAATCACTTAAAAATCTTTTTTTTTTATCCCATATTTCAATAAAAATATAATAATACAAATAAAATAAATATTACATTATTATTCTCGTGTATTAATTAATCGAATAATAATAAAAAAAGATAAGAATATTGTTGAAAAGATAAATTAAAGTTTCATCTCGAGATTCGAACCTAGGCCAACTTGTTTAATAATCCAATACGCAACGCTATCCGCTAGCGGTACTTGTTATGAAGATGTGAATTTTAGCAGTCGTATGAACCAACCAAGGTCATACGTAATTACGCCGCGCGTGTGAAAAAGCGACGGTATAATTATTTTTTGTTTCGTTCGACGTTAGCCAGTGTACACACACAGATGTAGGTACGGGCCTGCGCGGCGCGGGCGCGTGTTCACAGAAATTTCAACTTTATTGTGCCTATCCAAATTTGTTGCAGACCGTACCTTTAGGCTTCTGCAGACAGGCGCAACACGACGGTCCTCTAAGAACTTATTGATCTGTGGCCAAGTGGTGACGGCCGCGACTTATGAGTTGAAGGTCGTAGGTTCAAACCCAGACAGGCGCTTTACTTCGAATAAACATCGCGAGGAAACCGACACGTCCTAGAACCAACAATTCTAAGACATGTGACATCTACCAACCCGCACTGGGCCCGCGTGGTGGATTACGGCCCACTCCTTCTCAAAGAGAGGAGGCCCGTGTCCCAGCAGTGGGAACATTATAGGCTGATTATGTAAGTTTTTGCCTTCAATTAGACACGAATTATTGTAGTTTCAGAAAACAAAAACACAATTATCAAAACAAATAGGAAAATTAATTGCCAGATAAGATAACATTTAATTTGCCTTAATTACACTAAACATTATGATAACCTCATATGAACTCTTGTCATGACAGGTTTAGGATAACCTCTGTCTATGCCTCTGTTATTCTCGGTGTTTAGTTTCGGCTGGCTGAGAATACCTAAAGTGTGTTTTATATATAGGTAACTAGGTTTGAAATTGCTAGTTTTTAGTACGGTACCTCTTCTTCTTCTGCTTCCTGCCCTTGTGCCTGTTACTTGGGTTCGGTGCAACACGTTTTCTTCTGCCATTCCCTCTGTCAGCCGCGCTATCATTCAGCTAGTTGTTAGAACCTATAGAAGACATTAATAAAGTAACACTTTACCCGACTTGAGAACTCAACTCAGAACTCGTACTCAGCACATCTTTCCCGCTTGAGATGACTAGACCAAAAAGGCAGTATACTTTTTTTTCTACCTTAATAAGACATCAAATACTTAGAAGAAGACTGGAAGCCGACCCTGACATAGTTGGGAAAAGGCACGTGATGATGACCTGTCACTTTCATCATCATCATCATCATTTCAGCCGAAAGACGTCCACTGCTGGACATAGGCCTCCCCCAAGCACTTCCACTTCGACCGGTTCTGTGCTTCTCGCATCCAACGGGTTCCTGCGGCCTTCACAAGGTCGTCGGTCCACCTTGTGGGAGGCCTTCCAACGCTACGTCTTCCGGTACGCGGTCGCCACTCCAGAACCTTTCGGCCCCATCGGCCATCTGTTCTGCGAGCAATGTGCCCTGCCCACTGCCACTTAAGTTTGGCAATTCTTCGGGCTATGTCGGTTACCTTGGTTCTCCTGCGGATCTCCTCATTCCTGATTCGGTCACGCAGGGAAACTCCAAGCATAGCCCTCTCCATTGCCTCCGTTACCTGTCACTTTAATACAAACCAATACGTGTTATCCGATTTTGATCTTTATTAGCAACCAGAATTTTATTGTCGTACTCACAGGTGTCAGGAACGCATTCTCTCCACGGCCGGACTGTAATGTTATTTTGCCAAAAAACAGCGTTATGTACAATACGACCGACGTAACTTGGCGATCCTGAAAATAGCCTTTGCGAACTTTTGCGCATATCCTCTCACTCACACTCGGCTCATGTCACCATTTGGTTCCTAAAAAATCTTACTGCGCAGCCATCTGCGCCAAGTTCAGGCTCGCCAAGTTACGTCGGTTGTATTGTACCCGCTTCTACTGAAACCACATTCTTAGTACGAAACAAGCGCCTTTTATATTAAGTGCGATGGTAAAAGCATGGAGCTTACATAATATTATTGGTTTTGTTTTTACTTACATTGTAAGTGTTTTGCTTATCTTTTATGTTGTGGTTTAGAAAATAACTTTATATTAACTGTCTGCAGCAAGACACTTGGGTGTGAAAGGTTGCTTTAATATTTTTGACAGGCGTTACTAAGAATAAGAGTATCAATGTTCCGTGTTCCGCACCAAATGGTTACTAATAAATTATTATCAGAAAACATTCTAAAGTACTCGTATTTTGGCTCTATAAACCTAATAAATTAATCAAAATAAAATAATTTTATTTACTTTATGACTAACAAACTAAATAAATAAAAATACAAAAAACAAAAGGACACTAATTAGGCGCCAAAGTACTCCTCCGCATCGCTGTCCCTCTTTATTAATTCTACATTCCGGGTAATATTGTTTTTACTAACGGGAACTACCTATAATAATTTTACTGTCTGGTGCTTCTTTTCCAAATTAGGATCAAAATTGTGTTTAGCACAGAAACATCCCATTTTTATTACGAAATTGTAAATTAAGATTCAGCTTTATTCTTTACGGTGAAAGAACTTTTTTAAGTGGAAACTTTGGCCAAGTGATACCCGAAGGATATTACGGAAAAAACTTTCAACCGCTCCTTGTTAAAGTAACCTTAACTTATAGATAGGTAGAACTTAAAGTTTAAATGATAGTTTAGCAGGTAAGTACCGAGTTTAATGTAAAGGAGGAGATAATACCGCAGAGAGCAAACATACTACGATAGTTCTAAGATACTGCGTACGATACGATTACAGGATGGGTAGGTATATGACACACACACACACATTGTACTATTATAATATATAATTATGTTGGTCTGTAAGGTATTTATCTATGGGCCAAAGTAGCCTGAAAATAAAAGTTTTATTATTTTTCACACTAATATTAAAAACTTTTTATCCCGATATTCCCACGGGATCGACATTTACGCGGGTAAAACCACGGGGCGCAGCTAGTATTATTATATGATGGCGAACTGAGAAGCCTTTGGTTTCAATGTGCCTATGCACGTGAACAAATAAGTCGGAGGACGTAGCTTTGGAAGGCATAAAGTGGACCGATGAACTTGTTAAGACCACAGGAACCCGCTGGAGGTGAGAAACACAAAACCGGTCGAAGTGGTGCTGCTTCGAGGAGCCCTTTGTCCAGCAGTGGACGTCTTTCAGATAAAATGAATTTGTACATTCGCAATGCTGGCCTACAAAGGCTGCAAATCTGAAAACTATGGAAAAAGTATTACATTACAGAGTACATTTTATTCTGTTACACGGCGAGCGTCTATCTCAATAACCAATGCAAACTATGAACACTCTGTTGAATAT
Organism: Oligia strigilis; assembly: GCA_951800025.1. Taxonomy (NCBI): domain Eukaryota; kingdom Metazoa; phylum Arthropoda; class Insecta; order Lepidoptera; family Noctuidae; genus Oligia; species Oligia strigilis. Next base: position 10,599,973 of record OX637564.1, on the reverse strand, counting down.
AATACTCTCATGGTCTGTGAACACTCCACACTAATTAGCACGATATTCCGTAGAAGCACGGATTAAATAATAATATAAAACTTGAGTAAATATTGGCTTCTTTGCCGTCGTCCTACTTTAAAAGTTCAAGTTATTGGCAAAGTCGGAAATCAAAATTCGGGTTTCGCATATATTAAAAATAATGTTGTATAATTAAACAGCCAACCCAGAATGTGGCTACGAGCTTGGCATCCTCAGTAGACGCTACAGTGGGGTAATTGCGTAACAAACTAACAGTAGCAATGGCTTTCATTTTGACAATTCAACAACATTCATTGCGTTATTTACGTTGTTGAGCAGACAAATTTTTCGAACATATGAAGCAATGTATTAGCAATATCCTTCAAAATTATTCAGATGAGATTAATAGTGTTATAGAGGTATGAGGAACAGGGTGTAAAGTTCACTCATACTCTATAGAAAAGGGAGGATCCTCCAACCAGACGGTTGTAGTGTCTGGCGGGCAACTGCCCGATGATTGAGGTAAACTCTGCTTGCGAGATGCAGGATTTTGTGTGACGTCAATGGAACGCGTTGCTCGCATGTGGCGTTGTAGATACCGCTACAGTGTGTTACGCAACTAGTTTATGGACAACTCATGTAGCGTGTAGGGTAGGTACTTATATATCTCTCTACATTTTCTTTCAAATCCATATAAAGAAAATAATTCCTCGAAATCTGCCTACAACGTAGTTATACGAAACAAAATTGGCGCTCGTTAAAAAAAATCAAACAATTTTTATCGTCAAATTATTCGAAGTTCAAAACTAAGTTCGCAAGGTAATTTCCCTCAACTTTCACACGAAATAAATTGGATTCTTTTGTCCCTCGACATTTTATACTTTAGGATCTACTTACATAATCTTAGTTCTGAAATTGAAGTTTGGTAATCTAATGTAGGTACCGCTCAAAATTTTTGTAGTTACAGGTAAAATATGTATTTATAACACTGTGTGACCTAAAACCGCATTTAAGTTACGCTTTTTGTGACTTAAATAGTTCATTTTTACACAGAAAAGCTACTAAGTGATGTGTTACGTTCGTGAATTTTTATTTATTTATTTTTTTATTTATTAAACTTTATGCACAAGTAAAAACTGTACAAAGGCGGACTTAATGCCTTGGGCATTTTCTACCAGTCTACCTTAAGGTGATGCAGAGACAATACACAGTAGGTGCAATAACAGAAAACAGCTTAGAAAATAACTAGAATATAAAAATAAATACTTAGATACATACATACAACAAAATATAATAAAAATAAAGTTATGAGAGATAAATAAGAAAACTTGCAACAACTTAATTTTGAGACGAATCTGCCAACTTCTTGTGAATGTGTTCTCGAGCTTTCATTTTAAATGTGAACTGATTGGTTACCGTCCTGATATTCTGAGGGAGCGCATTCCAAAGGAAAACCGCCTGGACAAAGAAAGAAGACTTTATAAAACCAGAGCGATGAGAAGGACAACGAAGAAGACGATTATTCTCTGACCGAAGATTCTTGCTGTGTGCAGAGCATAAATATGAATCATATTTTGATCAACATACAACGTGGACCTGACCAGTGGGAGAATTGCCTAACACACTATCAGTAGCAATGGGTTTAATGTTGACAGTTCAACAACATTTATTGCGATATTTACGTTGTTGAGCAGACACATTTTCCGAACATATGAAGCAATGGATTACAATATCCTTCAAAATTATTCAGATTGAGATCAATAGTGTGTTACGCAAAATCTATGTAGTCGGACTATAGTCGGTAACTTGCATAGTTACCGACTATAGTCCGACTACATAGATTTTGCCCAGTAATTGGAATGTTATAGTGAAATGGCGGTTGATCCAACTAATTTATCGAATTCCAGCTTCTAGTGCGGATAAGTATGATTGAGATGAGGTAGCCAAGTGATTCTTTTAGATAGATTGCAAGCCATATTTACGTGTTCCACGCGCGCCTCAAAGAGATGTCAGCATCGAGGAGGGGCCCCATAGGGCCGAAGCCTGCCGGGTCAGCGGGATTGTCCGAAAGGGTTACCGCTGGCCCGGAACATAAAGGGCTAAGGAAGGAACACGGGTGGGTTTTAGTCAGTAAGAGTCTGACACTCCCTTCCGCTCCACCCAGAGCGGGAGGGGTCATTTGATGATTTCCCATCCGCAAAAAAAAAAAAAAAAAGCCATATTTATTCATATAAATCTGAAATCCACAGTTTGTACCAAGTTATTTAGGAAATGCAGTGACTTTATTCATCATCACTGCTCTAAAAACGGTGTCCTAGAACCAAAAATTCGAAGACATGTAACATCAGCTACCAACCCTCACTGGGACTGCGTGGTGGATTACGACTAACTCCCCTCACTGAGAGGAGGCCTGTGTCTCAGCAGTGGGAATATTATAGGCTAATTATTATGCTATGCTACTACTTAGCAGAGATTTTCACCTGTTAATGAGCTGATTTTGGGTTGCTAAAGGCTCCGCCAGCCAGTAACGATGCTTAATTACAGCTAGCGCAATTTGGATAGACTGTCCCTACTCCAGCTGCCAAGTCTACTGCATGCTAATTTTTCTATTTTCCTGCCCTCTGTGCCCCAAAAAGTGTAGCCATAGCGACCTCTGGATGTACTTATATGCATTCGAATATAAAACATTATTTCAATGTTTTTGCTCTGTAATGTATCTTGTGTTATCTTGTAGGTACAATTTTAAGTAGCAGATTTTGTATTCAGTTACAGAATACAATGAAAACGGCTCTCTCATTTAAGAGCTAAAACAAGAGCTTTAGATGTTAACTTAATGAATTTCTAGCCATTTTGTAAGCGAGAAACATTGTCGAGTTAGGGCTAGGGGTGGCAAACTTTTTGTACTTTTGTAAGCTGAAGGTGATGCACAACAAATTAATTCTAGATCCTTACTACGTAACGCAAACAAAATACGAAGGTCGATTGGTATAGCTATTCAGAACCGTTTCGATACGCTTCCGTGTCAAATAGAGCATCAATCAATACTATAGAGGGAGTCCTTTAAGCGCTGTATACAAATCTGAAACCCGAAAATATTGACGATTTAAACCAAATAGACGACCACGGCTATTTGCGGTCGAAGAATTGGCAAATCAGGTAACCAAAAATGTGTCATTTTCGTCTCGAAAGTCTGTGAAACGGTTGTGAGTAGTTATACTGCACACACTTGCAGAATAGGCTCAGTTTGCAGATTTCGCCTACAGAGATGCCTGTAAGTGTAGGTACAGACGCCAGCACATCAAGCTACCCGAAACTGTCAAATTTGCCCAATCAACTTTGAACCTTATAGTTTAGCGATAAAATCGAAAATCTATTAAAGAAATTTGACAGATTGTAGTAGCTTGATGTGCTGCGTCTGTACATCTCAACCTTACCAAATGTGTATTGTTTTTGGATGCCACGTATAATCTCATCAGATGAGATTAAAATATGTACCTCTAATGTAAATTTCAATATTATCTATCGATCTTGAGGAAGACGTTTTGTTTCGCAATAGGTCATAGTGTCTCTAAGATCAAGGTCAAGATAAGCAGGCTAAGGATAAGGGCTTATGTTGTCCAAGAGAGCCGCTCCACCTCGCTGCTCGCTCTCCTTGACTCCCCACGAACTCAGGCTAGACTCTGCCAAGCGCCACCAGATGGCGCTAGCGTTCCGAATAGTCAAACGCATGACTGGATGCGACAAATATATTATGGTGAATGCTAGACGTTATAACGTGCTTGGTGCAAAGTCAAAAAATGTATTGTTTATCAAAGTGACTACAAAGTCAAATTGTTCATAATAATTCTTCGATCAATAATAGTATATTGATCGAAGTAATAATTATACTAAATTCACAACGGCAAAAGTGTGGAACTCTCTGCTGGCGTCTGTGTTCTCTTCCCCGTATACGGTATAACCTATCAGCCTTCAAAGCAAGAGTGAATAGGCATCTTCTGGGCTTCCTCGTTCCGTCATAGACATTATCTATCGCCTTCCACCAGGCGATATCGAGGTAACGAGCCCATCTTGCAATAATTAAAAAAATAAAAACGTTTTTACGCTTAGTGAGTCAATTTGAAGAACAATCAATTTTTTTGGCATCAATTTCTTATTTCATCATTTTCTTATATTACAAATCTGACCTCTGATGTTCAAGGTTGGCCATCCCTACACGAAGCCATTATTTGTGGCATTTCCGTCCTTACAAAGGGTGCTGTCGTGGCTTACACATTGTTGTGGTCAACTCCCAAAACGTAATTCTTTCTGTTGTCTGTCCTAAGTTATGGGGCCGAATCTCTGTTGATTTTGTTCCGTTTACGAGGATTTGTTTTGATAGGTACCTTATTTAAAGCTATGTAGGATGTGTCCTTAATAGGCTAAGTACCTAAACGTTTTTAGAAGCATGTTTTTTAAAGAGTGATTGGATTAGTGATTTGAACGAGTGAAAGGAAGGAAGCAAGTCAAGATGGCGATTCGGCAGATTTAAAGAAAGACGTGTTAAGATTGTAAGGTGCATTCTTTTAAAATAAACTGTTGTTTTGGGAAACTCTGAAGTTTTCCTGGAGATCCCACACACTACAACTATGTGGAATAACATAAAGTCCCCGTCACGAGAAGCTATAAATTCTGTAAAACATATTCAGGGGTTCGTAACCTTTGGATCAAATAAAAAAACAGTTTTGTAATGATTTTTATAAAGGGATATAATTACGTTAACACACACATGTAATTACTGTTGTCAGACGATTCTGAGTATTCTGCATCTGCATTCTGCAGCATTGACAGCGTCTGCGTGAACTTACTTCAAAATGGTGGCCCAAATGTTTACGTTCCATGAGTCAGACGCGTCCCAATACCACAAAACATTAGACGACATCGCTAAAATATGACCCGACCAAGTGAAATTGCTTGTTAGTTTCGTATTACACGTATCTATGTTACTTTGAGCTGATTGAATTTGGGATCATTTGTTGTTGATTGAATTGTCGCTACGTAACTTAGTATATTTATATACTCATATGTCTTCAAGTTATAGTAAAATAAGCTAATAAGGGGTTTTCTTTTCTTATTCTTCTTGTTGGTAGTTTTTTCACTTCTTTAAATGCCAATATTATACGGTTAGATGAAGTTAATTTACTTTGATTGAAAATAAATCCATCAATATAGGAAATTATTTTTACGCCTAAATACTTACATTGATGGGGCTTTTTTTTTGAGTTTGGTAAGTCATTAAATGACCCCTCCGGGTGGAGCGGAAGGGAGTGTCAGACTCTTACTGACTAAAACCCACCCATGTTCCTTCCTTAGCCCTTTATGTTCCAGGCCAGCGGTAACCCTTTCGGACAATCCCGCTGACCCGGCAGGCTTCGGCCCTAAGGGGGGGGCCCTTCTCTGCTGCTGACATCTCTTTGAGGCGCATTGATTGATTTATTTTTTTTCGGTGTTTTCCTTTACCGCTTTGAGAGCATTCCTGATGAGAGAAATAAAATTGCAATATACCATAATCAGCCTATAACGTTCCCACTGCTGGGACACTTACCTTCTCTCTGTGTGACGGAGTGGACCATAATCCACCACGCGGGCCCAGTGTGGGTTGGTCACATGCTTGCGAATTTTTGGTTCTAGGACATGCCGTTTTCCTTCACCGTTTTGACAGCTATGGTGATGACATAAATTAAGTACTTACCTACACAAAGTTTTAAGTGATTTACTGGGTTCGAACACCCGACCACACGTAAGTAGGGTCCGATACCACTTTGGCTATCTCTGCTCGCATAAAGTATCATGGTCGAAACTGGTTCCTACCACCAGTGGGTTATCACCGCTTACGCTTTCATAAGAGCACTGCCACTGTCACTAATGCGGCATAATTTCTCCTTCTATTGTTACCGGACTTAAGGTGCCACTAGTCGATATTTTTTCCATACAAATTTCGGGAGAGTATTACTCCACTGTTTGACATTATGCATCCAAAGTTAAACATGATATCGTTTTGACTTGTTATTAACTTTGTCTGTACGGAAAAGAATAGTAAAATAAAAAACCATTCAAAAGTTATAAGGCAACGAAGATTCGTTTTTTTTCCTTGCTATTTTTAACGTAACTTTGGGTGTAAATAAGTAATAAAAGAACCAAGTCCGTACCGACAAAGCTCAGTTATCGAAGAGTTCAATAAATTTCATTTGTAATTGATTTATGCAGTGGTTTTTTCATAAAACTCAATTTTCCGAAGCACTTTTCGATTTATTTTACGCGCCTATCAGTACGGAGCGGTGTTTCTGTACGTGAGAACTAGACGTAGTTCGTGTAGACTAGCGTCTAACTGCTCATTACTGATAATACCTCTGTCGGACACGAAGCCAGGTGAGACAGCGTGCTTTTTTGCCATGACCTAGTGGTCATGGGCAAAAAGCACGCTGTCTGTCACGCGAGTTCGAGCTCGCGACTTGTAAGCTTGCCTAACAGACAAGAGGCTAAACTAAACCCATCACTATACATTTTTAATCCCATCTCAAACTTCATTATATCGTTACGTAGCAACTACCCTACATAATATTTAATTACTCTAAAATCCTCTACAAAGTTGCGTTACTCAGATAACTATGTTGGCCACATGTTCCGAACTTTATAGACACATCATTTATTAGGCAGTCCCTTGTGGAACGCATCTAGTTTGGGTTGGACCCTCAAGCTGGTGTTGGTAAGTGACGTTGAGACGCCCGCACATCAAGCTACCTGAAACTGTCAAATTTTCCCAATCAACTTTGAACCTTATTCTTTAGAAATAAAGTTGAAAATCTTTTAAAGAAATTGGACAGATTGTAGTAGCTTGTTGTGTCTGTACATACATACATACATAACAGCCTGTATTCTCCGAAAGGTTAGGCAGAGGTGCACCTATAGTTCACCACAATTTTCCAGTTGTGTTTACGTCTAATCTAGTTTATAGGGGATGAGTCTATTGCTATCAACCGGGCACAAATCCAGACTCCAGGCTACTACTGTTTCAGCGGGATTGTCCGAAAGGGTTACCGCTGGCCCGGAACATAAAGGGCTAAGGAAGGAACACGGGTGGGTTTTAGTCAGTAAGAGTCTGACACTTCCGCTCCACCCAGAGCGGGAGGGGTCATTTGATGATTTCCCATCCGCAAAAAAAAAAAAAAAAAAGGCTACTACTGTTGCTTTTAAATATGTGAACACCATGTTTTGTGCTTCGAGCCACCCTCTGGAAACACAGCCAGATCCCACCCCCTGATCCTAACAAGCGGTCATTTACCACATCATGCCCATCAATACCCCACAAAACGTCCTTCGCTAGTCGTCAACTGTATGTTGTAAGTTCTCTTATCTATAGAAAGATCAGCACTAAAGTTCAATTAAATAAGTTAAATAGATATGAGGCAAAAACAAAATTAAAAAATTGGCTATATGACTTAGATTATACTAAAACAGAAGAGCTACTCATATTTCCTCGCTAATCTTGCGGTTGAATGCATCAATCACACTCCACTACGTTTATACTCAAATAGGCTAAAACCATATTATTTCTCTTGCTAAATTAAATCATCCCGCTTTAGCATAATATTTTGAATGTTAGTAGTTGTTTATGCAAACTTACACAACTCTTACACACACCCACACCCTCACACACACAAACACACCCCCACATAAACACACCCTCACATAAACACACACACACACATAAACACGTGCACTCACCCCCACTCACATTCATACTTACACACGCAGTCATGGTAACTATATATTCATATTCCTCATTAAAATTTTTCTTTTGTTCCCTATTTTTATTAATTAAGTATTATCATCATCATTATTAGTTTTTCTCTTATTAAACCGTTCATGTATTTAATTAGGTTCACTTCATTCAAGGTGCGATGAAAGGGACTATTTGAGCACGAAGTAACAGTAGAACACTGTCTCCTAAGGCACAGGTTTCCCCTAGTTTAGGAGGCAGGGTTTCCACCATTCCAGACACCTTTTTACAACCAATTGTTCTTGTTACCTACATGTACTACTTATTGTAACGAAGGTTTTTAGTATTAATAAAGTTATTATTATTATTATTATTATGTATCTATCACTTATTTGATTTACCTGTCATTGCTTAATTTTTAATTCTTTTCACCTTTTGTGGTAGACTAATTTTATTATGGGTGCATCGTGTTCACATATAATTTTTATTACGTATACAAGACCTTGTAAAACATTTTAAAAGAGTAACGGTGGAGTTTCTTGCCCATTCTTCTCCATACGAAAACTACCTTTTGGAATGGGCGACTAGAATCATTTCTATTTAGTTTTTATTTTGACGTTCAAAAGTGCCTTTAATGTGCCTATTTGAAATAAATGATTTGACTTTGACTTTTTTGCTGTAAGTGTAGTGTAGTCAGTATTAATACTTGCCGATTTATTCCGGTCTGATCCCCTTTCGACATAACGGCGGATCATACCAAGCTATTTGAGGTAGTATAGGCCCATAAGTACCAATATTGGCCTTCAGATTTTAATAATATGGAGGTACGGCCTCTATCATGGCAAATACAAAATAAAAAAAAAGAAGGTACACTCTAAAATAGTTCTGGTGGTACGGGAACCAGTAAGCGAGTCCAGCTCGCACTTGGCCGATTTTTTAATTTTTATTTCTCGTGGTATCATATTGAAAAATGACAGTCTATAAAGCCTAGCGCACACCGATATTGAATAAATAAAAAAATACTGGAGTTCAATTTCACCAAAAAAAAAAGTGTTAAAACTCAACGTAGGTAGTGGTTACAAATTGAATTATCTTGGCCACCAATGGCTGTTGATACACTTTTAGTGTTTTTGAATTGATGTTTTATTTACAAGCTGAAATGTTTCCGAAAAAAGCGATGTGCTTTCCATATCCAAACTAATATTATAAATGCGTAAGTAACTCTGTCTGTCTGTAATTTTTTACGCCTAAATGGCTAAGTGGATTTCGGTGGGTATACAGGCGAGTTGTCAATAGTGTCAATAACACAAATCAATTCCTAGCTTAATGGAATGTGAATGACAGATCACTTCAAGCTGACTTCAACTTTCACGGTGAGAATTTTACAGAACAGATCGGCTGAGTTAGGAAATAGGATACCTTTATCGTGGTAGTACGTTCCAGTGGGACAATATCCATACTACTTGACTCAAAAGTATTGTAGGTAGAGCGTTTACGACGTACGGCATTTTATACAAACTTTCACGCCCTTGGTTTTCGAAATTAATGAACCGATTTTAATGAAACTTCATAGGCATAATAATAATAATAATAGCCTCCCCGACCGTTTTCGGTCACGGTGGCCAATCTCAATGGAGATTAGCCAGGTACGCAGGAGATATTATAGTGCACAAGTGTGTGCGCAAACACAGGTGCACTCTCTGTTCCTTTACTCTCATAGTCCGATGGGACGGCAATCCGACACGACCGGGGAGAGTTCAGGCGCAGGACCAACGGCTTTACGTGCTTTCCGAGGCACGGGGGTATTAAACCGCCAACTTCCAAACTTCGGACTGTTACTAAGAAATTCCTAATGGAAAACCCAATAACACTTGGTCCGACCCGGGAATCGAACCCAGAACCCCACGCTCAGCAGTCGCGCTTGCAACCACGAGACCAACGGGGCAGTCAAGGTCTTCATAGGCATAAGCAGGATACAAAGGTCTAAAAAGTTAGTTAAGAACATTTTCGAGAAATAGTGTAACAGCCAAAGTAGACCGATTTTAAATTTTCCATAGAAACAGAGATTACCAGTTAGCTTTTTTTAAATAAGACATTTCGAAATTTAATTTCGATTAAGTAGTTAAAAGATAAGCCAGTCAGCCTGGTTGGTAGCAGCTGACTATCAAAGGTTTTCAAAGGGATTAAGACGTAACTTCTCAAGATTTAAAGAATGGGTTCAAGGGAAGGTTGTTTTAATTAACATAATTATATTATACTAATCCGCTGTATGCGGGAACCGCAGAACCGGTGGAACTAGCGGTGCTTGGGGGATGGGAGGAATATGTCCAGCAGGGGACGTTTTTCGGCTAAAATTTTTAATTGATGATGTTGAATTACATTATAAGAAGTAGTAGTAGGGTAGTCAGAAGCCCGAAAGTCTGATAACCAGTCTTACCAAGGGGTATCGTATTACCCAGAAACTAGGTTGGGGAGGTCAGATAGGCAGTCACTCCATGTAAAATACTGGTATTCAGCTGCATCCAGTTAGACTGGAAGCCGACCCCAACATAGTTGGGAAAAGGCTAGGCAGATGATGATGATGATGATGAATTACTTTATAACTCAAGCTCATGTTAACTATGTCTTATGGTAATCCGAAAAACTTATAATATAACGTCAAAAAGTTAAAATAATGTAGGTATTTCATAGGACATTTTCAGCTCGATATCCGTGTTTTCAGCCATTTTATTTTTATCAAAACGCAAATCCGATGCACCGCCATCAAAAACTATTTCCAACGGAACATTACGTCCTTTTTCACGACCATTTATTCCTAACAAAACTAACTTTTCCTATCCCAAGAACCCAAAACAGCCTATTATTGTCCCTTTATTTCAACATCAACAAGGATTTCTAAAGCTCTAAAACAAGAAAAGATATAGGGTCAGTTCACACCGAGACGCGACGCGACGCGCAGTTTTCAAGATAGGAATACAATTACAGACCTTATCTACTACACTAAAAGGTACACGATTCAGTGAGCTACGCCGCGCGGCGGCGGCGCCGCGCTGCGTAACTCGACGTAGTAGGTAGACACTAAATTGTGTACCTTTTATTGTAGTTGATAAGGTCTGTAATTGTATTTCTATCTTGAAAAGTGCGCGTCGCGTCGCGTCTCGGTGTGAACTGACCCTAAGAGATAAGATCCCATAGCCCGGGGCTATTTTGTGCCGCGCTAGTCGCTACAACGATGCGTCCAAGTATCCATTTTGCTGCGAAACATAAATTTTTATGTTTCTCATAGTTATAAAAATATATTCAGGGCTCTTTTCATTTTATAAGTGAAAAAAGAAACTGTTGGCACAGGATATGTTGTTTAGATTTTAGTTTTGCTGTGTTTCGACTTAAAGAAAGAAAGAAAAATTGTTTATTTTACACATACAGAGAAGTCAAAAGCCTCGTACTCAAAAATATAAAAAATTTTCAATTTTGTACATTGCTTGATTTTAGGACCAGGGACCAAAGACAACACACGTGTTACGGAAATATTTAGCGAAGTTTTGGACCAACAAGAACTAAAATAAAGTCGTGCCCGCGACATGAAAAAGAAACGGAAATATTTTAAAAGTAATAAATCCACTGACCTGTATTATACAATGGTAGAGGTCAGTGTGTAATTATACATTTGTTTAATAGAGGTCAGTGTTTACACAGGTTGCAATTGCTTTCAAAGCGCTCGTATTTCTACGACTTCAACTCTTATAACAGAATTGACATAAGCTTTTCGGTAGTCACACAGACTACTTAGAGATACTGGTAGTCTTCCAAATAATTTTTTGACTTTTCCAATATTTCTATCACTGATCTCACTTATCCTAGGTTTCCAGGTCATAATCATTAAATTATTATGGCCTCGTTGGTCTCCTGGCCGCAAGCGCTACTGCTGGGTACGAGGACCTGGTGGATGTGACGCACATTTTCCCCCAACTTGTTCTTTTTAGGGTTCCGTACCCAAAGGGTAAAAATGGGACCCTATTACTAAGACTTCGCTGTCTGTCTGTCACCAGGCTATATCTCAATAACCGCGATAGCTAGACAGTTGAAATTTTCACAGATGATGTATTTCTGTTGCCACTACAACAACAAATACTAAAAACAGAATAAAATAAATATTTAAGTTTTTGTGTTTCTATGGTAAGAAAAATCTGAAAAGATTTCCGGAAAATTTTTAAATTCGGGAAAAACGGTACGTTCTTTTTTTCTATGGGAATTTTGTATGAACACGAAGACTATAACTCAAGATTTTGGACAGAACAAGGTCTGTCGGGTCAGCTAGTACAGACGCCAGCACATCAAGCTACTACAATCTGTCAAATTTCTTTAACAGATTTTCAACTTTATCCCTAAAGCATAAGGTTCAAAGTTGATTGGGAAAATTTGACAGTTTCGGGTAGCTTGATCTGTTGGCGTCTGCACATCTAATATAATAACCATAGCATTTTAAGACGTAATTTCCTTGAAAGATTTCCGAGTGTCGACGAGATAACACAGCTTTCATTATGCTGAACAAACTGAAATTAATTTAGATTACAATTATGATTTTAATCTTGTATTTAACGTTAAAATCGTTTCTGAGAAGATTCACGTAATATTTTAAACTAACATTGGTTCATTGATTCCGAGCCAAAGCGAATTTGTACATAACACCTACTTGTTGCACAGGTTATTTTCGTATGAAAGAAAATCTCATTCGAAAAATGTACCTTTTTCATTAGGTACTGAGGATTCTGAGGGTATTTTGTTAACCATTATTGAGCTCATTACACATTATCAGCATATAATGTTCCTACTGCAACACGGGCCTCTTCTCTGTGAGAGGGAGTGGGCCTTAATCCACCACGCGGGCCTAGTGCGGGTTGGTAGACGTCACATGTCTTCGAATTTTTTGGTCTAGGACATGCCTGTTTCCTCACGATGTTTTCCTACACCGTTTTGAGAGCAGTGGTGATGAAAATAATTTACACAAAGTTAAGTGCCTGTATTGTTTCCCGAGCAGTGGTGGCCCAGTGGTAACGGCGGCGACTTCCGAGTTGTAGGTTGTAGGTTCGAATTCAGACAGGCGTTTTACTTTGTGTAAATTATTTCATAACCACTGCTCTCAAAACGGTGAAGGAAAAGATAGTGAGGAAACCGGAATGTTCTAGAACCAAAAATTCGAAGACATGTGACATCTGCTAACCCGCACTGGGCCCGCGTGGTGGATTACGGCCCCCTCCCTCTCACCGAGAGGAGGCCTATGTCCCAGCAGTGGGAACATTATAGGCTGATTATGTAAGCGCCTGTTTTGGGTTCCTACCTACGACCTACAATTCGTAAGTCGCGGCCGTTTCCACTAGGCTACCACTGTTCTAAAGTGCATTAAGGATATTTAAAAATTTTACCCTCCTTCCAAGCTCCACCACCGTTGGGTAAAAACCAAAACCAATCAGTCATTTGTGATGAAGCGGATGAAACATAAATTCATCGACTTATCACCATTATGATCGTCTCCTGAAATTCTAGTCGAAAAGCAAACTTAGCTAAGATAAATCACATAGGTACTAGATCCCAGTTTTCTTTCCTCCATTGACATCCTTACTAATAGCAAAGTTCTTCTCCAAAAGATATAGATCATGACAACACCCAAGCTCAAACTAATAAAAGTTTAAATTCTCAATGCACCTGCAATATTCGAGTTATAATAATCTTGCTATCCCTTTCTCGGAAACTGTTAATCTGTACGAGGGAGGGAGATGGATATAGGAATATAAGTCCCGATAAATCCTGCTCAAGTGAGAGGCCACTGGAGAATAACGAGCCTCTAAATTCTCTTTGAGATGGGTTAAGCTTGATGACATACGGACAAATCCTTCGGCGTTCTGTTCTGACTGACGGTCTCTTCTGTAGAAATCTGAACGCGAAAACTTTGTGAAATGAGCTGTCAACGTCGTCGTCTGTCGGATCGACTCCCTAGCAACTGCACACTTTACCATAATTTTGACGTGAGATTTTACAGAACAGACACCTTTTTTTTTCGGATGGGAAATCATCAAATGACACTATAAGCTATCCAACCAGTCGTTAAGCTGCGTCGAGGGCTTACATAGGCATGTGTGAAAAATATAATCTTGTCTTTACTGTCAAGCAGTTAGTTATAGAGGCATTTCTTTTAAGTTTTCAAAGAATCTTTGAGAATAATTTCCTATGCATATTTGTTTTCGGGGGGAAACCTTCAAAAGGCACCTGGACTTTGGGAAAAAAGACCAGGTAGTGTGGGATTCTTACCTCACTAAAATCACCCCGGTGATCACCATCAGTACATGGAGGGGGGCCCGTTACCTCTTAATAGACCAATCCGGGACCCCCTCAGTGCAACGCCTGTTAGGGCACGTCTCTGGGGAGACTACAACCGACATACTAACCTAAAAAAAAAACACAAGTCCCGACCTTACATCCACTCTCGAGACACATAAACAGCTGTTACATCGAAATATTTTTCGCTTTCAACTAAGTTCATACCTAACATAAGTTTTACTTTCTTCTTAACAGAAAATCTGGAACATTTATCCTTCAAACTACATTCCCGTATTTCACGGTTGTAACTCATTCAAGTTTTGGCACACACCTGTTACCGAATTCCGGCGATGTGGATTTTTCCATGCGAACGGATTTCGGGAATAACCGACCTTATTTGAAAATATACCATCCATATAGTAAATGTTTTGCTCTTTATTAGACCGCGAGAATGTATAAGAAAATCTGTTATATTATTATGTAAAAGATTACTTACATAAAAAAATTGGCTGCGCCCCGCGGTTTCCACCGCATAAAACTAGATTCCTTGGGAATATCTGGATAAAAAAATAGCATGTGTTAATCCAGGATTTTATCATAATTTCACAAACTTTTGCCTTGATAATATTAGTGTGAAAGCATGGGTTGAAAGTACACATAAATAAGTACTATAAGTATGCTTTTAACCAAACACACCCTATGCCGTTACAATATTGTTTTCAGTTCTTATCTTAAAAGAAAGGAGTTCAAATCATGCTAAAATTACTATAGTCCGCGCGGAACTAGTTGGCCGCGCCTTAGGTGGGGTACGGGGGTGAGGGCGGCGGGGTTGCCTAGTGTTCGCAATGCACATACTGATAAATGACAAAGCGCCCCCGCCCCTCCGTCCCACCGCTCACATACCTAAGGCGCGGCCAACTAGTTCCGCGCGGACTACCGCCCGCGCCCGTGTCTTCGTCCGCGTGAAATTGTTTGTTTCTCCGACCCTCCCCGTCGCATCGTATCGCCCACGGGATTATTTCGATTTCGCTTAGCGTTCTTTTCGACTGTTTCTTTTGGTTGGTTCTTTAAGGTCTTAGAGTGATGTTAAATTGCCTATAGCCTTCCTCAAGAATTGGGCTATCGAATGTATTTTTTTTTTTCAATTCCGGCCTGTTGTGAGCTGTGGTGGCCCAGTGGTAACGGCCCCGACTAACGAGTTGTAGGTCGTGGGTTCAAACCCAGACAGGCGCTTTACTTTATGTATATAATTTCATCACCACTGCTCTCAAAACGGCGAAGGAAACCATCGTGAGGAAACCGGGATGTTTTAGAAGCAAAAAAAATTCGAAGACATGTGACTTCTACCAACCCGCACTGGGCCGGCATGGTAGACTATAGCCCACTCCCTCTCGAAGAGAGGAGGCCTGTGTCCCAGCAGTGGGATCATTATAGGCTGATTATGTTAAACAAACAAACAAACCCTTCTGCTTTATTATTAGATCTCCACAATCCTAGTAATTATGATACCATAACACACATATAATTGTGATTTAACCTCCTAATTTAGCAAAACGGGGCCCGGGCCCTTTACCATAACCACATCATAACCGTTACCAGGGCAGGTTATGCGCAAGGCAGGTCAAGGTGACAGTAATAATTGGACCACGTCCGCTACGCGTAGCGTCCGTTTATGACCCTTTTGTATTTGGAATATTCATTTTTTTAACCCCCGACGCAAAAACGACGGGGTGTTATAAGTTTGACGTGTCTGTGTGTGTGTGTGTCTGTCTGTGGCATCGTAGCTCCCGAACGGATGAACCGATTTTGATTTAGTTTTTTTTGTTTGAAAGGTGTATTAGTCGGGAGTGTTCTTAGCTATATTTGATGAAAATCGGTCCAAGATGGCCGCCGCTACAAAATGGCGGATAACATAGTTTTGTTTGTGCAGAATAAACAGTTTTTCTTTCTTTCTTTCTTTCTTCTATATTTTTTCACAATTCCCTCAATATGGGTATCAAATGAAAGGGCTTGACTAGTAGAATACTATACACTATTAAAAATTTCAAATCCAAGATGGCCGCCACCACAAAATGGCGAATTACATTTTTTTTCACAACTCCTTCAATATAGGTATCAAATGCAAGGGCTTGACAAGTAGAATAATTTACACTATATTGAAGGGGAATGAGGAATATTAACTACATAACGAAATGAAAACTAAAAACTTGAAAAATATAATAAAACAAAAAAATCTGTTTAGTCTTAAAAATTATTCTTCAACTATAAATTAATCAATATTTTTTAAACTTATTTTTTTATTTCATGTGTTTGTAGGGATTCCTTAATTTTATTTTTGTCGGGGGTTTTTTAAATTTTTTATTTCAAATCGATCGCACTACGGCCGTTGACCTTCATATTTTTTACGATTAGAATAATTGAACCGCAATGGTACAGATTTTCAACTTTATCGCTAAAGCATATAAGGTTCATAGTTGATTGGGAAAGTTTTAGTTTCTTGCAGCTTGATATGCTAGTGTCTGTACAAATTCTCTTATTACTTTACAGTGTATATAGGGTTGCAAAGATATCGACGCGCAAGTTGATACCATGGGTTCAGTACATGATTTTCTTTTGTTGTCTAAGTGAATTTAGAAGAATGCATTGTTTATAATTAGTTATAGATGTTAGTATAGATGAGAAGGGCCCGTGGCTTATTAATAACAGCCGCACAGGTCGATCGATCAGGTTAAGCTACGCTTGCCGCGGTTGGTCTGTGGATGGGTAACCATGTTTACATACCGTGACCCCTCCGTGCCTCGGAAAGCACGTTAAGCCGTTGGTCCCGGCTGTCATTTCTGGATCTTTGACAGCCGTTACGGGTAGTCAGAAGCCCGAAAGTGTGACAACCAGTCTTACCAAGGGGTATCGTATTACCCAGTAACTGGGTTTGTGGAGGTCAGAGGCAGTCGCTCCATGTAAAATACTGGTATTAAGCTGCTCCGGATAGAATGGAAGCCGACCCCAACATAGTTGGGAAAAGACTAGGCAGATGATGAGGTATTGCACTTTTGTAGGCAAGGGCAGGTTTTTTTTCTAATTATATAAAAATTTGCATGGTAACAGTTTGCGCGTTGTTGTAGCTCACACTCATCATCTTCATCATCATTTCAGCCGAAAGACGTCCACTGCTGGACATAGGCCTCCCCCAAGCACCCTCCACTTCGACCGGTTCTGTGCTTCTCGCATCCAACGGGTTCCTGCGGCCTTCACAAGGTCGTCGGACCACCTTACCACACTATTACTCTCAATTTGAACCATTTTGAAGCATCTTTCTAATTCATCACTCCATATGTTCGGAAAATGTGTCTGCTCAATAACGCAATGAATGTTGCTGAACTGTCAAAATGAAACCCATTGCTACTGATAGTGTGTTACGAAATTACCCTGTTCAATAGTGTGTACCTCCAAGAATCTATCAATCAACTTTCCCTTATCAAATAAGACACCAACGTGTAAATTATATACCAATGTAAACAAATGACAAGCAATATAATATGTAGATAAAATCAAATGCCAAAAGGAAGACGGTTGCCTCATCAATAAATCTACTTCCCGAAATCAAAATACTTCAATGATCCTAATCACAAGACAAATGATTACGGACCAGCATGAATCTCGTTCCGAACACGATTGGAATAAAAGTAATTCCCCTCTGCAAAGGAGTAATTTTTAGATGACAGAAATGGGGGTTCCTCAGAAAATTGGGTCTTTACTTTTGACACAAGGAAAAGACACACCTTTCTGGATAGCGAGACAATACGAGTCATGTTAAAAATTAAGGAAAATTGCGAACAAGACTCGGTCTTTTAGGTAAGACGAAAGGAGGAAAAATAGGGATATATGTATTTGAGTATCTTGCTTTTCTCAATATTGTTTCCAAATTTTTTGTTGGAATGCTCTTTCAAGATGCCTTAGAGCCTTGGGACTGCTTATTTTTTGTCCTCAATCTGTTGTCCATAAACAGTCATATTTTTAAATCAGTCTTTTCTTGGCGTTGACTGTGGCTATTTCCAGATTTCGCATTAGCTGAAGAAAATGATAAGATCTCTTGCTTGAAAACCAATGAATGTTAATTTTGCCGTATAACTTTTGTTAACAAAATAACCCCGCGAAATTATGATAACTGATTGTCACCTTTCTGGTGATGGTCTTTAGAAAGGTCAGATGCATAGTACTCGCAACCGGGATGCATGTAAGACCAGAAGGCCAAATCTCGTAATTTAAAAAGTTTAAAAATTGAGTCGCAGTCTCATCTCGGCGACAAACAAAATGTCAAAAACTTGTCAAAAATGTAAGAAAATTAGATGCATTTTAGCCAGATTACAGACTGAGATCAGACTGAACGTTCTTAAAGTTACGAGTATTACCTACCCCTCAGATGTGTATGTTAGTATCGTAGCAGGTTGCGATCTGTAGGTTCTGTATACCCCAATGGGAACAAGGCAGGAGCTATGTATGTATAAGTTTTTATAATTATCTTGATAACTTCTTAGTTTTGGAAAACTGAGCAAATTTTCATAACCATAAACAGCATTTTTTACATTTTGTTACAATCCAAACTCTACAGGACGGCTTTGACGTACAACCTGTTGTAAAAAAAAAACTGCTGTTTCAAAATGTTCCATACATTTTGAAACAGTAGATTTTTATAACAGGTTGTGTGTCGATGCTACCCAGTTTATTTTTACCAAAGAAATCTATTCATCAAGTCTATTCAAGTCAATTTATCAAGTTTATTCGAATCGTAGATTCCGTGATTTGAATAAATTCTAAATATAGGATATGATTCTAAAACAATTTCAATTTACCTACTTAGTCAAAAATGATCTGAGTACAGTGTTAGTGGCTCTTAAGAGCTCTCAAGATCAACATTATCTTAGAACGGGACCCTAATGCGCTCTCGAGTATTATATCAAGTAGTTCTATGCTGAGGTTTGAATCTACGACGACAAATTCAATATTTCGTTTTTACAAAAAAAAAAAAAAAAACAAAATTAAATAAGACAGTCCCTCAAAACGCCAGCCCTTCACCACTTCCTATTGCTTTAGCTTGGAAGACTTAATCTGCGTTTTGTATTAGATAACTATTATCATTTTTATTATATTGCTAACTTTTTATTGAAAAACTCTTGATCTTGAAGATCTTGGGAAGACTTCAAGATTTAAATCGTCGCGCCCAGCTTTAATCCAAAAAGCAAATAAGTAAACACAAAACCACCGCAAGGAAGAACTTCCAACAACTTTTGCAAAATCACAAAGGTACTCCATTTACATGACATAAGATCCAACCCAAAACGTGTCGCCCAGTTACCCTCAGGGGTTACTTTGGAGATAACAGACACTTTATGTATAGCGAAGATACGTCAAAAAGGCAACATGCACTACTTTTTTTTTACCATTATTTTACGAGCGTGAGTCAGCGTGAAACATAAAACCCTACGTGGGCTATATAGATACAAATAAGCAAGAAAGGCATTAGGGTTTACGATAATAGTGTTCTTACAAGCTATATTCCTCAGCCGAAACCTCGTCGGAAAAGGAAAATTACAAGTCCGTGAACAAATCCGACGCACGTTTCGCCTTATCTGATAAGTACTGTTTTAATATCTTTTTATTAGTAAATATTAATCTCTTCACGACTAGTGACATTTAGCTATTTCTCCCAAAAGTATATTAGTCATGACTTGACATCTCCAAAGAACTCATGAAACCCTTTTTAGTGTTCCGTACCCAATGGGTACCGACGGAAACCTATTACTAATCCTGCGCTGTCCGTCCGTCCGTCTGTCTGACTGTCAGAGGGCTGTATCTCATAAATCGTAACAGAAAGACAGTTGAAATTTTCACAGAGTCTGTATTTCTATTGCTGTCAACACATAAAATAAAGTAAAAAATATAGGACCCCCTTTCGTTTTTTATTAATCCATACAAGCGCGTTTTTTTTTAATAAACTTAACAAATTATTGCACTACCTACTATCTAAAGATTAAATAATAATAAAAATATGGGCTGTGAGGTGGAGCAATCTTATAATCAAGCCATTCACTTCATTCATTCATTCGTCAGGGCCGAAGCCTGCCGGGTCAGCGGGATTGTCCGAGAGGGTTACCGCTGGCCCGGAACATAAAGGGCTAAGGCAGGAACACGGGTGGGTTTTAGTTAGTAAAAGTCTGACTCTCCCTTCCGCTCCACCCAGAGCGGGAGGGGTAATTTGATGATTTCCCATCCGCAAAAAAAAAAGCCATTCACTTTGTCTTCAAATAGAGCTTCAGTGACCAGCGGCCATCGGTTGGTGTCATCTAAAATAACGTAAAAATATCGTCGCCCAAAATCACAACATCCCAAGTAGAAAATTATGTAGATATTTTAAAGCAAAAAGCTGAAGGATGACCTCAGCGGGATAGCCACACTTACGCGTTTACTTTTTCATTACTTTCTTTAACATTTCTTTCAAGTAAAATTCTAAAGTTGTGGCCAGACATAGGAAAAGAAGGAAGATAGTAGGACATAAGCGGCAGGATGATGATAGTACCTACTGGACGATATTAAGGACGCCTTGAGTGCAGCACATAGAGGCTAAGAGGGGCTTATGCTCGGGAGAATGTAGACTTTTACTGTAAAAGATTCTTAGTAGCTACTTGGTGTAGACTTAAATTGTATAAGATTATGTCTCTCTCTATAAAAGTACTAGCATTAGGTACAAAAAAGGTTTGTAGTGTGATTATTGTAAAAGCCAATTATTTTTAAAAAGAGTAACCGTGTAGTTTCTTGCCGGTTCTTCTCCATAGGAAACGACCAATTGGAACCGTGCACCTAGCTTCTGACGTTTCATAAGTGCCCATGTAGGCTTATGTGAAATAAAATATTTTGATTTTGATTGACTACTTAGATACGTACTAAAGTACATACATACAGTCCGTTCGCAGTGATCTATTTTACCTCTGATTTAAAAATTACAGTGTCCCCTAAAAATTACAGTGATCTTTAATGTCATTATAATAAGGTTTCTGTTGGTCTGTTGACACTGGAAATTCTGTCAAAAAAGTTTAGACGTGATTAACAATTTGCCAATTAAAATTACGTCAATTTATGTCAGACGCTGATTAATTTGACAGGACTAAACTAAAATTTATCTTCTATCCTTTTCTTAGTGAAATAGAAAGAAAAAGATGCACTTTTTTTTTTTTTTTGCGGATGGGAAATCATCAAATGATCCCTCCCGCTCTGGGTGGAGCGGAAGGGAGTGTCAGACTCTTACTGACTAAAACCCACCCGTGTTCCTTCCTTAGCCCTTTATGTTCCGGGCCAGCGGTAACCCTTTCGGACAATCCCGCTGACCCGGCAGGCTTCGGCCCTATGGGGCCCCTCCTCGATGCTGACATCTCTTTGAGGCGCGCGTGGAACACGTACGCGCCGTCCGGCACGGGCCTGGTCCTGATCGGACGGTGAGCTACCCATTACTCTCCGCCCGCAGGCCTGCGCCTACGGTGGCCGGGAGTCGTCGCGCGGCTCCCGACGCCCGGAGCGTCTCCCGCGGCGGCTGGGACGGGAGGCTCTCTCCCTGAGCCGTTCCGCCACCTCCTTCGCTAGCATGACTGCTTCGCAGAAGGAGGTGACTGCCTCCCACTCCCTCTCGCCCCGGACCATGGCTTGCACCAGGGCCGGGCGCGAGAGGTCGCCGCCGCTGCCGATCGCCTCTACGAGGACACGGCGATGCTCCGCCCAAGCGGGGCAGACCTCCACCGTGGGATGCACTGAACTTAAATATAGTTTAGTTTGTTAACAACGGAATCGGCACCAATGGGATGGCATTGGCAATGTGGCAATGCTGCAAGCCTTTTGGACACTTTTCCCACTGACAGTGATGCGGACGAATTTTTTTAGGCCAAATGAGCTCATCCCTTTTTTCCTTTCATAATAATATAATTTTAGTGGTAGATTGTATATTGTACTTATGATTTCTTATTAAGCATTTAAAGAAATGAAAAAAAAGTATAACATAAATTAAGTGTTATAGTAACTAACCGGCTAGATCCGCGTGGTGGATTACGGCCCACTCCCTCTCACCGAGAGGAGGCCTATGTCCCAGCAGTGGGAACATTATAGGCTGATTATGCTTATGCTAGTAGGTAACTTCAAGTTATCGACTAAGCAATGACACATACATCAGACTGATAGATTTTATCTCTGAAAAACACTAATAAATTCCATTACAAAACTTTGAAGAGTTTTGTATAAGAATTTATTGGTTCTTTTATAGCCCACACATTCATGTCTAACTCCCGCCCAAAACCAACAACTTGGTGGTACATAACGGTTACAAACATCCACTTATTCAGCATTACAGTCACGTAACTGAATGAAAAACAAGATGTACCCACCGATAGGATTTGGCCTCAACGTATCGTCGACCGTAGGTTCAATTGAGGTAAGGGACAAAATACCCAAAATGAGTTGAGTATACAGTTTTGTTCAGAATTTTGCGCTCTTTCGAATGGTGTATATGAAAAAATTCTAGCTTTAAAAAAATGTCCCTTACCCTTCTGATTTTTGGATTCAAATTTCGAATCAGCCCCATAATAACAATGTATCTGAAAAACTATGCAATATAGCAACTTGAAATGGTGTAATTACCGCCGCCAATCCACTTCACTTATGGTAAGGGTCTTCCCAATCAACGAATTATTCTTCATACATTTTTTCAACAAGACCTTTACACTATTTTTTCATTATAGATTGGATCCAACGTAGAGATCAATTTAATGTAAGGGACAGGCATTGACATATATATTACGGACTACAAGATACTTGGTCAGTAAGGGACATTACTAACAAAATACGTTGGTGTAAGGGACGTCTATTTTCTTAAATAGCTAACTTATTTAAATAAATGTCAATTGAACCTACGGTCGACGGTATTCTTCAAGGAAGCAGTAATTCCGCGTTCAAAGATGTATCTTAAATGTAAATAAAAATGCTGTAACTAACGCATTTAAAGACGTCACTTGAAATTGATCAAGCATTGACTTTAATTGAGCAGCAAGTCATAGCACATTTGTCTCATCATCATCATCATCATTTCAGCCAAAAGACGTCCACTGCTGGACATAGGCCTCCCCCAAGCACTTCCACTTCGACCGGTTCTGTGCTTCTCGCATCCTCGGTTCCTGCGGCCTTCACAAGGTCGTCGGTCCACCTTGTGGGAGGCCTTCCAACGCTACGTCTTCCGGTACGTGGTCGCCACTCCAGAACCTTTTGGCCCCATCGGCCATCTGTTCTGCGAGCAATGTGCCCTGCCCACTGCCACTTAAGTCACATTTGTCTACAGAATTGAAATGTTTTCAATCTGTCATAGTTTTGACTGACACCATTTACAATTTATCTAACACAAAATTACGTACCTATATAGGTGCAGACGTCAGCACATCACGCTACTAGGTACAATCTGTCAAATTTCTTTAATAGATTTTCAACTTTATCGCTAAAGCATTAAGTTCAAAGTTGATTGGGGAAATTTGACAGTGTCGGGTAGCTTGATGTGCTGGCGTCTGTACAGAACACCTGATTTTCTTTGACTTTGTATCCTGCAATTTTTTTTATTTTTATTTATTTGTTTCATTAAAATCGGTTCATTCATTTCGAAAAATAAGGGCTTGAAAGTTTGTATGAAATGCCGTACGGCGTAAACCCTCTTAAGGCGGAGGTTCCTTGAAAACGGTGAAAAAGTTGGTTTTTTAAATTACCGTAAATAATTTTGACCAAAAAAAAAATAATATTTTCAAGTCTTATTTTAATACAGTGATAGAACTCAAATCATAATTAAACATACATTAATCTATCAAAATTTAATCAAAATTTACGCTATTTAAAGCATACTGCACATCTCTGTACTCGAGCGCCCTATGGATCAGCTGTACCAAACGTGCCGTCAATGCGCTGCGCGTCCAATACAATAACGCCTTCAGGGCGCTGATGCGGCTGCCACGTTACTGCAGTGCGTCAGAGATGTTCGCAAAAGCCCGAGTCGACAGCTTCTCAGCTATCGTACGGAAGCAAAGTGCGTCTCTGCTCGCCAGATTGCGTGGCAGTAGCAACAGCCTCCTGAAGGTGTTAGCTGACAGGCTTGATGAGAGCTCCATAATGGGACATCTCATTAAAACAACACTGTCTGTCGTAATGTATAAGTATTAACATAGATCATAAGCCACATTGTTACTAACATACTAGTATATAAGTACCTACTAACATAGGATACATTGTTACTAACATCTTTTATGTATTTTTTGTTTTTGTCAGTGTGGACCTTTTGTTGTCTGTAAAATAAATAAATTATTATTATTTCGTTTATTTGTCTTTTTTACTTAGTTAATTACATTTCTAAATATTTCTTAAAATATAAAATAAGCATAAAAAACATTTAAAAATATAAAAAAATAGCTATCCGCCGGTGTCGGGAGCAGGGTCCAAGCTACCGGTGGTTAGGGCTCCAGAGACAGGAACCTCCTCACAATGCGAGCCGTATCGAGGAGGTTATTATTATTATTATTAATGCATCAAAAAAATCTTCAAATACACGTCTTGATTGTCTTTAAAAGCAGTTTATCCCTTCTCTATCAATTTTAATTATAATTAAAAATATGCCATTAAACTAATGCCAAACTGCATTCAGTGATGGATTACTTATTTATTATTAAATAGTTTTTGTAAATAGATAATTTCTTCATATTTTACAATAAATTACCTACCAGTTTTGTGTCATGGCGCTTCTCTTTCTTTTCTATGCAGTCCGACAGTGACCGCGCTTTAGGTCATGTAAGCCCCTTAATAGAATTTATTTTTAATGAATGTTGCGATGTCTTTTTTTGAATTACGCGACCGATGTCTTCTTTGCGGTCAGTTTGATTTCCCGGAGGAGCTTGTCCTCTTTGTTGATATTTTTTCGTGAAGAATGAAGGCACGAAGATTTTACAAATTTTTGTTTTTGGCAGTCCTATTGAAGTATGAGATTTTCTTGAAGGTCACTGTGTTAGGCCAATGGAAATATGTTTTAATTCATTGGTATTTTGAGCATAAGTGATCGATTTTTCTTACCAATAGAATTAATCAAGCAGCTAAGATTTAGGTACTAACAATGCAGCTGTAAGTAGATGGTGATTATTTCAATTTATCTTAGCAACCGTTTATTTGGCAGTCACAATAATCTACATAATATTGTGTCATACACTTAGTTCATCTACACTTTGCATCCAGTATCCCCGAGCCATCTTCAGATCGTCGCTCTAGCTGTCTATCCGTGATCTTAGAGATTCGTGTAATTTTTTCCACAGATAATGGTCAATCTGCTACTTTAGCTTGCTTACTATATTTAGTAGTCAGGGAAATTAATTGTTAAGCTAATTGACTAAAAACTTATAAATTGTATTGGTAAATATATCTAATGAAAAAAATACTCTTTAATGTATCTACTAAAGCCATCTAGTTTAATAATTTGTAGTTAATGTCATTTGAATACTTACTTTAATATTTGAATTAAGAATTTGAGATAATTTTCAATTTATGAAAGAACGAAACTTTGTTAAGCATGATATTCAGTACTTACTTAACAAAAATCAAATTACATTGCAACCAAAAACTTATTAGGGCCTTTTTGTTACAAATGGTCATTCAAAAATCAACTTAAAATGCATGTCTCTAAAGTAGATAACTGAATAGGCAAAAGAATGTAAATTTTCTGAGATTCTAAACACTGCTATAGTGTCAGTTATCAACTATTCTTTAATAAATGTCAGTTTTGTCCGTATATTCAAATCACAACTGTCATTATTTTACAGTTGTATGAAATGGCTATAATAAATTACTAAACTGACGTAAAGTGTCAATTTGCTTAATTTCGCCGACTGTACATCCGTGTTGAAAACAATGAAAGCACTGTCATAATATATAGAGTGCTAAAATATATTAATAATATTAGGCGACAAATAAATGCATAACAAGCCCACAAAATGGGATTTGATTTACGAGTTTTAAGCATGACCGCGTAGGTTATGATTTATACGTAATTAAATGTACTAGGGCCGGTTTAATAGCTTGCAAGTTCAGTGATGCAACAACCCAATACAAAACGATCATCATCACACCTCCACTTTGACCGGTTATGTGCCTCTCGCATCCAACGGGCTCCTGCGGCCTTCACAAGGTCGTCGGTCCACCTTGTGGGAGGCCTTCCAACCCTACGTCTTCCCGTACGCGGTCGCCAGTCAAGGACCTTTCGGCCCCATCGGCCATCTGTTCTGCCAGCAATGTGCCCACTGCCATTTTAGTTTGACAATTCTTCGGGCTA